>VOPJ01003272.1:0-23599 GCA_014673585.1 Semibalanus balanoides
GGGAAGGGGAGGGAAGGGGAGGGAAGGGGAGGGAAGGGGAGGGAAGGGGAGGGAGGGGGAGGGGAGCGAAGGGGAGGGAAGGGGAGGTACACGAGGGCTCGCTGTTTGCGTGCGGTGAGACTATGAAGACCAGAGGACGGATTGCAGGAACGTCTCGTTCCTGGAAACAGCGCCCGAAACAAAACAGGGGTCGTTTTCAAGAAAAACGTATGCGACTATGAGAAACCTGACAAATAAAAATAGACTCGGCACTTTCCTTCAGCCATGTCTGTAAGTTGACGCGAGGAAGCTCTCAAAGTGCACCTTGAAGCCTGAGTGGACGGAGGCTGCACCATTGCAGACTGGAGTGGCTGAGCGGTGGAGCTGAAAGGCTCTGACGTCAGCGCTCTATCATGTTCGATCCTATCATGGCCTGAGCTCTATCACGTTCGATCTCCGGTCAGCGGTGTTGACTTTTGTCAGACACGTCCCGACCCGGATCTGTCTGCCGTCCAGTGACCTTCAGGAATGACGTCCGGTTCGATGGTGGACCGCAGGCCGGCGGGCGGGATGATGTCCGGTCCTGTGGTGGACCATGGTCCGTGGTCTGTAGACTGGCCTGCCTCAGGACTGATATAAGAGCAGTGCCGTTATCACAGACCTACCGCCGCAGGCCAGCCATCACTGTTCATCTATATCCGGTCCAGCAGTCCGGGTCGAAAGACGCTCCATACATTGTCAGGTCAGAACAGTCGACAGCCGCGGGGCTTTACTGTCACATGACATCTGGACAGCACCTTAGCGGCACAATGGTTTGAAAAGATCATTGGAACTTCGCTATAGGACAGGAAAGTCACTTCTACAAAAGCAGAGTAGAAAGGAAAGAGTCACAAAGTGCCATCAAAGAAAAGTGAACCACCACATAGTGGCAGCCCGCCGCAAACCAGCTAGTGGCTCGCCGCAGCTGAACGCAACTCACTGCCGCTTACCACAGCTCACCGCATCTCAAGGCCTTCATCTAAATACATTGCAATAAGGAGAGCTGGGGGAGGTGAGAATTTTCCATCTGCGGATCTAGACTACGATTTGATGTGAGGGAAGGGGGTGAATTTTGCTCCGTTTTGTCAGCAAAAAGTTGTTGACCAGGGGGAGGGGTGGCGTCGGATCTTCAGCGCAAACGTTTTTTTTCCTTAACTTAGCTGGGGACAGTTCAACGCGTTTTTCTTACCGTCAACTGTACGGGATTTTGGCGTCCGCTGTGGAGGGGGATGTCAAGGCATAGCGGGGGACAAATTCCCCGTTAATATGTTAAAATAGGCCCTGCCGCAGCTCACCGCAGCTCACTGCAGCTCACCGCAGCTCACCGCAGCTCACCGCAGCTCACCGCAGCTCACCGCAGCTCACCGCAGCTCCACTGCAGCTCACCGCAGCTCACTGCAGCTCACCGCAGCTCACCGCAGCTCACTGCGCAGCTCACCGCAGCTCACCGCAGCTCACCGCAGCTCACCAGAGTTTACCGAATCCACCGCAGGTCAGCCGGTCAGTTCACCGTAGCCCCCCCCCCGCCGGCCAGCTGTACGGGGGCTGCATTATTGAGGGCACGCCGCGCGTTGCCGGGCGACGGACGTGCAAACGACAGCGGCGACCGATCACCGTCCGATCAACTGCTGTCTGACCATAGAGATGGGCAGGAGCCGTGCAGGCAAATAGAGACGGACAAAACTGGTCTGTTGGTACACACCGTGGCTGTGATTGCTCATTACTTTTTTGTAGTCGACTCGACTCCGACAAATCGTAGCTTTGAATTGACAGCGATTCAAGAACGTATGCCAAATTTATTTATATAATATATATATATATATATAATATATATATGATATAATATAATATATATATATATTATATATAGTATATACTATATATCAGATACAAGCTTATCTCAACTTGTCTCCGATTCAGGTGATAGGCAGCAAGCATGATTCGATACACTTCCGAGTTCCGACTCATGGACCTCTAAATCCACGACTCTGACTCAGCGATTTTGAGTAGAGCACAACCCTGCCAAAACACAGCTGGCCTGACAGCGGGGTTACTATCTATAATTTGTGCCTCTTAGTCGCATGCCTTACCGTCTGTGAATGTGGATGACGGGCATTGAGTTCTCAATAATTATGCGATATTAAAAATACGTGGCCTGCACAGTTCTAGCAGGAATACTGCGTTTTCTCGCTGTCGTTAAGGTTTGTTGACATTAAGTGCCGACATGAAATATGTTTCGTGAGGTGTTCGGACAGGGAAATATATCTACTGAGTCCAAGAAAGCTGTTTGGCCAGTGCACTGTTTTCCATTGTTGCTATACCGCCATATTTCCCAGACATGCAATGCATGACGTAAGCTTGTTGTTAGTATATTAGGTGACTCATCAACCATGCACCAGAAAACTCACAAAGGAGCACATGAAAGCTGTATGGATTGACCCAGTCTTCTATTGAGCGGTATGTGATGTATATTTGATAACCACTTGGCATGCTGTAAGTGTGACACGACTATTGCCTGGTGTATGTATAGAATATATAGAGGTAGAATGGCGGGCCATTGGCCACGCTCGTAATAGAACGAAACGACGCTAGTCTTTCATAGTTATTTAATCAACATTGATTGCCGATGACCGACCAGTACGATAAATCAATGTAACAGCGAACAACAGCCCTTCCGAGTGGGATACATTTAAAGCTGATTGCGATTTGAGTCCACGCTGTTTTTAGTTTTATCCCACAGTTCAGCAAGTCTCATTTCTTTCTACATTCGTTCCACGAACACTCACCGATACAACGAAAGCAAGATGTGCACACATATTTAAAACATATCATCCAGTCAATGGTTGGCGTGATGAATACCTTGAAGAGCCTGAACACTCTTGATGAGCTAACGTATTTTACTCCCCCCTCCCTCCGACGATTTCCAGTCAAAGATACACTATTTCGTTGATGTTGAGAGCCAATGATAGAGTGATTTACCTGTAACCCGATTCTGTCCTGTGCTGTGGCCTGTGCTCTGTGCTCTGTGCTCTGTGCTCTGTGCTCTGTGCTCTGTGCTCTGTGCTCTGTGCTCTGTCTCTGTGCTCGTGTGCTCTGTGACTCTGTGCTCTGTGCTCTGCTGCTCTGTGCTCTTGTGCTTCTGTGCTCTTGCTCTGTGCGTCTCTCCCTGTGCCTGTGCTCTGTGCTCTGTAGCTCTGTGCCTCTGTGCTCTGTGCTCTGTGCTCTGTGCCTTGTGCTCTGTGCTCTGTGCTCTGTTGCTCTGTGCTCTGCTGCTCTGCTGCTCTGTGCTCTGTGCTCTGTGCTCTTGCTCTGTGCTCTGTGCTCTGTCCTCTGTGCTCTGTCTCTGTGCTCTGCTGCTCTGCTGCTCTGTGCTCTGTGCTCTGTGCTCCGTTGCTCCGTGCTCCGTGCTCTGTGCTCTGTGCTCTGTGCGTCTGTGCTCTGTTGCTCTCGCTGCTCTGTAGCTTCTTGCTCTTGCTCTGTTGCTCTGTGCTCTGTGCCTCTGTGCTCTGTGCTCTGTTAGCTCTGTGCCTGTGCTGTGCTGTGCTGTGCTGTGCTGTGCTGTGCTGTGCTTTCTGTGCTAGTGCTTCAAGCACCGTAGCCAGGATTTTGCTCAGGGGGGGGGTTCGGGGGCACGTCGCGAAAAATCACATTCTGCGCCTGCACTTGGACCATATGCTGCTGACCGGGGGGGGGGGTAGGGTCTGGTTACCAGAGAATCTCATTCTATCTAGTGTTAATTTATTTCGCTCAGGGGGAGGGGGGCATGGCCCCCGTGCCCCCCCTGGCTACGTCCCTGGGGCTGTGCTGTGCTGTGCTGTCTTGTGTGGCATTTACCTTGTTTGTACCTTATCGACCTGAGCCCGTTCACAAATACAACCAATAATTACACAAACTAAAGCTTTGACTGGTAATAATATCTAAAACGCCACATCATCACACTCACAGACAGTGGGCTGGGCGCGGGGCGACCCCCAGAGTCAGCATTCGCATGCCCTTCCAACATCGACTCAACTAGCCTCCGGTGACCTTGAACTAGCCAGCTGATTGCGTCCCTCGGCCGCCCGGTTATACCAGAGGCGGCTTCAGCGCATACGGAACGGGGGGGGGAGACCACTGCTGGAAACCTGTGGCATTAGTGTTTTTTTACAGGTGCTTTCAGAAATCCAATTGTGCTTTCATGCGTGCATCCGGTTCTATTGTGGATTCTAAGTAAATGCATTTGTTTAGTTTTTCATATCACTTATCAGTTTCGATCGATTAGTGCCGTTTCAGCCGTGCACATTGTTTTACGCCGCGCCTCCCATAACCAATGAGTTCCAGCGCCGCCCGCCAGATGGCACTATCGGATGCAATCTAGGAAATGCTGACTATTCTTTTGAATGTTCCCTTTAAAACCAACATATTTGAAAACAAGAATGCTTCGAAACATCAAAAACTATGGATGATGTGGTTTTAAGCTGTACGGGAGCTCCAGCTGTACCTAAGCGTTGCTCCAGTCCAGCTTTATTGCGTTGCCGGATCGACTATTTTTGTATCGTGGCGATAGGAAAATGCTCAAGTTTGATAGCCGGTATCTCAGCCGAATATGATGATATTGGGATATTAATGAATGGTTTCAGTATCTATGAACATTGAACACTCTTCTGATGTCACACCTTCTTTTCTACCGTTTGATGCATATAACATCTCGGTAGAGCAATTCATTGATGCATATCAAAGACAGATAATTTGAATGTGTCAAACTTTTGCCGGCCGTCAAAATTTGCGTAGGCTGCAAATAGGCTGCACACATTAAGAACATTTTAAAGTTAGAACATATAAATGTAAAACAAATCAAAAGCATCTAAATGGGTGAGATTGGGTAGAGCCGAGTTATGTGCGTTTTTCCTAACCCATATCGCGAGCGCAGCGGCGCACGATGTCCCGGGCGACCCTACGCACTCGGTGTTGGGCCGGCGTGCTAGTGCGGAGGGACATAGATCAACACATCGCATGTGTGTGTTGACAGATACCCCTTAGAAACGTGCAAACATATTATCCGTCAGTTTATGTCCCGCACCGCCACGCACGGCCCAGAACCGGGTGCATCGGGTCGACCGGAACGTCGCACGCCACCCGAAACGCACGATATGGGTTAGGAGAACAGAACGTAACTCGGCTCGTGTCAATCTTGCTCATCTAGATGTTCTTGAAGCATTTTCTTTACATTTATAGGTTTTTACTTCAAGATATTCTTAATATGTGCAGCCTATGAACATTTTTGAGGGACGGCAAAAGTTTGACAAAGTCAAATTAGTTGTCTTTTTATATGCATTAATTAATTGCTCCACCGAGAAGTAATATTGCATCAAACGGTAGAGAAAACAAGTTGGCGTGACATGAAATGAGTGTTCAATGTTCATAGATACTGAAACCATTCATAACTATCCCAATACCATCATATTCGGCTGAGATACCGGCTATCAAACTTAAGCGTTTTCTTATCGCCACGATACAAAAATAGTCGAGCCAGCAACGCAATACTGTGTGCTTAAAGCTGGAGCTCCCGTACAGCTTAAAGCCACCATCATCTACGACTTCCAATGTTTCGAAGCATTCTTTTTTCATAAATATATTGATTTCAAAAGAAAGATTCAAAAGGATAGCCAGCTTTTTCTAGATTGCATTCGATAGTGCCATCTGGCGGCCAGTGCTTGAACTCATTGGTTATGGGAGGCGTGGCGTAAAAAAGATGCACGGCTGAAACGGCACTAATCTATCGAAACTGATACAAAAATGCTCAGAATCTGCAAAACCGGGGCAGCATGAGAGCAAATTGATTTATTAAAACACCAGTAAAAAACACTACTGTGCATGGCCAAATACTGCTGACCCCGTAATGGAGTACTGAACACTTTGCGTTTTGTTAGGGTGGTGTTGTTTTGTTAGGGTGGTGTTTGTGATGATATCTACGATATTTACTGCCACTGAATATCTTCTGAGTATGCCGCCTTTCAGCCATGTTAATGTTCACTACCACTTCTGCTGGCCATAGTTATTTGAATTTAGGTCTTGCCAAGCATGCTTATGATTATTTTGAGTTTCGATGAAAAACAAAGAAACATTATTTGATAAATAGGTAAATGTTACGTAGGGGAGAGTGCCCTAAATGCACCCTGTGCCCAAATGCACCCGCTCAAATATCTCATAACTTAGCGTATCTATCTATTTATATATTATTTTAATATTAATGTTCCGAATCACTATCTCATTATTTTCCGGTGACATCTCGCCCAGTGTGCACACAATGAGAGGCAGGGGATTTGTCCCTCGCCCTGGTGGGGGGGGGGTCATTTTGACCCCCCCTGCGGTGTTTCCGGAATAGCGGGAAAACGGCGGCGCGCAGCGCCGCCAAATTTTGCATAGCTGTTTGAACATCAATTTCCCAACACTTTGGACACCTAAAATTTACTTAGGTCAACCGAGTCAAGGTCTCGGTCACTTATGCTTCCAATTCAAAATATACGACTGATCGGCTAATTTTCAGAATCATGTTTTTTTGGGCTCGTTCTGGATGATCAAGGGTGCAGTTGTTGCTCTTTATCTCTACAAGGTCATCTGAGGTCATCTGAGGTCATCAGCAATGATTTGCTAATAACATTTTGATATAAAAGCCAGCTAGAGACGATCGGGTTGAGACACCACCTGTGTTTGTCCCGTCTGGGACGCATCGACGCCATATGCAACATTACCTACCAGGTCCCAAATGAACCTTGACCTCGAGGTCAAATTGAAATTGGACGCTTGAAAGGTCACCATGTACATATTTCAAAGCGCTTGTCAAGACGAACACGATGGTGTTAAGTCAGTGCTCATTCATTAATAGATAAAAGTTATTAAGGAAACAAACATCTACCAAAAACTGAATTTTTTGACCTTCGATCACCTCTGGAGCCTAACTATGATCTGAGCTCAATTTTGAAGACACTTAATGCGATTTTGCAAAATTTAATAGCTTTCGATTTTTTTCTGTTTGTTCTACTATCATAGTTACAACGCAAGATATACGGGGTTTGTTCGAAGCGAAGTCAAAAACTGTGAAATTTGACCTTTGATGACCTCTGGTGACTCTCAATATGACCATTAGCTAAAAATGCGTCCTCTGTAACTTCGAATGTACACGTTGAGAGCTTTCAAACGCTTTTTCGCGTATTTCTATCTCTTTTCGTTTTCAAGTTGGACGGGGGGGGGGGTCATTTTGACCCCCCCACCATGGCGAAGTTGTCTCGGAGGCCCACCCGGGCGCGGGTTTTAATGAAATATTTCGATTTCTTAAAGGGAAATATTCACCTTTTCCCACTAAAATGGAGTTATCACTTGCAATCGACAGACGAGACCAAAATATATTGTAGATTCCTCGCATTTAACATACAAACTTTCCTTTCAAAAGTATTGCAATTCAAAGTTGGTAAGCGTTCCACGCTTAAAGCGACCGGTACTTGCAAGGTGCTTGCAAGTATTTTTGGTCCTCATCAAACTACGGACTTTGCCAGTATTTTTTGTTTCGTAATGGGATAGAAAATATATTTTGCGTTCTGCTTGTTGTGATTACATGCCCGTAGACCCTCTTTATTGAACAGCTGTTCAATGAACACGTAACCAAATTAGCAGTTATATGTGCGTCTAATTTGGTGGCATTTTATTGGCTGTGACCACTCAATTTGTGAAAATAGCTTAATTGATTTGCTAGATTAGAAGTTTTTATAGTTTCCTTACTGGTTGCATTCAACACTATAACTTATATTATCATGGCAAGAGATATTCCCCCCAATAATAACAAATCATGCAAAAAATGGAAATTAGATCAAAAGTTAATTGTGCGTTTTCACAACGTCCTACCCAAGGTTACTAGAACATAGTCCTACCTGTGCTTATTTTAGTGTCGGCGAATTGTTTCAAGGACATTGTCCAGCGTTGAACAAAGTCCAAACACCTGCGCCAGATATGGCGCGCCGTTTAGTGATGGGAATAGTGATGGGATAACACTGCTAATGAGTTTCGAAATAAGTGTGTGTACTTGCTTTTAATTAGTAAAAAACTTACCAAATTGAATAAGGGAATACTTGTATTTCATTATTAAATTAAAATTAAATCATTGTTATACCACAACGGAAGCCTAATACATTTTTACTAACAAAAATCAAAGGTGATTATGTCCCTTTAAGATGAGCACGACCATTTGTTGACACATAAATGGTTATGAAGTCACACCATCGATAATCTCTTTTTTTTTCCTGTAAACTTTCCTAATTAGTTGTCTTTTGGCATCATTGAATAACGGCTGGATTATTTTTTACTCGTCATTATTGCATCCTTGAAAATGATTGCATTTTCCTAACTGCGCTCGTACCAAATGCGTCCATGGTGCATTTACGGCTTGCTGGGGTCATTAAGCTATGTGTTACATATTCATTATATTGTTTTGAACGTATAACTTCATAATCAGCCATTTTCATCAACTGGACTCATTAATGGGTCTTGAAAAAAGGTCAAGTCAAACTCCGGTCAAGGTTAGGTAACATAAGGTCAAAAATGGAAATGAATTTAAATCAATAAACAGGCATTTATTTGACCAGTTTTGTGATTACGAGCGAGCGCGAAGCGCGGAGCGAGTCCTCATTGAATATCGGATTTTTATCACATATAAGCGGCCGACCGGGCCGGGCCGGCCGGGCCAGACGCGACCGCTGGGTCAGAAGCTTAATAATTCTTTTGACCCTTGCGGTGCGGCATCTGATCTGAACAAAGCGGTTTCGCCATATGATAGCCCCATCAATGTCATTATCTATTATTGACATGTTTTTTCTCAATGTGATGGGCTCAGCACGCGCGCGTGACACGTGCCGCGTCAGGGGTGTCAGAAAGTATTATCCGCTGCTGTAGCTGAGAAACGGTGGACCTAATAAACGCTACATTTGGTGGTGAGCGCTGGAGACCAACCACTGAGAAATGTTGCAGCAGGTAAAATCCTGGGTCCACACTGCACGTGCGCACGTGCACACCCTGTTTCCGTCCACAAAATTACCTCAAAACATCGTTGCACATACCTGGACCTATATTCGGGCAACCACAAGTCGCAAAGACAACGGTCAACACAGATGCCGTAAGAAGAACGATCCGCCCGGCGTATGCCACTATGTGTCGATCAGCGGCGCGTGGTACGCATGCACAAGTTTACTCGGCATACAAGCGCAAATTCATAGTTTTAATGACGTCTTCACAATTTAAATCAGTGCTCAGCACTATGGGACGTGAAGCGTGAAACAAACACCAATCGTAGACCAACTGTAACCGTCTCTAAAATGCATTTCCAAAAATTGACGGTTTGCATGCAGTATTCACTGTTAAAATCTGTCTGTAATATTTTTATTAACGATTTTATAATATTTCCTTAAACTAACCGCCGTACGCTTCAAAATCCAAAGGGTGCTAGACGATAAAAATGATGCGGCTGTAAAGCGGCAATCAAATCCATCTAATGTACCCTCCCCCAAAAATGAATTTTGCCTACAACATGAAGCTTATAATTCGCAAATGTAAATTACGCTGGCAAACCTAATTTTGTTCAAAAGTATCCGATTTAGTTCGGATCTATTTTGCGACGGCAAAACCACCACATAGCGAAAAATAATCAAATCGCAATGCTTTGGCACAAGACGAACCCCTCCGTTGGACGAGGTGAATAATTTGAGCGGAGTTATTCGGACTCGCTCGTCTTCGCCGCCTTAACAGGAATCAGACTCACCTTGAAGAAAATGATAGAAATAGCTAAGAGATGATGGAGAGAAGCAAAGAATTACGTATCATATTATACTAGTAAAGTCAAGAAACATATATATTAGCGGACAAAGAAAATTAGAATGTCAATTATTTATGGTGATATTTCATCATTTTTTTCCCCTTCGAGCAGTCAAATAAGCCGCAAGATCAGCTTCTTAGAAGCACGTATGTCACATCAAAAGTCATCCGATTGGAGGGATCGTGGCGCATCAGACAGTGTACTTGCTAATACTGTGGCATGAAAGGGAAATGCAACGGCCTTTTAGAACCACGGAGCATTAATTTCGAAGTCAAAATCAAACGTGCTTATTATCTTATTTCTTTTGGCGCTAAATCGACGAACGGAATAAATTAATTTATATGGTAGTGACAAGATAAACTAGCACGGACCAAGAAGATTACAACATTTGCTCTGCCGTTATTGTGTGTTTAGCAAGAAGTATCCCTGTTGTTCATCCTGTGGACGTTTTGGAAAGTTGTTTCTACATATTTAAAGACTCTAGGTCCTCATACCCGATGTACTAATAACATTATCGAAAAAATTATCGTGTATCTTTTGCAATAATCGTTGCAGTGAAACGGGAATTATTCCTGAAACCCATGCACTCAAGGAGCAAGCAAGTTGAAACGGATTTCGGCCATCTGAGACTAGGCTACAGTTCTGAATAAAAAATCTTACTCAGAATGTTATCAGAGAATAACGTTTTAATAGAGATTTAAGCCATCAAAACACATACAATCCTCACAAGTTTATTCTTGCAAATACAGGGAATTGAGGTACTGAAACAATATGGTTTTTGTCGTCCAGCACTAAAGCGTTTCTTCAAAAACTTTTTCCCAAAGTTTAGTCATGCTCTACGTCATCATCATTGGCGTCAATCAGCAGAAAATCACCAATCAGCGATTGGAGTTCACCGGGTATCCCGGTCTCAGACTTTTTAGAGACGTGAAATATTGAAATAACTAGAGTTTCTTTGAAAATGTGAAAGCGTCAAACAAGTCCATTTTCGGAGTCCACTGCGCCACAACTTGGCTATCTCAACTCAAAACCCAATGTTAAAGGTGAACTATTCCCTTTAAGGCGTCTTACTGGTATAAATACAGTCGTGATGTTTGTTTTTCGGTTTTTGGCCATAAATACCCCAAACATGCAATTAAAAAATACGTCATGACTTATGCATACTTGAGGAGCCATAAGTCAGGTGAAAACGTCAAAATTATTTTGTAATTATTTTGGGCATTGTTGTGGTTCTCTAAAGCATATGTTTTTTTATTTTTTTCATACATTTTCACTTTGCGATTTATTTTTATTTTTGAAAACTAACAAATACAATGAATATTCAAATAAATATTAGATGACAATTGTGTAGCCCTTATAATTTGCTATCCTTGGACATTTCTTGATTGTATATTGCTCAAGTTTTGGACTTTATATGAGCTGTTAAAATTAAGCAAAATTTTCCAAAAATCATGTGCAAGTGGCTGTACTAAATTAGCGATATCTCAAAATGTTTGTAGAAATTGCTCCACTGCTGCTCAGAAAACGTCGAACTAATGTGGAACAACGTTTGTTTAGATCAAGCGATATTTCCGAAAGGTAAGCTAATATACTGTCGGATACGTGCAAATCTCGAACAGTTCATTTTACAATGGAATAACACAATGTCCTAAGTGCGCTCATAAGGGGGAGGCGCAGTAAGGTGACGTGCCTAAATCCGCCAATTGCAAGGTTTTACTATATTTACTATAAAAGAAAACGGAGCTATGCAGGTCTAAATGGAAAGTAGCAGAACAAGGACAAATGGTCCAGCTAACTCGATCCGTTAACCTTTCGAGTGACAATTGCGTATATTTCAAAGTCAGCACTCCTTCCTTGGGGGGGGGGGCGCATTAGGTCCTCTCCCCTAGCATGAATGCACAACACGCATGCCATACTCTACTTGCAAGGCATGACGAAAACTTTAATAGCACTGTTACTAATACAATACTCTTTCACTCTAAAGTGGCACTATTCATCGTAGTTTCTGTAGTTTTGTTTGATTCATCTTTGCACAATTTTTATGTCATTAAGTATCACATTTTTGCTATATTTACACGAATTTAATGTTCGATATCAACAACCTTGTCTCAATGTCTAGAAAACAAAACAAAAATGACGCGTTAGACCAATCTACCTACAAAAAGCCGACGTTTCCACCTGGAGCAGCACATGGCCGCCGCCACTCCAGCCCGTAGTACCGCCGCGCCGCCACCGCCACCGCCACCGCCACCGCCACCGCCACCGCCACCGCCGCCGCCCGCCACCGCCACGCCGCCGCCGTCCGGTCCGTCTTGTCGGTACCGTCGGTCGTCGGTGTCAGCGGCGGCGGCAGCGGTGGCCGGCGGCGCCAGCTGTACCTGTCTGGACGGACGGTCTGGCTGGCTGGCTGCAGTGCGCAGTGCCGGACGGCGACGGCGGCCCCGGCGCACCACCTGCCTGCAGTACGTCGTCGGCCTCCCGCTGTGGTACGCGCCAGCTCCGAACCGCCAGCGGGCGGGGGCATGGCCGCAGGGTTTGTGGTAGGACAGGGGGTGATCCGAGCGTGACCCGAACGTGACCTGATGTGACCCAGTGTGTGTGGCGCTGACGTAAGCTGGCGAGAGCGAGGAGAGGGTCATGGATAGTGCAACAACGCCAAACAACATTGACAGTAAGTTATAGCAGTTGTTGATAAATCGTGGAGGATCTTGCTCTGAAATAAGTTGTGAAACGTGATGAAAGGGCTATAATTTGTAAACAATTCATTTTTACGTTTGAAAATGGATTGCCAACCAACGACTTAAAGCCAATGACTCTAGAGGTCAATGTACCCAAGTTCAATGCTGTTGAGAGGACGGAAATCATCTAGTCTATCTTTGGAATAAGATAGAAGACAGAAGCAGACAGAAGCAGACAGAAGCAGACAGAAGCATATACATGTACAAATGTACTTTGTTCCTGCCTTTTTCTATACGGGGAAAGGGACAGGGACAGGGAAATAAAGATAAAGAAGGAGAGATATGGAGAGAGGAAAGAGAAAGAGAAAGAGAAAGAGAATAGAGAAGGAAAGATAGAAAGTAAGGGAGAGAGAGAGAGAGAGAGAGAGAGAGAGAGAGAGAGAGAGAGAGAGAGAGAGAGAGAGAGAGAGAGAGAGAGAGAGAGAGAGGAAGAGAGAGAGAGAGAGAGAGGAGACGAGAGAGAGAGAGAGGAGAGAGTGGGAAAGACAGGGGTGAGGGAGAAAGGGGAGAAGAGAAATAGAGAAAGCTTGAAAGAAAGAAAAGAAGAAAGGCAGCAACATGTACTCTGAGACTCATAAACTCATTTATTTTCCAATTATAAGTTAAACAAGATTGAAGTGAACATTGGCGAAGCCATTTAGACAAACCTTATCCCCATATACCTGTTTTATAGCTGCATTCCAATTCAACATTGTATTGCGTCTATCACCCTGGTTTCCGCTGGTGAGCGTTTCAATATGTCCTCGGTGCAGTGTATTTGCTCTGCTCTCCCCACCACTCTGCCCTGCTGGTCCCGGGGCCTTACCTGCACCGTTCCGAGGTTCTCGCCCTGGCTCTCTCGCTCTCTCGCTCTCTCGCTCTCTCGCTCTCTCGCTCTCTCGCTCTCTCGCTCTCTCGGTCTCTCGCTCTTCGTCTTCGCTCAATCTCGCTCTCTCGCTCTCTCGCTCTTCTCGCTCTCCTCGCTCCTCGCTCTCCTCGCTCTCTCTCGCTCTCGCTCGCTCGTCTCGACTCTCTCGCTCTCTCCTCTCTCTCTCTCTCTCTCTCTCTCTCTCTCTCTCTCTCTCTCTCTCTCTCTCTCTCTCTCTCTCTCTCTCCCGGTATATTCCATCGATCTCGCACGCCGCCTAGGCACCAACTCTCGCTATTCCTGGCTCGGCCGCGGAGTGTAGCGTCACTGGTACTCTCTGCATGCAGTGAGCTGCGCTGCCGGCTGCTGGCTCACCGGCCCGGCCGTGAAGTGTAGTGACACCGTTACTCTCCGCAGTGAGCCGCGCTGCCGGCTGCCGCAAGCTCACCGGGTTAATATCGGCAGAACGGCGGACACGGAACTGCAGATATGAGCACTGGTGTGTGCTCGCTTTGTTATAGGTCACATTTACATAAGCTGTTTAGTTCAGCTAGCAAATTTTTTGCTTAGTTATTTTGTTAAGACCACTTATCGTGCTGCTCAAACCTGTATGCTGATTCCTTCAATAACAGGGAAATTCCTCTACCATTCATTCTATCTCCACCATTGCTTTCATATTGTGAACCATTTTACAGTTACTTTCTCGTTTTTAAATTACATCCAGGTATTTGATTGGAAGCATTGTTTAGATCAGGTGCCGCACTAAGTAGGGCTTGTTACGCAGACCACGCCTTACTCTCTAATCGTGTACTTCCTGGATACTCGCATAATTAAGAATCGAAAGTTGTGTGCACTAAATCATACTGGATACGGTCCGCTCCGTCTTTATTACTCCACTCTAAAATGGATGTGTTCTAGAGGAGTGTCGAGCCAGAATCCGAGGCTTAATATTTAAAGATACTCGGCACATTGCACAAATGTAGATCGAAATTAACATAGAACTTCATATACAAACGTAAAACCTTAATTGTTCGCTCCCGCTCCTCACCTCACGCTAAGTTCAGATAGCAGCACTTAAAAGCCCATCACCAGCAGATCGCGAGTCTCGAACAGGCAGTTGTACAATTTAAGTGTTAGAGAAGTTGAACTAGGAGCTTTGGTTCTCGCATCAGAACCAGATCAGCTTCCTGATTGGTGTTTTGAAAGCGAAGAGCAGAGTTGACCTAACGCTGCGAGGGAAGAGCCCGTGACTCTCCGTCATAAAGGATCTTGTCATGGGCGTCGAAAACGGGGGGGGGGGCGGTGGACGCGTCTCCCAACCACGGCAAACAGGGCTGACAGGCGGATGCGGTTTTTCGGGGCCCGAGGGCAAATCGCCTCGAAAGGGCCCCTTCCCGAGTGTTGAAAGGATCCCTTCCCAAGCGTTGAAAGTGCCAAACAAAACGGATGAAAAGGCACGTTACAAGGATGGAGAATGCGGTAAGACATGTATGGCATGGGCCATACCAACTTTTAGGAGCTGAAGTTAGTAAACTGCCATATCAACTTCGGAACCAGCGGCACCAATTTGAAATAACTATACCAAATTGAAATATTGTTTAGGTTCAAGGCCTAAAACTGTTGAATCAATTGCGCCGCGGAGCAGGTCGAGTCTTTTTAGTCTGATGCCCAGAATATGCATTCTCATCAATGCGTCGCATCGAGTATGGTGCGAACCTCTAAACATGTTATTATGGGTTAAAAAGTGCGGTACTAAAGTGTTAAACCGAATTATTTTTCAGAATAATTTAGGAAAGTAGCAACACTTAACACATAAATGCGCCGAGAAACGGCGCGATTTCTTAACCCGCATATACAATAATTTGTAGTTACATTGCGCCGTGTAGCGGCGTGAAATTGTGGTTTTATTCCCTGGACAACTGCATTCTTACTCTTGAAAGGCACAGGATCCCTTTAGATCGTCTAGGGACCCCTTCAACATTTTCAACGCCTTTCCAACCTGCTCAGGGACTCATCAGGGATCTGCGAAAAAACATGATGTGGAGTGGGTTATATATATATATATATATATATCAAATATATATATATATATTATATAATATTATATATATTATATACATATATAAAATACCAAGAGGACCTACTCCACAATAAAAATATCAAAATTGGAGCGTTCGGGTATATTGTAACACTCTTCGTTAGCGATCAAGAGGCATTCGGTAACAAGTAATTACTCGTCTTAAAAACGAGCATTAACCTGTTTTTTGTCTCTATCGAAACCTTTCTTTATGGCACAGAGCCAAAGTCATTATAAATTATTACCGATCACTGTTTCATGTGATGCTTGATCATTTTTGGTGGGTGGATGGGGGAACAGGCCATTTTATGCCTGGGGACATGGCCCTTAATGTCCCTCTGGATTCTTCAGTGACAGAGCCTCGTCCCCCTACAATTTTAATCTTTAAACATTACGCCTACGGGCGTTGCATGAAAAGCATGGACTTCCGAATGCCTACGTTCCCCCAACTCTTGGTTCATGGCGGCGCTCCTGGCAGAACAATCTGGTGATTAAGGTTGGCACAACTGGCGGGCGGTAGGCCAACGGAGTTCATCTCGCATCCCCAGCATTGCATTTGCATCGACCAGGGATAGTGCGCTGCCTACAATGTTCCGGAGCCTCTCCAGTTACTCAGAATGTCTCTGTCTGACCTGCTGCTAAGGACGGCCTGGAAAAACCAAACCTGAGGTGACCGGGTCATGTATTTACCAAGATGAATTAGATGTCGGGGAGCCTAATGACGCGCGTGGGACAGACCAATGCGAATCCCATCGCACTTTTTACAGAGCAAACGCGTGACATCCCCGCGTGAAGTGCTTGTCGAGCTAACGCCAAGGTTCGAGATTTTTGTTAATTTTACACTGCGAACTGAATGGAGACCGGGACCAGAGGCCGTTCGTAAAAATAAATTGAGCTACGGCTCAATTTTTTTAATCATCGGCTCTGATTTGAGAGCTACTGTTCGACTGTTGTTCGTCTTGAACATGTACTGTTCGTTCGTCTTGAAAATAAAACCATGAAACTCAATAAACTAAGCAATTTGTAGTTTTAAACTAATTTGTATAATAACAGAGACTTGCTAATAGTAGAAAATGGCTCAGCATTTGAATAATAATCGATCTGTGGCTTCATTTTTATAAGAACGGCCTCAGGTCACGATAATTTGGATGAAATATAAAAACGATAATTTAATTGTGTCGCATTGTCCTTCAAAATGTAGGATAAGAGCAAGGTGTTCAAAGAGCCGAAGAACTCGTTCATTGTAGCAATGATGAATGAGCCGTTGATGGGGAATATTTGTTTTGCTCGAAACCAGAAGTTGCGTTCCTTCAGCGTACTGAATCACGTGCGCATCAAGAAAGAAAGGACAGGTCGTCGGAAGAAAAAAAACAGGAAAAGGGGCGGGTCAAATGATGAACCTTGGAACTCATCAATAGGATTGCAAACCATCGATACCGCGCCACCATGCGTCTTATGTTGCCTGCGCTGTTATACTGTACCGTCATGCAGCCTATGTTACCTGCGGTGTTATACTGTACCGCCGTACACCATTTGTTTCCTGTGGAGGTACACTGCACCGCCATACATCTCAAACTGCCTGTGGTGTTATGCTGCACCATCTTAAAGTCCTATACTGCCTGTGGAGATACACCACATGTCCTACATCCATAGTGCACTGCACCTTGCACATAGCACTTCAATCTCTGGCTGCTGGGAGAGTGGGGTAAAGCGGACCACCGGGGCAAAGCGAACCACCCACTTTGCTGTTTTTATTAGTAGAGGAATCTACCTGCAACTACTTTCATTATTAGTCCATGATGTTGACACACTTCCGAATGCCACAGCTCGCCGATCGACGTAAAAGTTTTCGTTCCAAGACCAAAAATGTGATATTTTTGATTTTTGCTCTAATTTTAGCGTAATTGAAATGTCAACATTGCTGCGGTGTCTGTGCCCACATGGAGATTCCTTTAAGTGCTTTGGTAACGCAATTGTATAGTTGTAAATGTGCCATAAGCAATCAATCGTAATTTTGAGCGTGTTGTCTGACATGCTTGTCCAAAAGTGAAACTTTGGGTTGGGGCAAAGTGGACCAGGGTGGTCCACTTTGCCCCGCTATTCACGGGATTGCATGTGTTTGTATTTAATATGGAAGGCCGCATTGAAAATGTTTAAATAAAATTTATTGAGGTTTGCTCCTTTTGTTATCGAGTTATAAGCTTTTGGAAAACGCTCGAAGTACAGAGCATAGCTGTTTTGCTGCCGTATATTGAGAGCTACAAGATGTTTGGCAGGGCTATTTACAAATACATGGTATTGTTTGTATAAATATTTTTTTCCCGTATTTGAACAAGTTCCTAGAAAATGAAGAAAGAAGCATCGCAAATATACATTGTTTTAATGAAATGGGGTATGGTGGTCCACTTTGCCCGCTTTTTATCGCCAAGAACATGAGTTGGGTTATTCGGTGTCAAATTACGCACATTTTAATAGTCCCAGATAAAATTCATCCGAATATAAATCAGAGCTGAAACATGAAACCAGTCGTGACACATTTGTTGATCGTTTTCGGTTGCCACTAAAAGAATATGTGACGTCATTCCTTAGCTGGTCCGCTATACCCCACTCTCCCCTACAAGTAATGAGTGATGGTGCTGCCATATAACGGTTTCCCGCCGTCTGAGACATTTTTATATGTTATTATTTTCATTTTGTATTCATCATTTTCCAATTCCGCACCACCTACTGGCGTTATGTTCCCCGCATGATGAGGGTGTTCAGGGAACTGAGGGAACTCGCGTTCAGCTGGCTCGCTGGCGCCGCTTCCCCGTAACATCCCCCCCCCCCCATTACCGGCGCCGACGCGGTCTGTCCGCACTCATTTCGGCACGGACTGCGCCGAGTCCGCCGTTAATTAGTACCACATGACCACGATCTATCGCGTTCTTCTCACCTGCTGTCATGTGGCTCTGGCCGCGCCGCTCGGGCCGGCGCCCCGTCCAGCTATTTGCTCTCGTATCTGAGAGATGCCCGCTGGGCTGGCTGGCGCGGGGCCAGCCGTGGCCCCCAACCGCCACCCACCCGCCGGTCGGGGAGGGTGGGGGGCGATGGTAGAGACCGATGGGGTCGACCCCCCGGTGGCGCCCCCCGGTGGTGCGTCACGCTCGGCTGTCGAACAGTGACGGCTTCTCGCTAGTTAACGCATTTTCTCCATGTCGATGTCGATGGTTATCAGGGTGTTTTTATCACGGTGAGTTAGTCGGCCATGAGGCGGCGGGTGAGCTCGGCTGTCGCACTGCTGGCCTATGATGATAAGTGAGATACCGGGGAACTACTATGGTAGATAGCGGAGTTATGAGGGATGTCATACTAGTTCTGGCAAGGGCCCGATATGAGCTGAAACTGAACGCGACGCCTTCCCAGGGCTCAGTTGTCTCTAAGTCGTTCTACACGACACATCTCAGCGGGCGCTTGCACAAGGTAAAGTACTTTAATACTACATGAATAGCTGACGGCTTTCGCAATGCATCTGAGAAACTGTCACCACTAGATGTGATGTTGATTTTTTTGCTAGCTTCACCATCATTTTCAACATTTTATATATTCTATTTTCATATTTTATTTGGTTCATTTAAAAAGATATTGCTAATAAGTACTAGGATCCCAGGGACGTGCGACCAGCAGTTTCGATTTTCCAAAAAATATTAGAGGGCCAAACAGGGTTGAATCCAAGTAAGAATCCTATATCAGCGCCACGGTTTTACCAAAACGACTGAAATCGACCCAAAATAAGGCATTTCATGATTATAAAAATATGAGGGAAAAAGTACAAAGAAGTTCGCTTCAAAAACACTTTTTAACCCTAATTCCCTGCGGTGGCAAAGGGTCGAAAAAATTAAAAAGTGGTGCGCCAACGAAAATTTCCATATCAAAAGTGGTCGCGCAGGGATGGTCGCCGCAAAGGTGGTCGCTGCAGGGTCTTGGGCAAAAAATCAAATTTCCTAAGTGTTTTTTGAATTTATGTCATGCAATAGCGTTTACTGAGGTTTAATATGGGTAGTAACTTGGATACACGGTGTGGTTCGAGGTTAGGGTTGGAAGATTTAGGTACTGAAAGCTCTTAATTTTGACCATGGTCCATGCAAAGTGGTCCGTCAGGTTCAAGCAAAGTGGTCCGCCAACGAGGTTGGTAAGGACAGAGCTTTTTTCGACCCCTGGCGGGCGGCTAGAATTACGTTAACATGCGGGGAGGGGCAAGATTCTGCCCCCCCCCGAGATCTCGAGAACGCGCTTCGGCCCGATTCGATGGGAACAAACGCATTTCGATTCGTCGTGACCAAAATCATTTTCTTTTTGGACCCGAAATTGCTTTTTTGTTTTAACAATGGGGGCCAGGGGCCAAACATACGAGAATTTGGTGTGGTTTTTTTAAAGGTCATTGTGGCCAAGTGAATTCGACCGATTTCATGCAAGAACGTTTTTGAGCTTACCCAATGTCCATGTTCTTTTAATGTGTGAAAGGGACAAGTACAAAAATTTGAAAAAATCATAGCTACTCAGGGATAAGAATATGGGGATTTTTTTTAAATAAAAATATGTGCTTTCCTTTAGTGTTTGGGACGTGGAAACGTCAGCAGATAGTGTGGGGCTTTTGTTGCTGTAATTATTTTTATATGTAACAAATTGTGCATATGGCAGAATTTAGCTAAACACGTGGGGGCACCCAATGTGCGGAAGGCCTTTTACATCACATCTTGGCTTATTTGAAGTTCGGCTTCAAATTGATCGGAGAATATCGACTTCCCCATTGTTATGTACCTAAAGTTCGCCCACTCTGCTCCGCAAATATGTTTAATTCAATATGTATGATAGCAAAAGGCATCGACTTTAGTTTCTGAACGCTTTTATTCCACTGCAAACTCGAAAGGAGTACGGTCGGCCGGGGCGCGCGGGCGCCAGTCTTCGGACTGACGGGTCGCGCGCCGGTCGGCCGAAGGGGCACTGCCCGCGGTCAAAAGAGCGAGGCAGTGCGGGGCGGGGCAGCGGCCCGTCTGGAGCGCCGGGGAAGGTACCGCTACAGCTCTCCCCGGCCGGGGCGGTAACCCCCAGGCCTCCCGCGGAGCCGGGGGGGACGGCTATGCCAACGTTACGGGCACCGTTCCGGCTTGGCAGACGGGCCGCACATATGCTGATGCTGGTGAAATGTTCATGTTGATGTGTGTGTATGTGCGTGTCTGGTGTTTTTGGGACGTTTGTAAATACATAAAAAAAAACTACGAAGGAAGTATGCGCCGCACACCACATTCGTAATGACCTCCCAAAAACGTGACCCTGAAGCCGCCTCTGCCGAGCCGATTTTTTCAAAATTTTCACAGAACACGCGTCGTTCATATTTAGGAAAAGTACGAAAGTTTCAAGACGATAGACGTAACGGTTCAGAAGCGGCGGGCGAAAAACTACCGGGAGGGGCAGAATCTGCCCCCTCGCAGGGAATAGGGTTAACGACAAAATAAAGTCACACGAGTTTTGGCCTTGTGTTGGACGGCGCCCCAAACTTTAAGGTTTTAACCGAGTCTCCGACCGACTAATGGGTTTCAGAATGACTGATATCCTCAAACTGGCAGAGCCCTCTCAGGCCTGGCAATGGCCCTCAGATTCGATAAATATAAGTGAGTTGTCAGGTATTTTAAGTCCCACTCAGGTCTCGTAAGGACCTCCTCTCAACTCTGACTAGCGTAGGTAATGCCACCTGGCAAGTGTCGGAGAGCAATCGAAGAGACGTCCGATGGGGCCGAGATGTGTATTCCGAATATCCCCCGCGCAGCGCTGTGCGTGCTGGCATGCTCTGTCAGTGAGGCCGGTTGTGTGCTCCACGGCGAGGACCCGTGACGCGTCCGAAGGTAGGACAGTCTTGGCATGTGCTCTCTGTATGTGATAATGAGAGAAGTGCTTCTGTCCCACACAAGGGGCCTCTCAGACCAAACTATGACCCTCTCAGGCGGACCAATGATCCTTTCAAAGAAGCGAATGTTCCTCTCGTACCGACTTAGAGCTCTCAGGCCGGAAACACCCTTTTTGATCGATTGAGGGTCCTCCCAAAGTCGTAAACGGCCCTCTCAGGTCAACATGCCTCCCATATAAATATGTCAGTGTTGGAGAAGCGAGCTCACATTGGGAAGCCGAAGGGGTCACCTAAAGATATATAGTATAAATCGACACGTAGGTATGGTTTGGTCAGACAAAATAAAACGTAACATAAGTGGCATATTTTTACGGACGACATTCTTATTTCCCTTCAAGTCGAAACTAAACTTGGGAAGCGAGGGTCACCGCCTAAAAGATATATGTATAAATCGACACGTAGGTATCGTGTCAGACAAAATATAACGTACATAAGTGCATATTTTTACGGACGCACATTCCTTATTTCCCTTCAAGCGAAACACTTTCTCTTGTACATCTTCAGTACCATAGTACACGAGCAAGAGGGAAATCACAAGCTTACGCTCCAGCATAAGCCCGGTTCAACGACCGCTTTCACGCGCAACTCAAATCACCACTCAACATGGCAATCAAATAAATGCTGCCGGATACAATATTAACTACTAACAGCTTTACGAAGGAAAACAAAACACTGATTAGTTTAAATTTCCCTCGTCTTGAGATGGGAAAAAGACGGCATTACTTGTAATATGTAGGTAGTGTGTGACCGCATTCAATATTTAATCCGATGTTTGTTTGTTACTGGTCGCCGTGTTAGGACCTTTACCTATAAGTCAAGTCATCTAAGGGCGGAAAGTATTGAGGGCTAAGCTAGCACCATTGTGGGAAGGGGCGAGAGCACCATTGGGGGCCGAGCTCAACATGGGGGGGGGGGCGACGGCCCACCCAAAAGTATATAAATTGACACCTATGATGTGCCACATAGGCGGACACCATACTGACTACATTTTTATCAAAGTGTTTAAAAATAAAGAAATGTGAAATTTACTATATAGGCGCGATTATTTTCTGAATTTTGTATCAAGCTTCCAATATCGAATACTGTGAATCATTGCTACTGTATCCAAAGCGTGTGCCGAAAGCGGTGGCAGGAGGTCTATTGTTTCATTGTCTTGCCGTCATCGAGTTAGAGATGCTCGGATTCCGGTGGTTTCATATGACCGGAAACGTCTTTAGCGTCGCTTCTACACAGGCTTGCATTATTCCTGCGAATTTATTCTGCATAGTCCCCTGATAGCATGCTCGGCGTGAAAATTCGCAGCATCGATACAGAAATTAGCTAATGCAGTGCGCTTATGTAGTGCAGTGTCAACAAAATCGTAATAATGGATGCAAATTCAAAGTGTGACAATGTTAGGAAGTTTTAAAAGTAAATAGTACCTCACCAGAAACAATTTCATGATTCACAACCCCATTTTTGCATCATATCCATAAACAAACAGCGCCACTTCCACAACAAGTTCTTTCGTGCGTATTATCACTATTAAATATCGCTTAAACTCAACAAAACGCTTGTTCCACAACTCTGGTCTTACATGAGCTGTGGTCGTGTCTCTGGCTGTTATGTAACCTCACTGTGTCCTGTCCGGTCTGAACACTGGGCTCTGGACTATGTTCTTCGTCGCTCTCCTGTCCGGTCTGGACTATGTTCTCCCTTGCTGTCCTGTCCGGTCTGAGTGCTGGGCTCTGGACTATAATCTCCCTCGCTGTCCTGTCCGGTCTGAGTGCTGGGCTCTGGACTATAATCTCCGTCGCTGTGCTGTCCGGTCTGAGTGCTGGGCTCTGGACTATAATCTCCGTAGCTGTGCTGTCCGGTCTGAACGCTGGGCTCTGGGCTATGTTCTCCGTCTATGTCCTCCCGGACTGTCGGCGCCAGTCGCCGGATGTCATGCAGCGCCGCTCTCGGCGTCATGGCTGATTTGTAGCCGCCGCGCCGGATGCGTCGCAGTCTGACCGGCAGTCCTCCCTCATTAGCCTGGTCCGGCTCCGCTGGTGACGACCGGCAGACGGTGACCTGGTCTGACAGCGCGGCGACACGGACCACCCATTAACACCGCCAACAGTCACCGCCACACTGACAATCACCGCCCCACCAG
>VOPJ01003273.1:0-28174 GCA_014673585.1 Semibalanus balanoides
ATGCTCCGATCGAGCCGCCTTATTAAGCTGGCTCCTGTGCGCAGAATCTGGGACCAAAATACGCCCGCTCTACATATATAAACCGATGGTGTTTTTGCTGGCATCTAGTACCTTGTGGACAACATTGAAAGGAATGCTCATCCAGATCCTGGGAGGCTGAGTGTGTGTTCCCTCCTGTTCCATGACATATTTACACAACAGTTGAGCTTGTTAAAATATCGTTCGTTACGTACCTAAATATACACGTGCACATCTGCAATATATGACACCTACACTGATTAACTATGTTTTATACATAGGTATTGTGCTAATAGATACAACTGTCAGCTTACAAGGTAATTAGCAGGTACAACTTGTCTTAATAATGCATGCTACATATGCAAAATAGAGACAGCAAATTGTGATGTCAGCTCCTGCATCTTGTGTTTCAAGATTTAAGGCTCGTTTTATATTAGAGTTCCACTGAGCTCCCAGCTCCTGAAGCATTTTACACCGAAGGATCCAGAAGGATCCCAGATCTTCATGCATTTTACGCAAAAGGATCCACTGGGATCCAAGATCTGCATGCATTTTATACAGAGGATCCACTGGTATCCTTGATCCAACTTTGGGATGCAGGCACAAGCCTGGTCTCGGCAGCTGTGTAGTGCTGTTGTTTCGTCTGCAGCTATGTATTGATACGTCAGCGGCTAACAGTGTGTTCGGTTGTGCTGCCCGACAGGCGCTGGCGCTGGAGGTGCACCAGTACAAACAGCGCGTGGAGACGTTCAGTCAGCTGACGCAACAGCTGATCGCCAGCTGCCAGCGCGAGGACACGCGCCACATCAAGCGTACCATGGAGCAGGTCAACCAGCGCTATGGCAGCCTCAACGCCAGGTGAGTGAGTCGCGCCGGCACCGCTAAGGAGTGGAGGGAAATCTTCGAATACACTGTACAGAGCATGGCAATGGGGCGACAAGCGTGGGTGTTTGATTCAGAAGGAGGGGGTGCGTAGTCCTAACCCGGAATCAAGCACATAGTCCTCAGACAAATGGTATTATCAGCGAGTTAGCCGCTGCCACAGCGGTAATAGGCCACTCCCTCCAAGCAGTCCGGCAGCGGTATTATCAGTGAGTTTAGCCGCTGCCACAGGCGTTTACAGGCCACCTCCCTGCCAGCAGTCGGCAGCCGGTATTATCAGTGAGTAGCGCTGCACAAGCGGATAACAGGCCACTCCCTGCCAGCAAGTCGCAGCGGTATTATCAGTGAGGTTTAGCCGCTGCCACAGCGGTTACAGGCCACTCCCTGCCAGCAGTCCCGGCAGCGGTATTTCAGTGAATTAGCCGCTGCCACAGCGGTACAGGCCACTCCCTGCCAGCAAGTCGGCAAGCGGTATTATCAGTGAGTTAGCCGCTGCCACAGTGGTACAGGCCACTCCCGCCAGCAGTCGGCAGCGGTATTTATCAGTGATGGGCCGCTGCCACAGCGGTACACGGCCACTCCCTGCCAGCAGTCGGCAGTGGTAATTATCAGTGAGTGGGCCGCTCCCACAGCGGTACAGGCCACTCCCTGGCCCAAGCTGTTCGCAGCGGTATTATCAGTGAGTTAGCCGCTGCAAACAGCGGTACAGGCCACTCCCTGCCAGCAGTCGGACAGCGGTATTATCAGTGAGTGGGCCGCTGCCACAGTGGTACAGCACTCCTTGCCAGCAGTCGGGCAGCGGTAAATTATCAGTGAGTTTAGCCGCTGCCACAGCGTTTACAGGCCACTCCCCTGCCAGCAGTCGCACCGGTTTTATTATCAGTGAGTGGGGCGCTGCCAACAGCGGTAAACAGGCCACTCCCTTGAACCACAGTCGGCAAGCGGGTATTTATCAGTGAGTTAGAACCGCTGCCAAGTGGTACAGGCACTCCCTGCCAGCAAGTCGGCAGCGGTATTATCAAGTGAGTAGCGCTGCCAACAGCGGTTACAGGCCACTCCTGCCAGCAGTCGGCAGCGGTTTATTAATCAGTGAGTGGGGGCCGCTGCCACAGCGGTACAGGCCACTCCCTGCCAGCAGTCGGCAGCGGTATTATCAGTGAGTTAGGGCCGCTGCCACAGTGGTTACAGGCCACTCCCTGCCAGCAGTCGGCAGCGGTATTATCAGTGAGTTAGCCGCTGCCACAGCGGTACAGGCCACTCCCTGTCCCAGCAGTCGGCAGCGGTATTATCATGGTTAGTCCGCTGCCACAGCGGTAAATAGCCACCCCTGCCAGCAGTCGAGCGGTATTAATCAGTGAGTTAGCCGCTGCCACAGCGGTAACAGGGCACCTCCCTGCCCAGCAGTCGCAGCGGTATTATCAGTGAGTGGGCCGCTGCCACAGCGGTACAGGCCACTCCCTGCCAGCAGTCGGCAGCGGACGGTGGCCGAGCCGAGCGGCCAGCTGCATGTTAAACAGGATGATGTAGGAGGAGGTGCGGTGATACGGCACCGTGCTGTCGTCCCCCGGTCACCAGAGTCACACAGAGAGAGAGAGAGAGACTGGAATACACCGCCAGAGGTGGCGTGACACGGTCAGCCACACGGTCCCGGTCACCAGAGTCACACAGAGAGACTGGAATACACCACCAGCAGTGGGGTGACACGGCCAGCCACACGGCAGGCTGCAGTGGGGTGACACACGGTCAGCCACACGGCAGGCTGCAGTGGGGTGACACACGTCAGCCACACGGCAGGCTGCAGTGGGGTGACACGGTCAGCCACACGACAGGCTGTAGTTGGGTGACACATGGTCAGCCACACGGCAGGCTGCAGTGGGGGGACACACGGTCAGCCACACGACAGGCTGTAGTTGGGTGACACACGGTCAGCCACACGACAGGCTGCAGTGGGGTGACACACGGTCAGCCACACGGCAGGCTGCAGTGGGGTGACCACACGGTCAGCCAACAAGGCAGGCTGCAGTGGGGTGACACACGGTCAGCCACAACGGCAGGCTGCAGTGGGTGACACATCGGTCAGCCACACGGCAGGCTGCAGTGGGGGTGGACACAGGTCCAGCCACACGGCAGGCTGCAGTGGGGTGACACACGGTCAGCCACACGGCAGGCTGGCAGTGGGGTGGACACACGGTCAGCCACACGGCAGGCTGCCAGTGGGTGACACGGTCAGCACACGGCAGGCATGCAGTGGGGTGACAACACGGTCAGCCACACGGCAGCTGCAGTGGGGTGAACACACATGGTCAGCCCACACGGCAAGCTTTGGCAGTGGGGGGACACACGGTCAGCCACACGACAGGCTGTAGTTGGGTGACACACGGTCAGCCACACGAACAGCTGCAGTGGGGTGACACACGTCCAGCCACACGGCAGGCTTGCAGTGGGGTGACACACGGTCAGCCACACGGCAGGCCTGCAGTGGGTGACACACGGTCAGCCACACGGCAAGGCTGCAGTGGGGGTGACACACGGTCAGCCACACGGCAGGCTGCAGTGGGTGACACACGGTCAACGCCCCACACGGCAGGCTGGAGTGGGGTGACCTCACGGTTCAGCCACACGGCAAGGCTGCATGGGGTGACCACACGGTCAGCCACACGGCAGCTGCAGTGGGGTGCACACGGTCAGCCACACGGCAGGCTGCAAGTGGGGTGAACCACACGGTCAGCCACACGGCAGGCTGCAGTGGGGTGACACGGTCAGCCACACGGCAGGCTTCTGTGGTTTGACACACGGTCAGCCACACGGCAGGCTGCAGTGGGGTGAAACGGTCAGCCACACGACAGGCTGTAGTTGGGGTGACACACGGTCAGCCACACGGCAGGCTGCAGTGGGGTGACACGGTCAGCCACACGGCAGGCTGCCACGGCCGATGTCGTGCCAGCCAGGACAGGCCCGGTGTGTCGTACCAAGGCTATATATCAACAGGTTGTATCGTTCTTACGTCACCATTTCCTCACTAGATTCAAGATTTATGCCACATATTTTAGCATACTCCCAGTGCATCGAAATGTATCAATTATATTCTTAGATTTTCGAAAAACGTAAAATTCTGGCGTACTGAATTCAAAGAGTGAAAAATATAAAAAATGTATTTTCATTTGATTTGAATTGTTGCAATATAGTGAGACAGAGCAGATTGCAATCAATATTTCAAATATCGAAGTTCATAATAAGAACAACTAGGGGCGGGTCCATCCGACCGTTTGGGGAAACTGTTTTAGTGGACCTTACTTACACCCCAATTCCGAATTTATTCCCGGATTTGGTCAACTTTATTTTGCAACCACACTATTTTAATTATTTCTTATTTCTTTATTTTGAAATTGGTGTTTTGTTTTTAACCCTATTACTGTCGGGGNGAATCGTCTTCCAAAACCGTGTGGGTACGATGTGGGAAGCCCATATCAATACCGTGTGGGCAATGTGGGCTAACCCGCGATATTACCATGTGGTACCCACATGGGTGTGTTATGTGGGGAAGACAGCAGATTGGGTGTCGACGCGCGCTGCTCTTAAACCCGAGAAAGCACAATTTCAGAAACATTATGCGGTGTTTCTGCCACAGGAACATTTTTGGTGTGCAAATCTTTAGTCACATAAAGCGAGTAGTTGCGAATAAATAAGTATCTGAAAGTCATGACTACTGTCGCACCACTCCTTCGTAGATTTGTACCCCTAGTCGACGGAAGACCTCGTGCCCGCTCGGTAAAATATCACACAGAATCTTTGGATCGGAAAAATATAACACAGCACCTTTGGACAGGGTTGGCACTACCCAAACCCCACTGCCCGTTTTTTTGTGGGTTTTTTAAAGAAAAAACCCAACCCGGGTTTTTCATCAAAATGGTATTGAACAAGTTTCCGACGTATTTTTGTTTAGAAACAAAGATTGTTGGTGCATCATTGAGTTTGATATGTTTTGTTTCCAGACTTAAGATGAGTAAAAAGGAAACAATGTTGCATTTCCCCTCATTCCACCATTCAGTCTCCCAACTTTTGTTAAGGAACAAAGTCATTCATTGAACTCCCATCTCTACTGACCAAAGAGAGGCGATATTTGGAAAGCGAAATTTCATCGTGGTAATCTAGCAAGTAGTTTTTTGTTACGTCGCATGCATCAAATGCTCGTAATATCCTTTCTAAGGATGTTTGGATGCTTAAAAGTTTCCAAATTGGGACATTCCAGCATATATCGCATGGCGAAGAGCGGGTGAACCCCCACCCCCCCCAAAAAAACAAAAAAACAACAACAACATAAAACCCACAAAAAAAACACTACCCAGTGGGTTTTGATGAAAAACCCGTTTTTTCCAACCCAGCCTTTGGATCGGTAAAATATCACACAGCACCTTTGGATCGGTACAATATCTACCACAAGAGCATTTTGGTGTGCAATTTTTAAGTCACATCAACCAAATAGTTGCGAATAAATAAGTATCTGAAAGCCATGACTACTGTCGCACCACTCCTTCGTAGATTTGTACCCCTAGTTGACGGAAGACCTCGTGCCCGCTCGGTAAAATATTACTCAGCACCTTTGGATCGGTAAAATATCACACAGCACCTCTGGATCGGTACAATATCCCAAAGCATCTTTGGATCGGTGAAGTATCACGCAGCATCTTTGGAAACCTAGAGATGTGTTGGAAATCAGTAGGATCAACCAAATTCACAAGTAAGCAGAAAACATCCCGAATGATTAAAACCATACGAGACATTGAAGTTGTATTCTGTTAGGTTTAAAGCTGATGATGATGATGATGATGATTGGGGCTTAAGGGCGCCGCAACAAAATGGTTATATGGCGCCCATAGGTTTAGAGCTGAGCTGTGCATGCAATCCGAACACAACACAGACCAGCGTTCCCTGGCAGCAGGTGCCAAGAACGCAAACGAAGAGATAAATAAGGGATATTTAAATACACATTTAAACATTACTTTGACTATCTACCCAGGACCTCTACACTATCTACGATAAACAGTTATCACACAGCATTGCGTCACCGGACGCCTGCAGTGGCAGCGGTCACCGCAGCCACCGTGCCCACCTTCTTCATGCTCCTCTCGGTGATCCGGACATACTCGGGGACATCTCCACGGGCCAGCCGGGGCACCAGGAACACACTGATGTCACCCGACCGGTGACCGGCCGCCAGCAGGTGATCCACTGACGTCACCGCGCTCACCCGGCACACGGCGTTCTGCTGACCCTGGAAACAGAGGTCAGCAGAGGTCAGCAGGGGTCAGCAGATGTCAGCAGAGGTCAGCAGAGGTCAGTAAAGGTCAGCTGAGGTCATCAGAGGTCAGCTGAGGTCAGAAAAGGTCAGAAGAGATCAGCAGAGATCAGTTAAGGTCAACACAGATTAGCAGATCCCAGCAGATATTAGCCAAGGTCATCCTGACCCTGAGGCAGAAGCCTCAGCGCAGTGACGCAGCAATAATGGTCTCAGCAGCCGTGTTCAGAGTCCAGCAATTACGTCCCCCTCTCCTCCGCCCTGGGAGATAAGATCCACTGCTCGGCAGGGAGGCAGGGATAACAACAGGCCGGGGCGGCGTGACCGGCTGCAGCACTCTGGCTCCCCACGCCGCCGGGGGTATCTCCCGTCTCGTCCGAGTCAGCTGACGGACGGAGGTACACTGCGTCCCTCTGTCCGTACAGATCGTGACGAGGCACACGACTCGGACAGGACGGGAGATACCCCGGCCGCGTGACCAGCAGCGGAGAGAGCAGCAGGGATCTGCAGGTCACAGCGGCCAGCACTGCCGGGGACTTTGGACAGGGTGTGATATAGTGTTTTTTTTTTTTTTTTTTTTTTTTTTGGGGGGGGCGCGCCGACTACTGAGGTCAATTTGGGCCCATAACATGCAAGTTAACTATTCACCGAGAAGAGAATAGAAGTCGATATATACAGTGTTTGTGACAGACGATTGTCCAGCACTGCCGGGCGGTGGACTAAGCCAGCTAAGCCAGCTAAGCCAGCACTCCCGTCACATTCGGTCAGGCCGACACATCAGACCAGTTTCCTGAAGTGAGACTGGTGAAACAGAACAAATCTGAGCTACATATGTACGGGCCAATCAGTCCTATACTTACCTTACCTTACCAGTTCACGGAATTTAGAGGCTTATACAGCCTGTTGGACCGGATCGATACTAGTTAAGAGCTCTGGTAAAAGATATCAACAGTATCGTAACTATTGGATCACCATAAAGTAAGCAGACTGTACTTTCCAGCAAGGGTCAAAGTCGAGGAATTAAAGGCACATTGACCGCCTCAGGAGGCTGACTACAGGCATGATGAGACTGTTCCCCGTTGCCTGATGTACTCGACTCGAGGAAGTGACGTCTGGGCAGCGACTAGCTACTTGCGACGCAATGTGTTACATGCTTGATATTCTCAGTGGACCTCTAGTAGATCCGAATAAGAGGAGAAGGCAGGGGCAGGTTTTCGTCTAAACAGTCGAGTGTGAGTAAAACCTCGCGTGAAACAGTCTGTATAGGCTTGTATAGTGGTCGCCTACGAACTGCTTCGCCTGTAGCCGTCCTAGATCGGCAGAATTCTAGATTCTTGAGAACGCTGTGGATAAATATGTCATTCGACCGATGATCTTTCTTGTTGACAGCTTGGTTTGCCCTTCTCTGGACACATTTCATTCCACGTTTTTCGGTCTTCCTATAAGTACATTGTCCTTACCAGATTCGATATCCATACTCGAGATGTCGGGGTCGTATCAAGGGTACTTGTTGTATAATAAAGGGAGAGATTGTGGGGTCGAGTCTAGATTCGCAAAAGATCTACGGACAATACCAGAATCTGGTTAGCCTTAGTCAGCGGCTGCTGCAGCTTTTGGTCTGTGCGAACTTAGAGGCTTCCATCAACGATAATACTCACTAGATCCCGTCCTTCTTCTTTGTAACTAGCAAAGTTTGACCCTCCAAGACATAGTGTAAGCTTGGCAGCAGGGATTTCTCGGACCAACATGCATGAACTTATAACTTGCTAGTATTTGACAAGCAAAGGCTGCCATGTTGCAATGACCATCTCTGGACTTGCAATCAAGATCCTTCTGTAGACTCTCTCTGTCTTGAGGAAGTGTCAGCTCTCACCAATATCAACTTCGATGTCGTCGGCAGAAATATCTGTAAAGATGGTTTTTTCAGTAAGCATCAGGCAAGCCATTAATACACAGAATAAAAAGAATGGTCCCAGGACCGAATCCCTGTCGGCACTCGCCACAGCTTGGTGACAGCACACAGAGGGAGATCTTTTCTCCTCTACCAGGACCTGCCTGCGATCGGCCTGAAAAAGGCCCTCGATCCATGACAACACCTTCAGGCTTTAATTCCATATGCCTTGATCTCTGCAAGCAACCGAAGCGTAGGGACATCTGTCAAAGGCCTTTTTGGAATCCAGAGATGAATAGTGCATCAATTGATTTCCGCCATTTTTTATTGGTAGTCGTCCACAAGTCCCATATGAACTTCTAAGAGTTTGATGTTGGCAGGAAAGTCGGGATGGTCTAAATCCATGACATGTAGATGTTGTGGGCTAAGCAGACTATGAATGTCTCCAAATGTTAGCCATTACCTTGTCCCGTTATCGATTCAAATGTCTGTACAAGGCGCTATCGAAGTTAGACTGATGGGATCGGTAAATTTGCTGCAAAGCTCATCTGCTACCTTTCAAGAACATGGGGCAACAGTAGCTTGTACGCCATATGGATTGGCAGGTCGAAGCATCGAGACTCTTGTTGAATATCCAGGTTAAGCGGGAGGAGATGTTGAGGTGCCGCAGCTGTTAAGGGAGGATCGCTGGGGATGCGAAGTCCATCTGGTCCTGGGGCACCTGAAGCGTTAATGCTTTGAGGGCTTCGGCTGACTTCATCAGTGTAAAAAGGTGGGACTTCAGTCAAGCTTCCCCCGTCGTGCCGTACAACTGGTACTGGCAAGGTGGTTGAGGTCTTCCACAGTAAAGACACTCAACTGAAGAATCTGTTGAGTCTATGTCGGCCTTGTCTTTTTGGGACAGATCTGACCTACTCGCTGTCATCTCGTGAGAGCATTCATTCCTGCCTTTCGTCTTCTATGCGTGAGAATTTGTGTAATTCATCCGAAAGAGCTTCGGATTGTCATTTTTCGAATTCGTGTGACGCAAGTATTTATGAGCTCAAATGTATTTCTCAGGGTTCTGGTCATTTCCTAAGTGATTTCTGCATTGAACGTATTGTGCATAGTCAGGCTTGGTCAACTTGGTTCTCATGTTATTCTGAGCCAACAGTGACAACTCTTGTTTTTCCCTCAGCTCTGGCAGTGCAGAATTGAATAGTACCACAGGTTTTTGATCATTTGTTGATTTTGCTTTGCGAATGTAAACTTGCCCAGTAAGCAAGAACACATACTCCTGAAAAACACTGTATGCTGGCTGGAGCTCAAGACCTTCAATGTCTTGCCAGGATAACAGTGAGGCTTGTTGACGTAACTGATTGAAATCAGCTTTATATAAGGCAGGCTTTCTTGAGGGTTTGGTTTTGCTTGGAGCTGTGTAGCAGACCACAGTAAACTCAATAACGAGGTGATCACTAGCTCCGAGGCCACGGCTCACGATAGTATGACTACCGGCTAACCATACCTTGCACTTCATTACTGATAACCAGATCCAGTATATCTGGGTTCAAATCCCTATGGACGAAACGCGGAGTGAGGCTTTATGACGCTGGTGAACTAGAAGCAGTCGTTCCAACTGTGTGATAGAGCAACAGGTGTTTGGTCGGGGTGTATCTGGCGAAAATGGGTACAGCTCACAGTTGCCTCGCCAAAATCGGTATGCTGGGGGATAATAAAATCTCCTGTTATCAGAAATGTGTGATGAGGGTACTCATGTGAGTCTGTTTTAGCACACTACAAAGTTCTGTTGTGCTGGTTAACAGGCAGCTGCTTGGACTTCTGTACACACAACCCAAAGTTAGGGTGTCACTTCCTCTCAGTGTTATAGACATGAAGAGAACTCTGCCTAAACAGATCTACAGGTTGGTGTTGGAGAATAGGATATGCATTTCAGATGGCTCCTGACTGAAGATGCAACAATATCTTTGGATTTTCTCAACCCTCGGCGCGTGGTGATATCTGGATGGGTCGAACGCTTTAGGTAAGTTTTTATCATCGCCTCTATTGCAAAATGAGAAAGAGAGCAATGGGACAGGACCTGGGCCTGTAGGGTTATGGGCACTTCAGAATCCATTATGATTGGGTTCACAACGTGCTCAATGTTCCGATATCAGAAATTTCTCATCTCTTATTGCGAGAGAGACTGGTCAGCATTAGTGTATATAGTGAGCGTAGACCTGCTTCGAGCTTCTTTGGACCTTGAAGTCATTGTGCTTGCTGTTGGCACTGCGGTTGGCCACTACCAGCGATCCGACCTCTTGAGAAGTTGCTCACACTCTGCCTACTGGGACATTCTCTATCATCGGAAGACACAGGCTTGGTTTTGGGTTCATACCGCTCAACAATCTTGCCTTTCTTGATGATCAGGTTTTCTTCCCCTGAAGATCTTCTAGCTGCCAGCTCTTGTCTCAGTTTTCTGTTTACTTCTCGTTCAGCTGGTGTTAAATCGGGATTTATGTAGAGGGATTTCCACTCGGATACACTTCTCAGCTGGGATGACATGCGCAGTAGCTCAATCTTGGTTTCTAAATCATGAAGTGTGACTACTAGCAAGCGAGGTCGATCACCTTGAACCTTCCCGGCTCGGAAGCACTTAGATGCCTTGATGTTCAGTTTCAGTGACTCCTTGATGATTTCTTCAAACTTTTGGACACTGTCTATACTGCGACACTGTCTGTCGCAGTGCGACAGTCACTGGGATGAATGGCCTCTGTGTCCACTAGAGCGAACCGGGTGAGAGAATGACCCGGTTAGCACCACATCCTCCTTCAGCAGGCAACCACAGTACACTGTCCCCAGCTGGGTCACTAACCGATACCGCACAGGTAGACAGATAATCGGCATCTAAGTAGGGCGTACGCCTTCTCTCACCAGGGAGTACAGCGATCGGTTCGCTGAAGGAGCGGCACTGGGCTTCCTAGGTGACGAATACGATCGCCTACCTGCATTGCTAGGGCTTGCGCATGTTCTTTTATAGGCCAGTCCGTCGCGCGCAGCGGATGTAGGTGCAGGGCTAAACAAAACTGACAGCTGGTCGCCGACATGATTGTTTCGTAAAAAATTGGTCGTCGCACGAATAGTTTTAGCGCATTTAAATATTTTACCACAGCCATTTCCAGTAACACGAGTTTTAAGTTTCTGTCCATGCAGATTGTTAAGCACATGTTGGTTACCTGATGTGTATTCGGCTTTGCTATCCTTAAATGCAAGGGTCGTATATATTTCGCAAAACCCTTTAAGCAAAGCCGGTAAGTTTGTCGATCTCGCCAAACACATGACTAAGATCCAAGGGCGGATCCAGGGGGCCCCCAAAGGGGTCGCATGCCCCCCCCCCCCCAAACCACCCCAAATCGGCGCAAATTTGACACATTTCCTGTTAGCTTTGTCGTAAACTAAGCACTTACTAGAGAGATTTTGTTTTAAAATCAGTTATTGATACAGAGAGAGAGCGAAATCCTGACGAATTTTCAGAATTATGCGATAATTTTGGAATTCTGGCCCCCCCCCCAACTCGTATATAAATCAGCACTTTCTGGATCCGCCAGTGCTAAGATCGGTCGTGCGTTTGGCCTGCACGCCAATGCCGACAATATTGCACAGAAGCTGCTCGCATGGCGGCATGGAAGAAGTTAACACGGCTCTATTTTGTCATGACCAACCTACACCCGTCCTGGCGGCCTGCAGCCGCAGCTGGCCGTACTCTGACCTAAAGCCCCATAGCCAGCCGTCGACCAGCCATGCCATACAAAAATGCTCTGCTTCATATCATATTCATATGCACATTTGATCTCAACTTGAGAATCCTTTGCACCCTTTAGAACCATCTTGTTTACATTTTTCGATTGCCACATGTTTCATTTTGATCCGACAATTTGAATCAGGAGATTGACAAGTGAGCAAAATATCCCCCCTCCTCAGCGGGTCGCGTATGGCTGGCGACCCCAGCGAACGGACGCTCTGACGGGGTAAAGTCGGAATTGATCCGAGTTTTCCCCGCGCGTCCACGGACGTCGGACGGGCGTCTATTTGCCGCCCCAACGGTCCCCGGTCCTAACCGGACCCGTCAGGAATGTCCACCTGGGGGTCGCCGGAGGCAGTTAAAACGGGACCAAAGGGGTCCGGACCATTGTCCTGACGGGCTCAGGTGGCGTAAACAGGCTCGGGGCAGGCACTGATGGATGCGGTGAGGACGGGGACGGGTGCGGTCAGGACCGGGCTTGACTGGTTCCAGTGGTAAATTGAACCTACCGTGCAGTATTCACGCAGTGCCCTTTCCACCGTATTTGGTGTACTATACTGCCAGGACGGAGATAATTCCTGTTGACCAATCGTTGGCCTTCGTTTGTGATTTTTGCGACCACTCTCTGCCATTGGTTTAGCGTTATGGTCGCACGAAAAGCGCCGATGAGCGCCGAGGAGGAAACGTGGTAAATACTTGGTGGCGGATGGCGTGGTAGGTTTCTTGTCATGCGTAAGAGGGGCATCAATACACAGGTAACCTATTTTAGTGATGTAAGAAGTTTGAAGGATTTTTTCTTCTTCTGATATGGGCGGTACTGTTGTACTGACCTCTGCGCGGTACCACTACATGGTACAGCTGAGGGCGTCGTAACTTACCAAGTACACGTTCGTGTGGCAGTGTGTTTCGTCCGTCTCCGTATGGTCCAGTATGGGAGAGCGCTGGTCTTCGCTGAGCCTATCCCAGTAGTGGCAGTGCCGGTTCGATGGCGCTCTCGGCGCTCTTTTGGTCCTAACTGGGAGGCCTGCGCCGGTTCCGGCTCAGGGGTTCGCACTCAAGGCCAGGTGACGTCAGCGAGCGGAGGACGTTCAGGTATGTCGGGCACGTACAACTTCGCTCTAAAATTCTGCCGGCCAAAGGAAATTGCCGATCGTGGTGAAGGTCAGGACCAGCGCAACAAGCTACTGCTATAGCGAGGTGTCTGGACCTCGGAACGCCATCCATACAAAACATTCGGACTAATTTTACAAAAAAAAAGGTAAAAAAATGACAAGTTTAGTGAACCTCTGCGCGGTACCGCTGCATGGTACAGCTGAGGGCGTCGTACCAGTACACGGAGCCGGTGTTGGTACCGAGCAGGATATGATCGTCCACCGCTGACACACAGGTCAGCTGCAGCTCCCCGGTCGCCAGCAGGTTCTGTGTGAGACAACAGACACACAGCAAACTGTCAGCGACATACAGGAGCAACAGACCTACAGTCAGCTGCAGCTCCGCCCGGTGCAGCCAGCAGGTATCTGTGTGAGACAAGCAGCATCACACAGCAACGATGAGCTGAAGCGGTGTAAGGCATCAAGACAAAGGAGGAAAACTGTTTTTTTTTATATAATATATATAATTTATTCATTTATATTATTCATTATTTCCTAACTATTATAATTTATTATTAATATTATAAATAGTATAAAAAAAAATAAAATTTATGTTTATGTTATAGAATATTATTCATATGTATATTCATTATTCATTATTCGTAATAACATATGAGTAACAATATTAATTTTTATAACGCAAACTTATTACTACAAAGCGAAATGTAAAGAGATCACCTGATGATATATATATATAGAGTCACCAAAGACGAAGTTTCGATATTTATTGGTAGAATTAGAAACATTTGACTATGCGTGATCTCTGTATGGATGGCAGATCGCAATGTGGAGAATAGTTCAGATAACTTGGTTAGGGTGCTATTTTTCCGCAATAATAATAGAGTCTCACCAGGACTTGATCAATAACATACTTTTAAAACCTTCAAAAAATGTAATGGCCTCCAGTCATTCTAACAATAGACTTTTCAATAGGCAATATGCTCGACCTCATCCAAACCCCAGCCCAATCTTACATCAGAGCCAATCTTACCAAGTGCCGTGAAATGCCGTCAATGCGTCGACGCCATCTAGCGGTAGAAATCAAATCCACTGAGATAGTATCAAAGAATAGGAAAAGCGCTGAATAATTTCTCCACGTGATATTTGCATTTTTTAGAGTAAAACTGGTGCTTACATGGGTAAAAAGCTAGTTATTCTTTTATGCATCATTCATAGGCGTATAAAAGCTCGAAGAGTCAATTTAAAACAGACAACAATTCAAGGAATAGACTGGTAATGAATTTTGCTATATTCGCTAACGCGAATACTATGTGGTGGCAAGTAATGTAAATACTAGTTTCCCTCAATGTTATCTATGCCCAACGTTACCCCATCAAACCATATATGCGGCATTTGGGAGGGATTGCAGGGAGTCGAAGGCGTGTTTTGTTGGACGATGGGGGATTGCACAGCACAAAAAGGAGGGTTGGTAAGATTGGGCCCAGGAGACAAGATTGCAGTCACGTAGCGGCAACGTCACATGGCTGTTCCGAACTCCCCACCAGCGTCGCTCTCTGATCCACCGGAGATCCGACCAAGACCATGGCAGACCAGGCACACGTGACACCGGCCACCAGCTTCTCTCTACGCGCCGGCGGTATTTACACAGAGACAGACACAGAAGAAATGGGTCAGACGCCGGCTGTGTGGTGTGTGGGGTGGCCAGCGCAGCAGGACGGGGCAGGGACGAGGAATGACAGCGGCGGCGGCGGCAGAGGATACGGCCCTGGGCACAGTGAGAGATGGCGTCAACACACCACGGTCAGGGTTAGACGGTCACGGTGAACAGGGTAACAGCGCGGTCACCGGACCAGGGGCACCCGGGTCACCAGGCAAGGGTCAACCGGGGTCACCAGACCAGACGAGACCAGGGTCACCCGAGGTCACCGGACCAGCGTCACCCAAGGTCACCAGACCAAGATCACCAGGGTCACCGGACCAGGGTCACCCGGGTCACCAGGCCAGGGTCACCCGGGTCACCGGACCAAGGTCACCCGAGGTCACCAGATTACGGTCACCCGGGTCACCCGAGGTCACCAGACCAGGTTCACCCGAGGTCAACTGGCGTCACCAGACCAGGGTCACACGGGTCGTCAGACCAGGGGCACCCGGGTCACCGGACCAGGGTCAACCCGGGTCACCCGGGTCACCGGGCCGGGGTCACCCGAGGTCATGGATCACAACAGGTCGGGGGCACCACGATCACCCACAGGTCACGTGCCGGTGTCACATGATTTCAGCAGGCCGCCTCCTCGGTGTCACCCAGAGGTCACGTGGTCTTAGCAGATGGCCACCACTCGGCCGGAAAGGCAGCAGCATGTCTGGTGAACTCCGAGCGACACAGCGCGGCACGATGGCCAGAACCGAGGGAACCGAAACAGCGACGGCGAAATACTGGAGTCGAGACTGGTTCGGTTACAGAAGATAGGTAGGAGGCAGTCATTGAAAATGGCGAGAGTTACGGACGGCGATCAGGGATTAATAGCCTACCGCTGTTCCGTTGTGACCCCTGTGAAGGTGGGTGACGCAAAAGGAGAACAAAATTTCGTAGATGAGCCATACTCCATAATTCGAATGGCAGTGAATGCCTCAACCATGATGCATTAGCTTAACTACCACGCCAACGAAATTAACAACTCAATATTATAGCCAGCAGCCTATTTTTCACGATCGTTTCGCTGCTGTCGTCGAATGTGACATCAGATATACGGCAGACGTCCCGTCTCTGGCCGTGGGTGGCGGTCGGTGCCTATACCGTAGCCTCAGACCGCCTCAGATCACCTCAGACCTCAGACCGCCACCGCCGCCGCCGCCGCCGCCGCCACCGCGGGGCAGCAGCCCAGCCAACAATTAACTTGGGCACTGATCGGGGACAATGGGATTAAACCATTGTGCCCGATCAGTGCCCAAGTTAATTGTTGGCTGGGAGCTGATCAGCACTCACCTGGTATTTGGCAGGCACCTGCAGCATCAGGTGGTTCAGCGGGGCCCACTCCTTAAGAGGCGGCACTACAGGCAGAGGCCCCTCGGCCGCGGCCGCCCGCTCCGTCAGGGGGGCCGGGGGAGGGTGCAGCTCCTCCTCCGCCGCCGCCCGCTCCGTCAGGGGGGCTGGAGGAGGGTGCGGCTCCTCCGCCGCCGCTGCTTCCCGCTTCTCACCGTCATCAGTCATGACGCCGCCGGCGCCGGCTCGCACCGTCATGCTGGCGTCATCAGTTCTGCAACAGAGGAGCACGATCATCACTACAGACCATCACACCGCAGTGATACCATCGACTGCCGTAAAAATACGGCAACTGCGCCGTAATATCGTCAGACCAGCGAAACACCGCCGTCATACAGCCGCGGCGTATCCACTATCCAGTCATACCAGTCACCAGTCACCGGCGTCCAATGACTGACCGTTCCACCATCCCGCTGCATCGACAGCCCTGTGTTAAAGACAGCCCTGCATGACAGCCCTGTGGAACACCACCGTCTCACAGTCTGACAAAATAGCCGTCAGCCTACAGCATTTTATCGGTAACAGTCTCGTCATATCAGGTTAATAAGCGGAATAGCGAAGTTGTATGAAGATGCCACGGACATATCAGTTTTGGCTTTATGTTCCCATAGTCCGGCGCTGAAATGTCCCATACAATCCGGCGCCGAATGCTCCCATATGTCCCACATGATGTCCCATTAATCCGACGCTGAAATTTGTCCCAAATGTCCCGCGCTGAATGTCCCATACATCCGGCGCCGAATGTTCCATATGTCCCACCCTGAGTTTTGCATATGTCCCGCGCCGAATGTCCCATACGTCCGGCGCCGAATGTCCCATACGTCCGGCGCCGAATGTCCCATACGTTCAGCGCTGAATGTCCCATATGTCCCACCCTGAATTTCTCATATGTCCCGCGCCGAATGTCCCATACGTCCGGCGCTGAATGTCCCATATGTCCCGCGCCGAATGTCCCATACGTCCGGCGCGCCGAATGTCCCATACGTCCGGCGCTGAATGTCCCATACGTCCCGCGCCGAATGTCCCATAAGTCCGGCGCTGAATGTCCCATACGTCCGGCACTGAATGTCCCATACGTCCGGCGCCGAATGTCCCATACGTCCGGCGCTGAATGTCCCATACGTCCGGCGCTGAATGTCCCATACGTCCGGCGCTGAATGTCCATTACGCTCCGGCGCCGAAATGGTCCCATTTACGATCCGGCGCCGAATGTCCGCATACGCCGGGCGCTGAATAGTCCCATACGTCCGGCGCCGAATGTCCCATACGTCCCGGCACTGAATGTCCCATACGTCCGGCGACTGAATGTCCCATACGTCCGGCCCGAATTGTCCCATTACGTCCGGCGCTGAATGTCCCATACGTCCGGCGCTGAATGTCCCATACGTCCGGCGCTGAATGTGCCACATGTGACAAGTGCGGCTCAATCATCACAATAGCCCAGCGCTGAAGTCCAAGGGAAGCTGGCACGTGTCGGTGTGTGGCACTCGACCTGACCACGGTCGGCGCGAGGCGTGACAGATGTCACCACCTGTCACCACCTGACAGCTGTCCCCCTGCCCACAGTGACTTGTTACTGACGGCCGGCGGGGCTAGGCGCTGGGGAGCACTACTGATTCACATAACATAACACATGTTATGTAAAATAATAGCCACCCACTGAACCGACGCAGGGTACAGTTCAAGTGAAGTTCAGACCAGGTCACGCAGGCCTGCCCTTATACCAGGCCTGAACTGGCTGGCCGGCTGGCCTGGGTAAAATCACACATACCTACGGTGAAATTGGATCCCCTGCACTCGTTCGTGTTATAGCTGCAGCGGTGCACGGCGATCGAATCTCAGAGGCTACAGTGTTTTGTTGTCAGCCTCCGGTCATTTCACAGCTTTCCCGGCACATTGCCACTGCCTTACTGGCTGCCAGGCGGACCTGGCCGGTATGGTCACGCTGAACAGCAGCCCAGTGGCCGGCAGTTCAGTGTGGTCTGTCCCTTCAGCCCTCTGACAGGCGGACCTGGCCGGTATGGTCAGGCTGAACAGCAGCCCAGTGGCCGGCAGTTCAGTGTGGTCTGTCCCTTCAGCCCTCAACTCGCCTGTTATGCAGAGGATGGTGGGAGATATTGCATCAGCTGCAGCCCTCGCCAGCTGACGCGCCGGCTCGGACCGGACGACTACCGCCCGATCAGCTGGTACGAGACCTCACACAGACGCACACGCGACCTCTGCCACAATGTCACGCGGCCACACCGTAACGCGGCGTCACGCCGTCACCCCGTCACTCTGTCACACCGCCACACACCAGCCACAGCGTGACGCACCGTCACACACCAGCCACAGCGTGACGCACCGTCACACACCAGCCACAGCGTGACGCACCGTCACACCGTCACAGCCGGCTCCTGTCGTGTGACGCGGCACGCAGGTCGGTGTCGGGTGTCTCCCTGATCCGGGTAGTAAACACCAACTGCGCAATGCTGGCGCGGCTGGCGGAGCAGCACAGCCGGACCGAGGTAACTCAGCACGTGCATGGTACGGAGCGGAGGCGACGGCAGCGCCACAGACCGGCAGCGGCCGACCCGGGAAACATCGGCCAACCAGATGGAACGGGAGGATGGACGAAAGAGGTGGGAGACGAGACGGAACAAGATAGATTGGAGACGGGGCAGGACATAAGACTGGAAGGGCAAAGTTCACGAGACACGGGACTGGAGACGGAATACGGCAAACGGGACGGGAGACCCGTTTGCCGACTGAGTTGTGAACCAGGATCTGAAACGAGGAGCTGGAATCAGGAGTTGGAACCAGGAGTTGGAACCAGGAGTTGGAAAAAGGAGCAGGAGCCAGGAGCTGGAATCAGGAGCAGGAGACTGCCCGCCAGCGTGGACTGAATGACAGCCACGTAAGGAGACACCTTTGCTCCGCGTTTTAGCAGAGGTGCAGGATCACAGCTCCGCTCCTGACCAGAGAACCGAGCAGGTCAGGGCGTAAACCCGGACCTCCTTAACCCGCGGCCCGACTGGGCCTCTGCATTTCCTTCGCCCGGACTTGGAGGGTGTTTGAACACACCCCCCCCCCTTCTAACTCGCCTTCCCATGGCACGTAGACCAAAACAAAAGGACCACCTGGTCGAACGTTATCAAAAAATCATTGCGAAACTATTTCAGGACTTTTTTTCGGCTCACGTCAAAAACTCAGGTCACTAGAGGTCAACAAAGGGTCAAATTTTCCAAGTTTTTAGGACATCGCTCCCAGAAAACCCCCAAATAATCTCAGAGGAACTATTGCTATCTAAGAAACAAACGTTTCAAAAAGACAATCGCTAAGGCCAATGAAATTTGCAATCGCCACGTATGTTCCTCAAAATTGACCTCAGGTCAATAGTTTAGGCTCTTAGAGGTCCATTAAAGGGTCAAAAACAAAAAGCGATTTTGGCAAAAAATATTTTCGTAAATTAACTTCTTACCTACCAAAGATAACGCCATACTGTTTACGCCATCGTGTTTGTCTGTCAAGGCGCTTTTGAAATTATTGTCAAAAATTTGATCATGTATAGGTCAACTGGAAAAATTATGATCTAAGTTCAAGGTCCAAGTGGTGACCCAAAAGGTCATGTCTGCTATCAGAAGATGTGCTTGACGAGACAAACACCACTGGGTGAAAGTTTGCCGTCTCTATTCTTCATTTAATGGCCAGAGTTATTGGACTAAAAGGTGTTGGTTTGACCTCGGGGATGACCTGAGATGACCCCGTTATGTTCCCTGAGCAAAACCTGCACTTGGATTCATACATAATATCAATGTAACATCATTCCAGAAGGGAAATGGACTGATATCGTCGAAAAAGAAAGCATTTGAATATTTATTCATTGACTTATAATGGGAGGTCACAAAATTGACCCGACCTCAGGTCACCGATTACAAAAAATTATAAATATACATTTTGTAGATACTGAATGACTTGAATGTAATCCTAGAAAGTTTGATATCGATCCCTTAGAAAACTGTAGTCATGGCACGACCTTAAACGTTTTTGTAGTAGGGTCACTTGACCTGACCTGGTGACCTGACCTGACCTGACACGAAACTTGAAGTTTCGCAAAATGTTCCGGGAAAGAATCATTGAATTAGTTATGCCAAATTTGGCGGCGCCTTACGCGCCGCCGTTTCGTGTAATCTTGAAAAAAAAACCATGAGGGGGGTGTTCAAAAACACCCCCCCAGTGGGGCCGGGGTAAAGCCCCGGCAAATGCATGGATGTCATGTGCAGCGAGGCGAGCCCGGGCTTCCCCGCCCTGGTAAATAGATGGATGTCGTGTCCGACGAACCTCAGCCTCATCGCTCTGGTAAATACATGGATGGCATGTCTGCTGAACCCGTGGGAAGTGCCATAGGCGTAAGAACTAAGAACAGAGTGGGGCATGGCCCCCTCACTTTTCGTCATTGTTTGTTTAACATGATATAATGCTTGGTGACTAAAACAATTATGGCAAAACTCAAAAGGTTCGCTAATAAATTCCCATATGATGGTTGGGTTTCTCTCAAACGAGATCTAAATTCTGCTGCCCCCACCACACACACACACACCACACACACACACCACACACACCCACACTTTGAGACGGTTCCTACGTCCCTGGAGTGAAGTAAATGGATGTCATCGTGTTTGGTAGAGCAGGGACCTCTTCCGTCCTGGGATGCCGAGCTAGCCGCCATGTTCGGCAGCAGGGTGAATCGACTCAAGTAACAGCCGCCCGAGGAAAACGGCTAATGCCATGGCGACGAGATGTCTGGTCAAGACCACACCACCTTCCAGGTCAGGGAGACAGGTGTAACCGACGATTACTGCTCAGCTTCAGCGGTATACCATGTGCAACGAGGTGGTCTGGTCAAGACCCACACATCTCCCAGAGGTCAGGAAGACAGGGTTTGTAAACCGCGATTACTGCTCAGCTCAGCGTATACCATGGCGAACGAGATGTCTGGTCAAGACCACACACTTCCAGGGTCAGGAGACAGGTTTGTAAACCGACGATACTGCTCAGCTCAGCGTATACCATGGCGAACGAGATGTCTGGTCAAGACCACACACCTCCCAGGGTCAGGAGACAGGTTTGTAAACCGACGATACTGCTCAGCTCAGCGTATACCATGGCGAACGAGATGTCTGGTCAAGACCACACACCTCCCAGGGTCAGGAGACAGGTTTGTAAACCGACGATACTGTCGTCAGGCGTTTAACCATTGCGCGAACGAATGTCGGTCAAGACCCACACCTCCCAAAGTCAGGAGACGGATTGTAAACTAAAGATACTGCTGATCGTAGAAGGTTGGTTTATCCCGGTCGTGTCGTCATTGTGTACTTAGTCCAGTTAGTGACACACAATGGGAGGGGGAGGGGTAAACCGCGCCTCCCGCTGAAGTATTCAGCCGAACACATCCCGCTGGGGGGCAGATTCTGCTACCTCGTTATCTTCCGAACCATTAACCGCAGCGAGACGTGCAAGACGGCAATCGAAAGCTCTTAATGAGACGAAACTAAAGCATGGGTACGTGATTTTTTTATAAATAATAAAAAACATGTCAGGTCACGGGTCAGTTTTTTCCGATTTAGCCTAAAGCCATTTAACCGCGAGAGGGGGAGGGGGCCGGGGAGGGGGCGAGGAGGGGCCTGGGGTTTGACCCCCCGTGGGAACCCCTCCTCGGAGGCAGGGGATTTAATCCGGGAGCCTATCCCCGGAACCGGCACCCTGGGAATCGAACCCGGGGCCGCCGCGTGACAGTCCGAGGACACACCACGGAGCTACCGGCTCCCACGGTCAGGTCAAAGGTTAAAATCGGGGTATTTGAGTTAATGGGCCATACTTTCCATCCAAAGCCTTATATTGCGACTATTGTTACACGAAGTGTTCTCAAAGGTACAATACATCTTCTGCATAAGGGAAAGTGAAATTGTAAGCAAATGGCAAGGCCAGGGTGAGGTCATAAAGGTCACTATTGGGAAGAGGTCTACGAAAGTCATCTGACACATATTTTATCTGTTATTTTACACGCATAATTCGATAGCAATAGCCATTTTCACAACTAGACCCCATATCATGGCCCTCAGATTAAGGTCAGGTCACATGGTCAACATTTGAAATTGATTAATATCAATAAAAAGGAATGTCTTCAACCAGTTTTGTGTAATGAATACAACGGTGTCATTTATTTGTCTGCATCTAGTCAAAAAGCGAAAAACGCAACTTCAAAAATGACGTCATGAGTTGCTTCATGACTTGCTTCAGAAACCCTAAATATCCCAAGAACTATGATATCAAGAAGAAAAAAAGAACAAACACCAAAAGCTCTTGAAATATGAAATCGCACTCGACGTCCTCAGATTTTAGATGAGATCAATAGTTTATGCTCCAGAGGTCATCAAAGGCCAAAAATGTCATGGTTGGCAAAACTTGTTTTTCGCAAACAATGTTTTTTTTTCCTAACAAAGATAAGACAAAAATGTTGGCACTATCATCTTTAACTCGGCAAGGCGCTTCAAATCATTTACAAGCTGACCAGTTAAAGGTTTAACTAAAAATATGACCTAAGGTCAATGTCAGGCGGTGGCCCAAGTAGTTCATGTTTCTTATTGGGAGACGTGTCTCGTCGACACGAGCAAATTGGTGCCTGTTTCACTTATGTATCTTCATTCTGTCAAAAGTTATTGACAACATAGTGTTGGTGACCTCAGATGACCTCCGATGATCTCAGCTGACCCTGAAGGGCCCACTGAGCATAAATTACACCTGGATCATCAACAATGGACTGCAACATGATCCCAAACAATTGGATAGATATCATACTGATCTGACTGACCGATCCTCGGAAAACGAATCATTTGAATATTTCCCCATTGACTTAAAATGGGGAGGTTACAAAATTGTCCAGATCTTGGGTCAGCGATATAAACAAATGGCCAGACCTTGGGTCACCGATAAAAAAAGAGATATAGAAATTGTAGGTACCCCCCCCCCGCAGTTGCTATGGTACACACTAAGAAGGTTCGGCTTCTTTTTCCTCTGGCGTATGTTTGACGGCGAATTAAGAAACGAACATTTATGTATTCAAACCGCATTACTGCTAGCTTCAAATTGATATATTGACGCATTGGCTCACCTTATCCATTGACTGCTTTTAAGCAAAAATTCGGTTTTAGCGCTTAGCGGTGAAAACAGCGTTTTTTTTCTTAATAGCAGCATAAGAATAAGGTGAGCCAATGTGTCCATATATCAATTCGAATCTATCAGTAAGGCGGTGTGAATGCATATATGGTCGTTTCTTAATTCGCCATCAAACATACGCTAGAGGAGAAAATAAGTCGGCCCTTAGTGTGTACCATAGCAACTGCGGGTCCCTGTACATATGGCCATATAAAATCCTGTAAGTTTCAAACCGATCGGTCAAAACTGAGGCTATTTTTGGCGACCGCAAACGTTTTGGAAGGTGAGGTTACGTGACCTGACCTTAGATGACCCGAGCTAAAAAAATCCCACAATGTAGATAATTGATGCCCGAACAGCTGTGCCAGTTTTCCGCTATCCTCAAAACCTTTAGGGGACGACTAAACGTCCCCCCCCCCCCCCCCCCCCCCCCCCCCCCCCCCCCCCCACCCCGGCACGCACGGGAAGGAGTCTTTATTTCCTGAGCTGAGTCCACATTTTCAAAGTAACAGTGTTTCCTTTGCAGCCCCAGGTTTAGCTTCACCGACGGCACGCGCCATTGCATTCCCTTGAGTGTGTGTGTGTGTGTTTTTGTGCGTGTTTTTGTTACGGCCGGTGAGAGCCCCGTAGCCCCGGTTGCCGGTAGCCGTCCCTCACCGGTCGCAGGCGGCCACGTGACCAGGCGGGTCAGCCGGGGCCGGCCGAGTGGAGTCCGAGCTCAGTTGGTCAGTTGGCAGCAGCCACCACCACCACCACCACCACCAGAGGGAAGACAGGGTTATGCATCGACGAATACTGCTCGTAAGCCCGACAACGCAGAATTGCCCGACTTTAATGTAATTATTTAACGACATGGACGCTTCTGTGTTATTTGTTTAGTTACATTGACCAAGTGGTTACGAAATACGAAGTAATTGACTTCCAAAAACCATGGCTACGATCGGGCGCTCATACCTACATATATTGTTTCCCCTAGCTGACGGAAGATCCGCTCGGTATACAGCTATTCGTCCATGTGGAAGCGAAATCGGACGAGTTTTTAGAAAAGGGAGTTTGTGGGGATTTGGCCCCCAAACAAACTAGTTTGCTGTTCTAGATCCTTCCGTATCCGTGATTAGGTAATTATTCGGCAAGGCTGAAATATGCTAAGATATGCAAATAACAGCTGTGCATCCGAGGTAACACAGGGCGGTGCTAACACAGCGCGGTCACGTTCACATCAGGGGCTCGGTTAAGGAGTTCTCACAGGCGGCAATTCGAGAAAAAAAAGTACTGCTAAGGCATATGGTTAAGCGCAGGCACGCAGCCATTTTTATCAGGGTTTAAGGTCAGTGGTAGAATCAATGAATCATATTCCGCTCCTCAATCAAATGTTGACCGGTGTGGGGGGGGGGGGGAGGAGGGTCGAGTTGTCAAGCAGAATCGTATTTTAATCCTGGTGTAAATTGGTCTGCTCAGGTGGGGGAGGCATGGGCCACCGTGAAACGCTTTGTTTACGAATGTCCTTGACACTTCCTGCATACATAGGTACGCAGGGACGTGGGAACGGGGGGGGCGAGGGGGCAACTCGCCCCCCCCCCCAACTTTGGGAGCTGGGGGGGCGACGCCCTCCACTTTTCACGAATCACTCTTTTTCTGTATTAGAAGCACAATCCTTTCCAACATACTTTCGACGGCAAAAGGAGAGTAATAAAGTACAAAAGTGAGGGAAAAGTAAAGTTTTATGGCATTGGAACTGAGTATGGACGAAATGGCGCGAACTTTGGACTATGTGCACGCACACCATGTTGTGGTGCGCGAATGCGACGCGGACTTTAATCCCTCGAACGAGAGTTTGTGAATTGGCACTCCGGCATCAGGCATAACGCTGCGTAAATCCACTGCCAGGGAGTTGATTGCAAACGCTTTGCTGCCGAACAGCAGGGACGTGGGAACCGTGGGGGCAGTGGGGCAACTCGCCCCTCAAACTTTGGACCTGCAGGGTGACGCCCCCTCCCCCCCAACTTTGGAGCTAGTGTCAGCCTTTCACGGTTCTTTTAAACTATGATCTTTTGACTCTGAATTAGATCAACGGCATTGTCTAACGAAAATTTGCCTTATGTTTTGTAGAACAAAGTGCAGTTTCCAATCAAAATCCAAGAAAGAAAATTCCAACTGCATTAACCCGCGAGTTATCAGTTACTGGGGTATATTCTGTAACGCGACTCTACTGCAGGGAAGAAGTGGGGGCTAATTTATAGCCCCTTCTGTCTCCAAAATTACTCGACGATCTTTAAAATTGAGATGCGACGCATTCGATAGCCTATCAATTTGGTAAGGAAACTAATATTGTTATCCCTTGAGGTCAACCGATGACGTCAACAGGTCACGTAAAATACAAAATGTTTGACGTGGCCATCACAAGTCCGGTGGTCGCAAATTGTCGCGCAAAATACGATATTAAAACGCATAATGAGTTATTAAAGTAAATCGGTATGATTCGTGCATCTGACCTTTTTACTACGCATTCTTAGCTAATTTGACCTGGGTCAGGTCAAGGTCATCCGAGTCACGAGGTCAAACCCTGAAGATTACGGTCATTAGAGTTGTAACATCAATGTTGATGGGCTCTTTTAATCGAATGGAGCAAAAAAATGGCCTTGAAACATATCTTTTTCATAAAAACTGAAGAAAAAAAGACGAAAATGAAAATTTGTACGTTTGTTAACAGTAAAGGTGGTCTAATTTGGTCTTTGGCAAGGTTATAACTCAGTGGAATTTTTGAAGATATGACTTCAAAATTGCTACACACATTCATTGTAATAATTTTAATCATATATATTCTGTTTTTTTTAATTAAAACTTTTTTAAATTAAAAAAAAATGTATTTGGATTTCTAGCTCAAAATTTTGATTTTCAGCAAAATTTCAAAAATCGGAGATAGCAGATTGATAGCCCAACTTAGTACCTGTCGTTTGGTGTATACAATGTAGTTTATCGTCAAAACTGTACTTTTGACAGCGTTTCCCGCAAACCCTCATTTTTCAACAAAAAACGCAGACATGAACTCCCCTCTGATCGTAAATTCGGTTAACCTATCACACGCCTCATATTTTTGCCATTGGGCAGATGTGTAAATTTAAATGTGGGATAAAGGTACTGAAAGTTTGGTTGACGAAATACGATCTGTTTAGGAGATATTGAGAATAACGGAAGGGGCTATAATTAATAACTCCCCAGTAACCGCGGTTAATTTGGAACTGGTTTTGCATCTTTCTATCTAAAACAGTGGCAGTACACATTTGGCCATCGTAGCATGGAAACACTGTTAAATACAATGCACACCTGGTATAGGATAGATTTCTTCGTTGTAACGTTGAGGTCACAATCACGGTAGATAAATACTCATAGTCACAATGTTGTAAGGCTTTTTGGAAGTAAATGCTACTATTCATGAAACTACTAGGCGCCACAGAGTAAATAACATTCAGTCTTTTTGGCATGGGGGTAGGTCACGGTGTATCATTGTTTGTAAGCAAAACGCGTCATTATAGATGTATGATGTCGACTCTGCTGCCCTAACGTTCAGCAGAGAAAGAGTCGGCCAGGGGTCGACAAAAGGAAAAGTAGTCACCAACGAAATTCCGGATCAAGGCGGTCACCGGCATTGACGCATCCAGAGCGGATGGCGATATATCGGGTATATATTCCGATATATCGGGTGAACGGGTGGCGATATATGGCGATAAGTCCTGTTGGCGGATATAACGGGTGGCGACCCATAGCGATCTATCGTTTTTTTAGCTACAATTTTTGCTACCTCGAGGTCCGCCAAAAGTTTCCCCCCCCCCCCCCCAACTTGAAAGTACTTCCCACGCCCCTGTTAAGGTACGGATACATTTTAAGTGTGATAATGGCAAACATAAGCGTATAACAAAAGTAAAATAGTAGAAGAATACAATAGTGAAGCTGAATAGAAATGCTAAAATTAAACACGCCATCATCGAAAGTCCAAACCTGTGATGTCGATTTGTTTAAACGATTGATGACCGAACAGGAACGGAGCAAAGGGATCCACCGGCGCCATAGCTTTACCATTACAACTAAATCGGTCGAACATTGACACATTTCCTGACGATAGATCTAAGCATTTTGAAGCAATTTTTAACCCAAACCCTGCCGGTGCTCGGCGACAGCTTTATCGTTCCAGGGGAGGCATCTGACGCCCCTAAAAAAATCGTCTCCAATGATAATTAGGTAGAATCAATAAATGTCGTTACATAGCTCGTCTAAATTCATGTCGAATTTGTCACATCGCTCAATACAAACTTTACGAAGGAGAGAAACATTACCTCGCCGATATTCCCCCGGTTTCGTCGTGTGATGTGATGAAGGTGGGTTTGGGTAGAGTATACCGATATTCCCCCGGTTTCGTCGTGTGATGTGATGAAGGTGGGTTTGGCTAGAGTATACTCCTAGAACCAGCATTTGTTTAGAAGCTTGGTTTTCCACGAGTCACCGGGGCTGTAACCATGGTAGATGTATGTGTCAGATGCCTGATCTAAGGCCAGAAACAAGGGAGAACTCGAACAACAAAAATGTTTTTGCGGTGAAATCCCCAAAAAATATCAAACAATAAAGCAAACCCATAGGTGCTGTAAACGACGTATTATTGGTTTTAAGCTGAAAGCATGTTTCCGTGACGCTTTAATCTACTTTACAGACCGTACAAACGTATGTCGCCTACGAAGTTCGCTCCCACTAGAGGGGGCAAAACTTGGTCAATGGGGAGGGGGAGCCAGCAGTCTCTGTGGGGAATCCCCCCCCCTCCATTGACATGCTATCCGTGGCTATACAGAAACTACAGTAAAAAGAACTCCGGTGACCGAAGGAATTTTTGTAAAGGCTAGTGAATGTGATGCATCATCTATAGTATTCTAGTGCTCGCTCGTGACGAATTATCTCAGTTTCACTGAGGGGGCAA
>VOPJ01003274.1:0-40079 GCA_014673585.1 Semibalanus balanoides
CGTCCACATACCTAAGCCCGCGCTGTTATGTCTGTGCTAACTGCAAGAAGCCGGGCAGCTAACCGTCTTGACCTCAGGAACCTGACCTGATCTTACTGTTCTGATCTCAGGAATCTGGACGGTGCGGTGGACCGCGTGAATCAGGTGACCTCCGACCTGTTCTGTAAACGGGTCGACGTCAACCAGTTGATCATCAGCAAGAACAACAAGAAGGCGCACGCCACGTTGGTCAAGAAGATGAAGGAACGCGACCCCGGAACTGCGCTCGAGGACGGCGCCCGAGTGCCCTACGTGATCATTGAGGCCCCCAAAAACACTCCGGTGTATAAGAAGGCGGAGGTAAGTGCACTGCGTACTGTACCGCTGGAGGTGGTTGACTTGATGAGGGCTCTTAGTCATTGGGGCTCGCCGGCGGAGCTGCAGTTCGATATGTGGCATCAGTTGTACGGAATGTAATGAAGGCAGAGCAAGCGAGAGGAGTTTGTTTTTGCTGACGTAATATTATATAGGGAACTATAAATATTATAGTTCCCTATAATATTTTACCCAGGGTCATGCCCTTTCCTTTTTGACTTCAGATTCCAGGAAATACAGGTGCTTGTTTTTCCTTTTTGTAGTTGTTGTGATATGCTGGACTCTGGAGGGCCACTTTACAGACCAGAGAGCCCTTGGAAAGTTTTAAAGGCCCTGTGCATGTCAAAGTGACCCCTGATCAGACCAAAAAGGCACCCTGAGTAGGTCAGAGGGCCACTGATTACGCTGAGAAGGTGTCCAGGTGCTGAAGCCGCTCCAGCATTAGCTCCAGTTGCTCCTTCCTGCTTGTCATCATCAGTTCAGCTGCGGCTTCTGTGATCGGAGACCCAAGCATCGTCACCTCATGGTCTTTGAGGACAGCAGCTCCAGCCCCGGGAATGATCCAACGGAGTTTATCTGCAGTGCAGCTTCTTTGTCCGTTAGAGGCATTCCTGGGCAAGATTATTTCGCATTTAGCGGGGTTGAGGACGAGGCCGATGCTAGTCATGCAGGGGTCAGTCGCTCCTGGTCGTTGAAAACATTGTCCATATCTCCACTGATGGTTTCATCATCCAGGTACCAGCAGTTAAAATCCGAGACGACATCATTTGCGATTAAGTGAATAGATAGGGAGAACACAGCAGGTCCGCAGGGATCTCCTTGCTGTATCTCCGTTGCTGACGATATCTCGGTGGTGCCGAAGTAGAGAGGGGTAGGCTGAGAGTACGCCTGCCAGAGTAGGGGATACAGAGCAGGAGCATGCTCACGCACGCCCCGGAGGAAGTGATCACGGCGCACAGTGTTAAGGCGTTACGTATATCTATTTTCACGACAACGCTGTCTTCAGTCATGTCCTGTTTAAAATGTCTCGAGGCATGGACTCCAGCTTCTCAGCCTCCTGGCGTACCTTACCCCAGCTGAGTGGGGCGTAGTTTCTGGCTTAGCAGGGCACTTAACGGCTTGAGGCCTGCCTTCGACGTCAGTCTTCGGTAGACGGAGCCAACAGCGATCGGTTTGATGCCGCCATCAGGTTTCCGTAGGGCAAGTAGTGAAGCTCCATAGAAGGCTGCACGTGCCGCAAGAGGTATTTCGCCGTTGAGTGCAATGTTAACCAGACTGTTGGAGCCAGTAGTGAGACGTAAACCAGCCTCTCCCACTGACCGCCCAGTTTCAAATCCTTCAGATGTGCGGGTCTCAGCCCATCCAGCCCTGCGCTGGAGCCGGTGTCGAAGGAGGCGATGGCTGCAGTCCAATCTGCCTCGCCGTCACTAGGTGGGGCTGGGTGTTTCCGACTGGGCCGGGCGGGAGGGCCAGGTCGATTGGACTAGGCGGATGTTTGTATTTCAGGCATTCAACGACATCATCAGAATGTTGGGCGATGACGTTACTCAAAGCTATGAGGCGTATGGCGCCTCGGACATCTCCGTCTGATAGCTTAGCAGAGACGTTTATTTTCAAGCGTTCGGACGATTTCTCAGTTCCAGGTCCCAAACGCTTGCCCCAAGGCGGTTTATCAGATGTTGGAACACGGTCTGGTGCTGTGGAGTCATGTAGGCGCCAATCTGTCGTTTGATTGCGGAAGTTAGCGTTGGCGTGTCTCCCGGACGAGAATCTCTCTTCGATGGGACAGCTAAGGCGATAAGTGGGAATAACAGCTTCGCCTAAGTTGCAGGTGTTCTGTCCTGTAAAGTTGTATCCAACAATGTCGTGAGGGTATCAGCTGCCAGGATTTTTGCTCCTTTCGTTATTATCGGGACCGGGTTCCACGACTGCTTGAGCTTGGCTATGGTGACTGCCAGGTTACCGTCATCATTTTCAACTTCGAGAAGTGATTGTGATCTATTCTGCTCGTTGGTCTGCAAATGTTTGCCGTCATGTTTGACACAACTCGGGCTCTTCCAGCACTTTAAAAGGCATCAGTCTGGTTCATTTTTATTCGGACACAAGTCAGATGCCACTCTCGGTTGCACAGGCTGCACTTAATCCGTCTCTTGTCCTGCTTGCATTGTCACATCGAGGACATTCTGATGAGATGGCTGTTTGCTTCTGGTTGTCAGCTGGTGTGCGCTGCTGCTGTTTCTCTGGCTGTTTTTCTCCAGAACTGAGTCGTACAGGATGATTTCATCGTCTGGTATGAGGTGCTGGCCTGGGGAGCTTTGAGAAGCCATGGCCTCCATTTATCAACGTATCGGCCATACATAGCCTTGATAGGTATCCACGGTAGGTATCGTATCGACTATCCATTCGTCAGGGTAGCCATAGCCGTTATTTTGAGTTACATTGAGCTACAAAATCGCTGAAGCTGTAGTATGTACAGGTCACTGCAAAAGTAATGGTAGGTACAGGGTTCCAAATGTGTTGGTTTTGAGTGGAAAATGACAAATAAAAGTGAGTAATTTGTAATGTATTCGATGATTATTTTTGCCATCATGAATGAGAATATATACAAAAGAATGATCAATAACATGCCATATATGTATATTTAAATATAAAAGTCGAAACAAAAAGGATTAAGCTTTCGCCGTTTTATACGGCATCGTCACATTCCAAATACCATTGAGTAATTTTTCACTCTTCCCATTTCAGGAGCAACCTGAAATGGGGAGAGTGGAACAATATTCACTTTTGGGCGTCATTTCCCACCCAAATCAACTCATTTCGGAACACTGTACAGGTACAGTAAGTACATGGTAGGTCAATCATTACTTTTGCAGAGACCTGTACTTGAATCACAGCGGCACGTTCTTGGCAGTGAAAAATTGTTAGAATTTGCCCTCCAAACGAAATATGGCAAAACTTTGCTAAAACATCTTAGTGAATGGCCGAAGACTGTTTTCCCATTGACGATGTGCTTAACTGTAGCAGTGTATTAACTGGAGTGTTAATACAATAGAGATCTTATATACAGAGAGAGCGAGAGAGCGAGAGAGCGAGAGAGCGATAGAGGTCCGAGCGAGCCATCGGAAGCGAGAGCGAGAGCGAGAGCGAGAGCGAGAGCGAGAGCGAGAGCGAGAGCGAAGCGATGAGCGAGAGCGAGAGCGAGGCGAAGCGAGAGCGAGAGTGAGAAAAACAACCAAAATAACTTTTTACTTAATAAAGAAAGGGTAATGATTATGACGCCATAGCGTTTGTCTTGTGAAGGGGCTTCGAACCACGAAGTAATAATGTTAACCAAGTTAGATCAACTGAGAAATTTGACCTCAGGTCAAGGTCAAGTGGTGACCCAAGTACATCATGTTGCATATTAGGAGAGGTGTCTTGGCGATACAAACACATGGGTGCTGGTTTCACTTCTCTATCTTCATTATGACGAGAGATATTGACAACGAAGTATTGGTGACCTCGGATGACCTCGTCTGACCTTGTATGTGTCACTGAACAAGAAATGCCACCAAAATCAGAAACAAAATAAATACAAATGTTTTATAACATTATCCAAAAGAATTTGGAATGATATCCTGCATATTCTCGGAATAGGAAGCGTTCGAAAAATTTCGCATTTATTTATATGGAGAGGATACGACATTGAACCCATCTTATAGGTAACCGATATCAAAATTCCGATATATGCGAATTGTACGTAGGATTATCTTATGAAATCCAGTATGTGTAAAATCGATTGGTCAGAAACTGTGGCTGAGGTACGACCGCAAACGCTTTTGGAAGTGGGTAAACGTGACCTGGCCAGGTGACCTGACCTGATATGACTTGAGGTCACGAATTTCACACAATGTGGGTAATTGGTGCCCAAATACCTTTGCCAAAAAAAATATCGGCGCGCAGCGCCGCCGTTTTCTGTTATCCTTGAAAAACCTTAGGGGTGGCGTCTAAACGTCCCTCTCCGGCACGGCACGGGTTAACACAAAAATGACTTCAAACTGAGCGAGTTTTGTGTCAAATGCAACGTTAGTGGGGCCAAAAACAATGGTGCTGGGCAATTAATGCGTTGACAGCTTTGTCTGCTTGACGCACCATCGTTGAAGGGAGGATCCAGGACGGATTTGGACGGATTAGATTGTAGATATTTTCCACAATTACTCTTGCACGCTTCCGTGAACTTACGTTAATTACTCATCGGAATTTGCTTCATAGTGCATTCATAAGTGATTCAAAACAATATTGCCTTTTTGGTAGTTGCTTAGATCTTCTTTAAAATCCGGCGCGGTTATTTTCGGCCGATTTTTACAAGTTGTTTAGGGAGAAATGGCCCTAGCCTACTCATGAATCCGCCTCAGGTCATTAATTTTCGTAAAACCCTCCTGCAACACTCTGTGAATCGTTGACACTCATGAGGGGCTTCGCTCGATGGAACTAACCGGAAGTTGTCAGACGAGCGGCGTGACATATTTTTCAGAGAAGAGCCGAAATATGTTTCCACAAAAACCGCACCAGTGTTTAAAGCTTTGCAAATGTATGNCGTTCAGGGCTCCTTCCGCGCTCACCGAGGTGATGATCTCGCATTTGCTAGGGTTTATCATGAGACCAATTTCGGCCATGGCCGGGATAATCTTTTCAAGGCTAGCGCACACCTCGTCCACCTGTCCACCCAATGTTCCACCGTCTAAGAACCAGATATTCAGCGCTGTCGTGATGGTGCTTACAATAGGATGCATAGCCAATGAAAAGACTGCCGGACCGGCCGGATTCCCCTGTTGGAGCCCAGTAGCTGAATCGATTTTAGAAGTCCCGTAGTAAAGCGGTGAAGGCTCGGAGTATGCTTGCCACATCAGGGGGTAGAGGGAAGGGGCGTGTGCTCGCACTTGCCGCAAGAATAGGTATCCCGACGCACGCTGTTAAAGGTTCGCATGTCGACTTTAAGAATCAATTGATCTGACGGAGAGCATGTGGCAATATCTGGTCGAGTGGCAGAGCTGCCGCTTTCGCATCCTCCAGGCGTGCCATACCCAGTTGCACCGGTCGAAACGATCACCCAGTTCGCCTACGAAAGCGGTCGCAGTGCTACCTTGGTTGTAGTCTTCTGTAAGTAGAGCCGATGGCGATAGGCTTATTCCGCCGTCCGGCTTCCTTAAAGCCATTAAATGATGGCAGCATAAAAGGAATCACGAAAAACCTTGGGCGGGAAATTTTTGCCTTGCCAGTGCGAGGTTGACAAGTCGGGTAAGTTCAGCAATTAGCCTTGTGCCAGCCTCGCCTGAAGAGCGACCGATCAAATCTTTTAGGTGTGCCGGTCTCAGACCATCGAGACCCGCACCGGAACCGGTGTTAAACGACGCTATCGCCGCCACCACATCTGCTTCTGTGGCCTCCAAGCTTGAGTGCGCTGTCAGGGCTTAGAGGCATGTCAACTTGTCAGGGGTGCTGGGTGTTTGGCTATCAAGTCCTTCCATTATTTCTGCGAATCATGGGCTATCTCCCGTTGGAGGAAAGACAAAAGGGTATTTGCATCCCCCCGCACGTCGCATCAGAAAGTTTCAGGGAGACGCTTTTCTTTAACCTTTTCCATAGAAGCTGTCGAAGATGCGGTTTGACCCTTCGTGGCTCCGTGTTGCTGCTACCCTGCTCGTGGCTTGGTGGTGTGAAAACCGCACCGCTCTTGTTTGTCTAGGCTCCACATTTAGTGCAAAGTTTTTCTTAAAAGGGAAGCCGTCTTCACCGATTCTGTCGCTTCAATGATTAAGGATATTCGCCGCTTTATTTTAGCCGTGAGGGACACGTCGTTTGTTGCCTCTAAATTATTTTGCAAACTGAGCGCTGCGTAAGTAAAAACTAAAAGGTTTATCCAGGCAGTTAAAGTTCCGGAATCTAGTTTTTTCACAATAGCCGTCAAAGCTTCAGCTACAACAATCCTGGCCGCTCTTGGAACTCGCCGGATGACAGGGCGTGTGCGCCTTAAATAAGCCAGCGTTGAAGCCAGATTGACGGCCTCCGCTTCCTCCATAGTGGGATGCACTAAGAGAGGAGATCGAGAGGGTCTGGGAGGGCTGGCTATCTGCGGTCGAGAAGCTGGAAGCAAGGATGATGCCGCCGGTACATTCTGGACAATCCCAACAGTTGAGAGTGCCCGCCTGCGATCTCGATAGGCGTACACAAGACAAGTGCCAGTGGCGACCACATGAGTTACACTCAATTAGGCGTTTGCGCTTATTTATGAGGCGGCATCGTGGACATATGTGAGAACTCGCCGGCCCCGTGGCTCCTATTCCCAGTTCAATGTGTGATTGAGAATCTTGACTCGAGGGCAGGGCGGTTGAGAGTTGCTGACCCTCGTGATGTCTTCTCGTCAAAACGGTGGGCTGTATGGATACGTAGGAGGCATCACATGTCGTGCTGACGGGTCCTGGGTTCAGTTCAACATCTCCCGCTGGTAGCAGGAGTAGCCAAGTACAAATGTTCCATCGCCTACCAGTATCGCGCTGCACAAAATGCAATCGGGTCTTACTCGCTGCGAATTCAACAAAGGCTGGTAAGCTACGAATGGCTTCACCTGGAGAAAGTGGTTGTCCGGTTTCAAATTGGGCCTACTTCGCAGCAAAACCACGGAAAGTACAAGCAACACAGATGCGACCCGAAATGACATTTTGCAAATACAGAAACAAGTGCCTGGATGGCTATTCGGAAGGCTTGTACCTGTTTTTCGTAGAATTCCACGTCGCGTTTACTTTTTTATCCAGATGTTGACTTCTTCTGTATAAGAGGCCTGCAATGTCTTAGAAGTTTCTTGAAATGAGAGACGATTTCTCACAACGTCACGTTTTATCAAAAATTTGTTAGAAATTGTCCTCCAAACGAAGTATGGCTAAAACTTGGCAAAAACATCATACAAAACAATTTACTGGAATGACAATTTAGAGGTATCTGTCGACTTACTCAGTTCAAGTTCGCGGCCCATAGAAGGGGACATTTCGTACCACACAGTGAAACTGAGAAGCGTGCTCTCTTCATCTTCACATTTTCAAAAATGAAGGCTTGAAAACTAGCGTCACAAAACGTCTCTGTTCGTCGCAGATATCGCTGTGAGGAAATCACTCTCTCATTAAAGGGAATAGTTCACCTTGAATTTTTTTTTAGAAAAGCTCAGAAATGATGAAGAGAAGCAAGAAATTAAGCATCATATTACTAGTAAGTCAAAGAAACCTATATTACGCGGAAAAAGCAAATTAAATGTCAATTATTGGTGATTAATTCATATTTTTTTCCTCAAAGTAATGCGAAATTTCAGCTGGCTGAGAATCACGCACGTCATCGATTTAGTGAAGGGATCGTTCGTATACATGGTGGTACTTGCCCAAGACTTGTTGAAGATGCCGCGAAAATCACAACGCTAGAAACATCCACCAGACTTGTTAAGTAGGTATTTTCGTCACTATTATATTTCACATGAAAGTGTAGTGTCCGCCATCGTCGCTCACTGTCCGTGCTCTGGGGCGTCCGTCTGGATATGTGTCACAAGGTCATGCACGGTTACACGTCTTTGCGTACCGGTCGACCGGTCGGCTCCTAATCACTCAGCCGGGCGGCTGCCGCCGCGGGCGGCCAATCAAAACAGCGGCACGGCGTTACTGGTAGGACGAGGTGGGGCTCGGTGAGTGGGGGACAGATCAACAATTTGTACGCGGCCTTGGAACGTATTTAGTATGTAATGTTTGATGTGACGCATAGTGATGCTTACTGGACTGTGTGCACAAGGGTTTCTGCGTGTAAATATTGTTAGTGTCAGTGTGCGAACGACGCTGTTTTTTTTTGTGTTTGTGTCTCATGGTGTGTGTTGTTTTTGTTTATTTATTTTTTTTTTTTTTGGGTCGGGGGAGTGTTTGAGTAATTGTCCGCGATTCAACGTCTTCATTATTAAGTAATCTTCTCTTGTTCGCTTTGGTGATTTTATATCCACTGAAGAAGGCCCATGGGCTTAAAATATATTTTTGATCTTTCCTTTTAATTATTTATACTATTATGAGCATGCAGGATATTTTTTTTATTATACTTAATTGAATATTAAATAATTAAAGAGGTTCTTGGTGAAAATGTGGAAAAAGTCACAAGTTCATTTTCCAGCATGCGCCACAACTTGGGCTATTCTCATTCTCAAACTCAAAACCCTTGTTTAACCCGCGCGGCGTAGGGGGTAAATATACCCCCCTCACGTATTTCCCCCAATAACTGAAAACGGTAACAGATAACGGACGTTAAAAGTTTCAGTACCTTATTCAGCATCAATTGACGTCTACCAAAAAATCATCGAAAAAGTAAGAACTTTTGGGAGATAATGACGTTTTGATGAACGTCATTGTCAATGCATTTTTTGCCGTTGAATAACGATAAATGTTTGATGCATCGTAGTAAAACATAGCGCTTTAAAGAAAATCGCAAACGCAAAACTGTATAAGAAAAGGAAAATTCAATTTTCTTACCAGAATGGCAATTTCGGATTTCCCAAAATTTGTTGGTTTTGACCCCTTAAAATTTCAAAAAAATGATTTTTTTCAGAAATTTTCCCAAAAAAATTGAAAAATTTCAAAGGTATCTAAAAAACCGGAGTATATATATGAGAACCAAGTGTTATGAATACCCAGGACCGAATTTCAACGTAATAATTCGTTTCAGTGACTGATTGCTCTCCAACCAAAGTTAGGTAAAAGACATCATTTCAAAATTAACGTTTTTTTGGATTTTTGACCTGATACAAGATTATTAAATTGCATTTGTGTTTTATGAGACAAAACTAACCTAGAAACATGCATTGTTTATTCATATTCGTTCAGTTTTCAGTGACCTTAGATGACCTGATCTTGACCTTTGACCGGGTCAAGTTGTAAAAATGACTGTTTCTACGATTTTTTTACGTGTCCAGAATGACCACTAATAAACACCAATGTCCGTCCAAGGCTTTACTTCTGACCACTCTTCAGTGACAGAGGTTCCCCTTATTATGAATAAACACTCTGACCTTACCTTGAACCGGATTTGCATGCATTCACTTTTACTTAATGCAATAATTGTATTGACACTACGTCTTGGAAGTAAAGCTGTTCATGAAATGACATTGGACCAACGAGTCTTTATATTCGAAAAGGATTTTTAATTGATAAACTCAAGTGAATGACCACCATAAATAAACTCAAGCTCTTAACTACTGAACGTTTTCCATGTGACGCTTGACTCCAAGTCGCAGCCCTCTATACTATCTTGGAGACCTAACTTGAAAAATTTCGGTATGCATTCATTCGTTTCACAGTTCGAGAGCTTGTCGAATCGCCGCCCAATTGCGTACGTCTCGCGCGTGTTTTGAGCGGAAGATAGTCAAACGACGGGAGGGGGTGTGTAGGTGCTAAAATATATATGAGCCCCCTCCCTCACAGCTCGTGCTGTCATTCGGCGATACGCACCCCTACGCCGCGCGGGTTAAAGGTGAACTATTCCCTTTAAGATATCACACAATAATATATTCAACACTCGCGGCTAAGGAAAACAAGCATGATAAAATTAATATCCGATCAAAAAACAGGTAAGAAGGACGACAAATACGACAGGAACGAGGTGAGGCTCCAGACTAGGCCGAGGTCGTCGGCTGACCTCTGTATGATCAAAGGCGTTGTAAGTGAATAATCAGTTACTGAGTAACTGCGGCGTTGTGATGACTACTGACAATGCTGAATAATCAGTTACTGAGTAACTGCGGCGTTGTGATGACTACTAACAATGCTGAAAACTATGTCTTTTGGGAATTATATACAATGTGTTACTGGAGTAGACTGTCGGCGTCTCCCCCCCCTTTGGTATGTGAAATTTGACAGTGCCTGATATGGGTGTCCTTATACAATAGAACCCTACTAACACCATGGCTGTAATAATCAGTTACTGAGTTAAACTGCTGAACGTATCTTGTTTTGAGCTGAGTTACAAACAATTACATTGTAAGCCAGAACTGAAACGTTTAATGGCTGTCTGAATAATCCATGATTACTGAGCACGTGAGTAACTGCGGCGTTGTGATGACTACTAACAATGCTGAATAATCAGTTACTGAGTAACTGCGACGTTGTGGTAACTACTGACAAAGCTGAATAATCAGTTACTGAGTAGTCTGAGAGAAGAGTAAAGATAGCAGCGGTCGGCGATCACATGAGTTGTCAGTGGTGACTATCGGATTACGGCCAGCTGGCTGACCACACAAGTCAGTTGGCCCGGGTTAAAGTATGCAGTCGTTTTGTTTAGCTCTCCGTCGGCAGAGGAAGGCCGTCAGCTGGAGGACAGCCAGCTGGAGGTCAGCTGTAGGACAGTGCAGGTGGCACCTCAGCCCAGTTGTGCAGAGATGTCCTGTGCTGCACGTCCTGCTGCGATCCTTTGTATGCGCTGCGCTGCGTCTGTGGCGTGAACACAATGGCGTCATTCGCTGGCAGTAGCCAACGATTTAGTCTTCCCTTGTTTAGCACTGTCTAAATACCGGTGAAGCTTTGCTACGCTGCCACAGCTATGTCGCCAATCATGACTGACCCTGCTAACCAACCTGTCCAATGTTTAACCCGCGCACTTCCGGGGGTTCGCACCGAACACGAACTGCAGGGGGGTGATTTCCACCCCAGCCCCCCAGCCCCCACCCCACCCCTCGTGAGATCTCGAAAACTACGCAACGTAGTGACAAGCGAAAAACGGCATTAGATAGCTCGGGACAAGCTTTATTGAAAGTACCAGCGTTTCCTTAGATCAGGTCAACATTGAGATCACCAGTGGTCATCGAAGGTCAGATTTGCCGGTTTTAGGTCTCTGCTCCAGAAGCCCCCGAATATCTCGGAAACTATGATAGCTTGGAACAAATGGTTAAAGAAGCAATGGCAATCCCCTGAAAAATGCAACTAACGTTTTGTCCTCAGATTTAACCCGCGCCGGGCTCGGGAGTGGCGTATGTTCTAAGACACCCACTCCCTCAGTCCTATTATCATCTTCAGAAGATCAATCGTGGGGAAAACTGGCGTAGCCGATACGTCCCAAAGTCGCCGCCTAATTATCCAAACGTACACCTATTGATTGTGTATGACATCTTTTGTACATGGACTCGTTTCAAAAAAGTTTTGACAAGTAGGTCATGTCAGGTCAGTCGTCATCCGAGACTAGCTGCAGAAGTGGATTCTACTCGCCACCTCCGATTAAAAAAGTTTGCGGTTTGCCCTTTCCACACCAAAGCCACAGTTTTAGCGAATTGTGTTTCGTACTTACAGGGTGGTTCATTAGGGAGGGCGTATGAGACTATCGAAATTGTTAATCTCGGATTTTTTATATCGGCTGAACCTAAGGTGGAGTGGCAAGTTCCTGACGTCCCCATTATAACGGTGAATGGGAAAATAAACCAGATGCTCTTCCTGTATTCTGAAAGTATGAATGGATATTCTACTTAGGCATTGAATTATTCCACGAAATTCATTGAGTTTGATAAATATTTAGCTCATTCTGATCAGTAGACCTCATAGGTTGTGCCTGATTGATTTGTTTTATAGAATATACTCCATTACAGACGTGGTCATATGAGGTCATTCTCGAGCGTCAACTCAGCAATGATTTGCTTAAAACTTCTGGTTAGAATGACAAGATAGAGGACGAGCGGATGACACCACTGTATTTTGTATCGTGTTCTGATGAACACGCCGCTCCTGCCCCCATATCGCAACACATGGACCCAATTCTGGGTTCACCAATGACTTTTGACCTGAGGTCAAATTTTGAAGTTGACCTTACGAGGTCATCATGTATATGTTTCAAAGCATCTTGACGAGAAGAACACGATTGTGTTAAAATGATTTATGTGTCATTTGTAGATAAAATGCTATTCAGGAAAACATATTTTACCAAAAACTGTATTTTTTACATTTGATGACCTCTGGAGCCTAAACTATTGATCTGAGCTCAAATTTGAGGACCTGGGTGCGATTGAAAACTTAAATAGCTATCTAATGCTTCAAGACTTGTTTACTTCTAGCTATCATAGTTTCCGAGATATTTGGGGATATCTAGAGCTATGTCCTAAATCTGAAAATTTTTACCTTTGATGACCTCTGGTGACTCTAATATTGACCTGATTTCTTTTAAACGAAACAGTTTCCTAACCCCTTTTGATGAGCTCTCGAACGGTATTTTTGGTTTATGTCTAGGTCCCAATAGAGAGAGCAGCAGCGCGACGTTTGCTAGGTTAAAAAGGGGGTATTGTCGAAACTACCCTCACACCCGCCTGCATATCCGCCCCTCTCGGCCCGAGGAAGGTGGCGCCGAGCACCGGCCCGGCGCGGGTTAAGATAATGTCAATAGTTTAGGCTCCAGAGGTCATGAAAGGTCAAAAAGGCTATTGTTGGCAAAGCAGTTTTTCGTGAATAGCATTTTATCTCACAAAGATAGGAAATAATTTTGGCACCATCATGTTTGTCTCGTTAAGGTCCTTTGAAACTTATGAATGATGACCTACTTAGGTCAACTGATAAATTTGACCTCAGGTCAAGGTCATTTGATGACCCAGGTAGGTGATGATGTTACATATGGGGTGATGCAGCTCGACGAGACAAACATATCGGTGTCACCCGATCGTCTCTATCTTCATTATATCAATATGTATTAGAAAAACGATGCTGATGATCTCAGATAACCTCAGATGACCTTGCAGAGATCACTGAGCATAAAATTGCATCCGGGTCATCAATCATGAGCTAAAACAACATGATTCTGAAAGAATTGGCCTGATCCAATGCAAATTCTCTGAATAGGAATCATTCGTATTTTTCCCCGTTCACTGATAATGGGGAGGTCAAGAAATTGACCTGACCTTTGGTCACCGATACGAAAAAATCCGAAATAAACTGATTGTAGGTGCTGCTAACCTCATGAAATCTTGCAAGTTTCAAATCTTTCGGAAAAAAGCCTGTGGTCTTGACACGAACACACACATTTTTGGAGGTAAGGTCACTTGACGTGATCTTGTGACCTGACCTGAGATGACCTGACCTGAGATGACCTGAAATCAAACCTTTTCTTTAACTGATGCCCGAGCAGGTGTAAGAAATTTGGCGGCTTTGCACGCAGCCGTTTTTCCGTTACTCCTGAAAACCCTGAGGTGGGAACTAGAAAATCAACCCCACCTGCGGTGCGCGGGTTAATGTTGCTTCTATTTAAAGGGAATTTTAACCTTTTTATGCATTATCTTATGACACATGTATGTTGTCGAATTGATTGCGTCTCAATTTATTGTGAAATAACAACTTTTGTATTTTCTGATTACTAGATTTAGGGAAGTTTCTATGTTATAATATATTTTAGCCTCGGCTGTCGATTTGAAGAAACAACTCCATTTTGTGAGAAAGGTCAATATTAAAAGCTCGACTGCTTTTGACTCACTGCCATTTGTATCGCATTCCCGCTGCCCGTCCGTGTCCTTTGTGCGTCCAGAAAATAATTTCCGTTCGTTGCAAACGCTTCAGCGTTCAGCGTGCCAGCTTGTTCCACTTCGTTCTGTTATTCTCTGTGATTTAGTGCTCCATAACTGCTCGCCATTTCTCGCTTCCCGAGTTCGTGAAAAGTTGTTCTGCACGCGGATAGTGGTCAACATCAGATCAACGCCATACAATGTCAAACGGTAGCAAATGGAGCAAATGTTACAATGTGGTAGCAAATGTTTTACGACCCTGTCAAAATTAAGATAAATTATGTCACGAGCAAAAAAATCTGCTTAGAAGGTATTCCCAAGCTGTTTTGCTGGGAACTACTATAAAGACATCCAAATGGCTTGCGTCGTATTATCTGATCAAATTGAATATGGTGTGAGACCACAGGACGTATTGAAATACGCTTTAATTACATGTATAATATGTGCTGAATTGCTATAATTTTATTGTACGCTAGTCGCTATACCTACACAGTGAGATGCAATACTACGCTGTCTAATAGCTATGCGGTAACTAATATTTTTGTATTTTACTTGTACTTATGAAAATACATTCAGTTAACAAAACTGACCATAGCTTACTTGTATTGAATGCAACAATGAACAATGAGGTTGCTTTTGGCAATGGCGTTGTGACAGTAGTTCCATGTTGGCTCAATAGTGGCGACTGGCAACGCCTATGGCTTCTGTTCGTAAACGTGCATACTGCATACGCCTGCTCTGCACACCGGCAGCTAGGCGCACACAAATGCAGCATACTGACCTGAACAAACGCACACCGGCGCTCCAACATGGGCCCGCCCGCGGACACACTCCCGTTTGCCTGACATTAGCAGCAGCAGCAGCAGCAGCAGCAGCAGCAGCAGCAGCAGCAGCAGCAGCAGCAGCAGCAGCAGCAGCAGGCAAGCAGCAGCAGCATGCAGCAGCGCAGCAGCAACAGCAGCAGCAGCAGTAGCAGCAAGCGCAGGCAGCACAAAGAGCAGCAAGCCAGCAGCAGCGCAGCAGCAGCAGCAGCAGCAGCAGCAGCAGCAGCAGCAGCAGCAGCAGCAGCAGCAGCAGCAGCAGCAGTGCCCGGGCTGCCGGGCCGGGACATATATCGGGTCTCATCGATCCTGAATGGCATTTGGCCACGCCTCTCATTAACTGTGTGATAAATCGGACATCAGTGGCGCGGTCGTGGCGTAATAACACGAGCCTGATATCCCCACCACCTCGACCTCGCCACCGCAGTCAATCCAGCAGTCGCTTTTATTTTTGTCTTTTAGGGGGCTCTTTTTTGGCAAAAGGTATCACATTTTCTTCTCCCCGGACATGGGCCGGTCACCTCATTTTGCTATTTGAGCTTTAAATTTGTTTTCAGGGAAAACAAAACACAACGTGATATACCGTGGCATATATAATGCTACGGGATATAGGCTCACATATAAGACATAATAACGTTTAGCTCATACCAACCCGCAGGGATATCGCCGATAATCTGTCAGTGGGGTTCGGCTGAAATGACGAAAACGTTTTTTTTCATTGTTTTGCTTGATTTAAGCCTTTGCAACATTTTAATATGGATTGCCATATTATGCATAGTATAGGTGTGCCTAAGTTAGTAAAGGGAATATAGCACCTTTAACATTAGTTTTTAACTGAGATAGCCAGATTGTCGGGTGTGCTGAGAAACCCCCAAATCCGAAATGTTGCCCTCCAAAGCGACCTAAGTTTGCTGGTTTCAACGCAAAACCCGGTTAGTCATAAGTGGTCAGTATTTCAACGTCACAAATCCGTGACGTTTCGCATCCGTCATCAGTAGTTATCCCTGTGATGCCAACCGCACTTCGCTTTTTGAACGTCCGCCAGTAATTTCAGTTACCTTGCGTCCCGCCCCGACCGCCACCGACGGTCGGTCCGGACGCTCGCAACACTAGTGGTTCACGTATGCGTGCCCCACGTCCTACCCGGCGCGAAGCGAGCGCCGGTCGATCCCAGCCAGTCGCGTTTCGCGCCTACCGGTGCCCATCGTGCGGTGCCGGCACAGCAGCTGTCACTGGGCGGGCGCAAAGTTTGCCGTTCGATGCCTCTTTGTGACGACACAACTCGCTTTGGGTGACGCAAGATTGGTGTGACGTCACATGTAAACATATTACTATTTTTCAAATTACACAAGTTCTAATTTTTTTCGCAAAATGAATGCCAGGGACCGTAATCAGGGCATTCTTCTCCATCATTCTACACACTTTTCCCAAGGTGCTATATTCCCTTTAAGCGCCGCGAAGCGTCGCGAAATTTTTACGGGTCTGCCTGATAAAACAAAACAAATATAAGCGGTCGGCCTTGTAGAGGATAAGTGACTACAAATGCAATTAGTTCAATTCAGCGTTAGGACGAACCGAAGACGATGTTGATGGCTTCGTTATGACACCTCGTTATGACGACGGCCACCAATGTGACGCCACGAAGAGGCGTACAAAATGTCGTGGAAAATACATTTTCTTATTGGAACCAGACCGTGATTGGAGCCAAGGCGGCCCAAGCCTCAGGTCACCTTTAAAGGTTGCAAAGCTCAGTATGATGAATATTGAGATNCCGGAGGGTCGGAGTCGGAGTCGGAGTCGGAGTCACCTGACAACCGACCGACTCCGCAGCCCTGACTCTACGACATAAAGAACAGAGCACGCATAGATCAACATGATGAAATCCGTTTCAACCTACATATGATAGTTAAGCCTCTGGACGCCAAATAGAGTTCACCAGCGACAAATGCGAAATTCGGCGACCCCTTAGATTTATATGAAAATTGGTGTCCATATAGAGTTTCAGGTGTAAGCTATAAACGTGGTGAAATCCGTTTCACCCTCAATATGATAGTTTGGCGTCTGAGTTTGCCAGCGACAGATTGACTGGAAAATATGAACTTATTGGTCCGGCCCCCCACTACAAATTTCGTGGCGATGCGCCAGCGTTGTTGATAAGTTGATATGGTTAATATCATGTGTTGACAAATAGTCAAAATAGCGTAGCATAATTTATTAATGACTATTTATTATTTGGACGACTGGCATGAAGGACAATTGGGCATACGTAATTATCAAAAATTGTATTAAAATGATCAATAACATGCCAAGTATTTATTTTAGAGTCAACACAAATTATTTTAAAAAAAAGACGAGCCTTCGACATTGATGTCATCATTCGGACTGAATGGCAGTGATATTTTTCCGCAGTTTAAAATAAATAATTTGCATGTTATTGATAATTTTAACACAATTTATGAACGAATCCTAATTCATTATACAGTAGACGCCGCTTATTAAGCTAACGGTTAATACACCCAGTCGCTTATTATGCCTATGTTAGCCCGGTACGGAATACACCATATTACCATAACCACCATATTAGGAACTTCGGATAAAGCGCCCGTCAGTTATTAAGCCCAGAAATGCTCGGTCCCAAGGTGGGCTTAATAAGCGGCGTCTACTGTATAGATATCTGCAGAGTTAAGAAACGGAATAGGTACCTTTTCCTTCAAGATATTACAAAATATAAAGTTATCCAAAATATTATTATTTCGTCTCGAAATAATAACTTAATTTTGGATAACTTTGGATTTTGTAATATCTGAGGAAAAGGCTATGGTATTCCGTTTCTTAATTTTGACACTTGGTTGCGCCTCTGTCCTCGGCAGGGACGTAGCCAAAGTGGGAGGGGGCACGGGACCATGCGCCTCTCCCTGAGCAAACCAAATTTACACTATAAAAATATAATTCTGCTGACAACCCGACCTACCCACCCCCAGTCCGAAAATATTGGCTGAGGAGCGATGTTTGATAATACGACTGACATGGCTCCCCCTCTGATAAAAATAATGGCTACCTACGTGACTGGTCCTCGCGCCTCGGCCGGGGCAACTTTGAAATCCATTATCCGCCCATGCTTGCAACTCCCGACTCGTTTTTTAACAGTGGTTTGTAGCGCGGACTGATGGCATGTTAAAGGCATAGCTCGATACCGGATATTTGTTCACATACAAAAGAAAGAGGCACGTTCTGCCCCATCCTCAGCCAGGAGAATATCGTTTTGTGCATGTGTACAGTGGTCTCAACTAACCACGAGCGGCACCTGCAAGTTACTGTGTGCGATCCACCTACAGCCTGCTCGCCTACAATTGAAGCGCTTGGTAAAGCCTGTGAGAAAATAACGTTTCTAGCAGAACATTGAGGTACCGTCTCTTTTCAAGCCTTAAGATTAAACTCAATTTAAGTTAGGTTAGCATTGCTATTAGTGCAAATTTGTATTTTTAACAAAATGTTAAATTTCATAAATGTTGTTTCATAAACGTTACAAATTTGTTGCCACCACTAGAATGGTAGGCGGTGGCCATCAATGTTGTGTATTTAGGAAGGCTGGTGCATCATTAAGGAATAAAGTCGGTTCATAGCTCTGAGCGAGTGATGTTTCGAGATAAATTGCTGGTGTGTCATTGAGCGCTGAGGAATGAACTGATGTTTGAGTTGTAATAGCCATCAACAAACAAACTGCCTTCTGTGAAATATAATGGTTGTGGTGACCGACCGACCATTCTCTCTTTTACATAATGGTGGACCTCAGTTATTCTGTTATTCTGTCGAAACGAGACCACTGTGAAACGACAAAACTAAGTATCCACCTCTTATCGCTTACACTGAATGTTAATCAGCGCTGGCGTTCATAATGGTACACACAATGCAGGGAAATTGTGAATCTTCCCAATATCGTAATACAGATAAATCCTATCGGAAATGAAGCAGGTGGTAACCATTTGTGAAATATGTGACATTTGCTGCAGTTACTGGTTGGTCGGTTGCGCTTGATATTTATCTCAATAAAGAAGTTTACAGTTAAACGTAACGTGTTGATTGTCAATGGAAAAACGATCCATGTGAAACAAAAGTTAAATTAAACTTGAAAAGGGTTTTCGAAGCTGCACCCTGTCAACAAACCGGTGATTGGCAAATATAAAATAGAGCAGCTCTATGCAAACAGCATATAATTGTACAGTGTAGTGCAAATGTTCTGTCTACTTCATCTACACCAACCGATGTCGATGTGCCCGGCGAATAAATCCTTCGTGAAAATGGCTAGTAGCAGTCCTTGCAGTGCACAATCCGAATAAACCCTCCATTTGCCTGTGGCGATGTTTGTTTTCATCTGCCGGAAGCTGTAGCTAACATAAAGTATTCTTAAAAAGCCTTTTAAGCGCACCATTTCCATTGGTGCTGTCTGTCGATGCTGCACGCTGTGAAATCTAATGAAACTATGTATGTCCTCGCCCCTGATACCGGGGGTGAGGGCTATAGTAATTGCATCGGATTCCACTGCGTGCGGCACCGACAGACAGACAGAAACAGAGGTGGTGTCGATGAAGTGGACGGAACATTTGCACTACACTATACACTGTACAGCTCGTTACATAGCTGTCGAGACTCGAGTCAGTTGGTTGTCAAGCGTTGCCACCGTAGACGTAGCCAATAACAAGCTCATATGTTCACAACTTTCGCGATGCGGACGTCTTATCGTTGGTTTGCGATACTAATTAGCTAAGCACAATTATTTCCTATCGATCAACTTTGCAAGAGTGAGACAAGTTTGTCACCCAGTTCGAATCTGACCCTGTAATAGCCTAAACGCATTTTAATTCAAACCCAGCCCGGATCCTCATTTGCGTCCTATTCTGTTTTGATCAATTCACGCCTGTGAAAATATTGCTTTAGCATATTCAACAGATCATCGACAAAATTGTCCACAGCGGAGAAGAATAAAGCTGTCATTGCCAGAAATCCCTGCTGCCGGCGGGGTGTACCTGACCTTACTCTCGCCGTCTCCAGAGTCTCGGGTCTCAGCTGAGCGATGACGTCCGACTGAAGACTGTCGGTACGTCCGACTGAAGGCTGTCGGTACGTCCGACTGAAGAAGACTGATCCGGTACGTCCGACTGAAAGGCTGTTCGGTACGTCCGAACTGAAGACTGTCCAGTACGTCCGACTGAGACTGTCGGTACCAGTCCGACTGAAGACTGTCGTACGTTCCGACTGAAGGCTGTCGGAGCGATCCCGACTGAAGACTGTCAGTACGTCCGACTGAAAGGCTGTAGGTCGATCCGACTGAAGGCTGTTGGTACGTCGACTGAAGGCTGTCGGTACGATCCGACTGAAGTGCTGTCGTACGTTCCCGACTGAAGAGACTGTCGGTTCGTCCGACTGAAGCTGTAGTACGTCCGACTGAAGGCTTGTCCGTACGTCCGACTGAAGGACTGATGTCGGTACGTCGACTAGAAGGCTGGTCGGGACGTCCGACTGGGAAGGCTGTCGTGGTACGTCCGACTGAAGGCTGTCGGTACGTCCGACTGAAGGCTGTCAGTACGTCCGACTGAAGGCTGTCAGTATGTCCGACTGAAGGGTGTCAGTACGTCCGACTGAAGACTGTCGGTTCGTCCGACTGAAGGCTGTCGGTTCGTCCGACTGAAGGCTGTCGGTACGTCCGACTGAAGGCTGTCGGTTCGTCCGAATGAAGGCTGTCGGTACGTCCGACTGAAAGGCTGTTGGTACGTCCGAACTGAAGGCTGTCGTTCGTCCTACTGTGGCTGTCGGGACGTCCGACTGAAGACTGTCGGTCATTCGTCCGACTGAAGACTGTCGGTTCGTCCGACTGAAGGCTGTCAGTACGGTTCCGACTGAGGCTGTCGGTGAACGTCCGACTGGAAGACTGTCGTACGTCCGACTAGAAAGGCTGTCGGGACGTCCGACGGAAGGCTGTCCGGTAACGTCCACGACTGAAGACTGTCGTTCGTCCGACTGAAGGCTGTCGGTACGTCCGAACTGAAGCGGTTGGTAACGTCCGACTGAAGGCTGTCGGTTCCGTCCTACTGGTAGGCCTGTCCGGGACGTCGACTGAGGCGTCAGATACGCGTCCTGACTGAAAGACCGTCGGTACGTCCGCGAAGCTGTAGGTACGTCCGAGCCTGAAAGGGCTGTCAGTATACGTCCGATCGAAGGCTGTCGTTCGTCCGACTGAAGGCTGCGGTACGTTCCGACTGAAGGCTGTTGGTTACGTCCGACTGAGGCTGTGTGTACGTCCGACTTTGAAGGCTGTCGTTCGTCCTTTAAACCTTGTAAAGGCCCCTGTCGGACGTTCCGACTGAAGGCTGGGTCAGTACGTCGACCCTGAAGACTGTCGGTACGTCCGCTGAAGGCTGTAGGTACGTCCGACTGAAGGCTGTCAGTACGATCCGACTGAAGGCTGTGGTACGTCCGACGTGAAGGCTGTCGGATTCTTCTAACTGTAGGCTGTCGGGACGTCCGACTGAAGGCTGTACAGTACGTCCGACTGAAGACCTGTCGGTACGTCTCTGACTGAAGCTGCTCGGTACGTCCGACTGAAGGCTGTCGGTAACGTCCGACTGAAGGCTGTCAGTACGTCCGACTGAAGGCTGTCGTACGTCCGAACTGAAGGCTGTCAGTAACGTTCCGACTGAAAGGCTGTCGGTAACGTTCCTAGGACTGAGGCTGTCGGTACGTCCGACTGAAGTGGTGTCGGTAGCGTCGACTGAAGGCTGTCGGTTCGTCCGACTGAAGGCTGTCGGTACGTCCGACTGAAGGCTGTTGGTACGTTGGACTGACTGAAGGCTGTCGGTTCGTCCGACTGAAGGATGTTGGGACGTCCGACTGAAGGCTGTCGGTACGTCCGACTGAAGGCTGTCGGTACGTTCATCATCATCATCATCATCATCATCATCATCATCATCATCACACAATGTTTATTAACCAACTTATTACAAAACAACAAAACGTTCGACTGAAGGCTGTCGGTACGTCCGACTGAAGGCTGTCGGTACGTCCGACTGAATGCTGTCAGTACGTCCGACTGAAGGCTGTCGGTACGTCCGACTGAAGCTGTCGGTTCGTCCCGACTGAAGGCTGTTGGTAGCGTCCGAGACTGAAGGCTGTCGTACGTCCGACCTGAAGGCTGTCGTAATCCGACTGAAGGTCTGTGTCGGTACGCGTCCAACTGAAGGCTTGTCGTACGTCCGAGCTGAAGCTGTTCGGTGACGTACCTGACTGAAGGCTGTTGGGTAGCGTCCGACTGAGAGGCTGTCGGTTACGTCCGACTGAAGCTGTCGGTTCGTGTCCGACTGAAGGCTGTCAGTACGTCCGACTGAGGCTGTCGGTTCGTCCGACTGAAGCTGTCGGTAACGTCGCGACTGAAGGCTGTCGGTTCTGTCAAGACTGAAGGCTGTCGGTCGTCGACTGAAGGCTGTCGTACGGTTCCGAATGAAGGCTGTTGGTAAAGTTGGCTGACTGAAGGCTGTCGGTTCGTTCCGTAACTGAAGGGATGTTGGGAGTCCGACCGTGAAGACTGTCGGTACTCCGACTGAAAGCTGTCGGTTACTTCATGCATCATCAATCATCATGCATCACATCATGATGCTATCAAACACAATTTTATTAACACAACTTATTACAAAACAACAAACGTTCGACTGTAATGTGCTGTAGTACGCCGAAACTGAAGGCTGTTCGGTACGTCCGACTGGATGCTGTCAGTACGTACCGACTGAAGCTGTTCGGTAGCGGATCCGACTGAAGGCTGACGGTGTCGGTACGTCGCCGACTGAAAGGCTGTCGTACGTCCGACTGAAGGCTGTCGGTTTGTCCGAACTGAAGGTGTCGGTTTCGTTCCGACTGAAGACTGTCGGTTCGTCTCCGACTGAAGGCTGTCGGTACGTCCCGACTGAAGGCTGTCGTACTCCGACTGAAGGCGTCGGTACGTTCCGACTGAAGATCTTCGGTAGTCCGACTGAAGCTGGTCGTTCGTCCGACTTGAAAAGAACTGTCGGTTCGTCCGACTGAAGGCTGTCGGTACGTGTCCGACTGAAGGCTGTTCGGTACTCGACTGAAGGCTGTCAGTACGTCCGACCTGAAGGCTGTCAAGTATGTCCGACTGAAGGTGTCAGTACGTCCGACTGAAGAACTGTCGGTTCGTCCGACTGAAGCTGTCGGTTCGTCCGACTGAAGGCTTGTCGGTTACGGCTCCGAATAGAAGGCTGTCGTACGATCCGACTGAGGCTGTCGGTACGCGTCCCGCTGAAGGCTGCTGTCCCTTTCCATACCCCGCCTGACGGGAACGGTGTGGCCGGTGTGTACGTGAGCTGCCTGCCCGTCGGCTGCTGGTTGTTTGCGTTCCCGTCTCCAAGGGTGGGTCTCCTCTCGGTGTTTTCGTTCCCATCCAGACCTTGCCCCGGGTCATTTGAGCTAACCGCTGACGAGCGCACGCGCCTATACAGAGCACTGAACCGCAACACCGTCATTGATTCTATTTCGGTCAGTCATACTCACGTTTGACGCTACGACCTCTATAAACAGACCACAGCCAGGTCGGGTGAATATAGCTCACACACGTTCGCGGTGTAATTGATATGGGAACTAGGCAGCCAAGGGCTTTGGTCGTGACTCGGGTATGTTACACGATCTCCTAAAGCACCTACATGCATGCAACTGCAGAGCTTATGCATTTTATGCTCCTGCACCAAGACGTTCCGACCCGAGATGTAACGCCGAACACGTGTCAAAGATACTTTGTAATGGTGGGGACGAAATAAACGAATGTTGGTAAATGCCGGTAAACATCGAACGAAAAAGCTTCATCGAATGGGTTTCTTACTCCAGTCAGAAATCCCATTTCAGTTAGGTATCCTATTCCCATGCTTAAACGTGATTAAATTCGATGTATTTGATGAATTCATGTCACGCACCCTCAGCGAAAGGAGTGTGTCTAATGTCTATGTATAGCCGGTTTGCTAAATGGTGTCTGGATTCTTTTGCACTGATTCGAATAAAAAAATAAGAATAATGGAACAAGTTTGCGTTCACCAAGTAAGAAACTTAACACTTTATTTTATTCATCAGGCCCACCATTCAGCCGTACTTGCGGCAGTTGAAGTGCCAAGCATCCAATTCCAAGAGACCCAAAGGGGCATGTTTATTTCGCGGGCTTTCAAGTCAGAGCACAGGCTATCCAAAGCCATGACGCGAGGCTTCGCCGTGCTAGCTGTTGACCCTTCCCAGCTGGATGGATCGTTTTGGGGGCTCTTGCATATCATTTTTACCTTATTCTTACTTTGAAAATGTCAAAATAACTTTTGGAATTGAGCTTGGAATCAGATCCATCTGACTTGGCATAAAATCGGAATTGATTCCGCTGAAGCAGAATCAAGCACAAGTTTGTGACTTGCACCAGTTTTCTCACAGCCAGAGCTGAGGCTCCCAGCTATCCATAGAGAAAGCCGCTAACAATAATATAATCCGCCGCGGCGGCTTGCCGCCTGGAGGCATGTGACGAGTGGTTCATTTGGCCGTTTTGGTTGTTTTTGTTGTGAAGGTTGTGATAATTGTGATTATACCGTTCAACTCTGAAGTGCTCTGACGTGAGCGAGAAGTAGTTGGAGCTACATATGAGATCATAAAGTCTGAGTGAGACGATATGAGCTGACACTTGTTTTGAAACTGTTGTTTTGTATGTGCTGACCATTTACTCGTAAATAAACTAGCCCTTAAGTGGGACAAACTTGAAAAAAAAATAAGACAGGCATAATATATATCTTCTGACTTAACCCGCGCCACACTGGGCCTGTGCATTTCCTTCGCCCGACTGGGAAGGGGGGTGTTTGAACACCTCCCTCTAACTCGGCTCCCATGGCACGTAGACCAAAACAAAAGACACTGTTCGAACCGTAATCAAAAATCATTTCGAAACTATTGAAGACTTTTTTTCGCTCACGTCAAAACTCAAGTCACCAGAGGTCATCAAAGGTCAATTTTTCAAGTTTTAGGACATTGCTCCAGAAACCCCCAAATATCTCGGAAACTATGCTATCTAGAAACAAACGTTTCTAAGACAATCGCTAGCCAATGAAATTTTCAATCGCATTCAAAGTCCTCAATTGAACGCTGCAGATCAATAGTTGAGGCTCTAGAGGTCATTAGAGTAAAAAAAAATGATTTTTGGCAAAACATATTCCATATTTTTCCGTGAATAACTTCTTACGCCAATAAAGATAACGCAATACTGTTTACGCCAATCATGTTTGTCTTGTCAAGGCGCTTTGAAATATGTACAATTTCCAATCATTTTAGGTCAACTTAAAAAAATGAACCTCAGGTCGAAGTCAAGGTGGTGACGCCAAAATAGGTCAATGCTGCATATCCAGTAGAGTGTGTCTTGACGAGAAAAACACACTGGTGTAATAGTTGCAGTTCTCTATCCTTCATTATGGCCAGAGGTTATTGACGAAAAGGTGTTGGTGACTCGGATGACCTCAGATGACCCCGTAATGTTCCCTGAGCAAAACCTGCACTTGGATCATACATAATGGCATATGATAACATCATCCAGAAGGAAATGGACTGATATCGTCGACAAAGAAAGCATTTGATTATTCTCGCATTGACTTATAATGGGGAGATCGCAAAATTGACCCGACCTAAGGTCACCGATACAAAAAATCCGATTTTGTAGATACTAATGACTTAATGTAATCCTAAAAGTTTGATATCGATCCCTTAGAAACTGTAGTCATGGCACGACCGCAAACGTTTTTGTAGGTAGGGTTACTTGACCTGACATGGTGACCTGACCTGACCTGACACAAAACTTGAATTTTTGAAAAATGTCCGGAAAGAGTCAGTGAATAGTTATGCCAAATTTGGCGGCGCTACGCGCCGCAGTTTTTTCGTTATCTTGATAAAACATGAGGTGGGGGGATGTTCAAACACCCCACCCCCCAGTGGGGCGCGGGTTAATAGACAACTCATCTTATTCTTCTTATCGTGAAATAGAAAGAATCTGGACTCCCAGCATGCAAATAATAAAATATAGGCTTAGTTCCGTGACCCCACAAATTCGTCGTAGTCGTTGCACGTTACTCTAAATGGAGAAAACATGGTAGGCATCCCAGGCCGAAGTGCAGTCACGTTATATCCCACACTTACCTTTTGCCATCTGTCACTTGTCCCAAGCAAACAATCGGCTTGGCAATCGGCTGGCGGCAAGCTCCAGCCGCGGTGAAAACACCGCCGTGAGCCGCAGCTCCGTCAGCCCCGCCTGTCTCGCTCAGCCGCCGGGCGTGGTAATGGACCCGAGGTTCTGAATGAATAAGTAGCAGCCGCATTGTGATTTATTCACCACTGCCGAAAAAGAAGGAAAGAGAGGGAGAGAGGGGGAGAGAGAGAGAGAGAGAGAGAGAGAGAGAGAGAGAGAGAGAGAGAGAGAGAGAGAGAGAGAGAGAGAGAGAGAGAGAGAAATGAGTAGCGCTGGATGGATGGCGCGTCCACTGCCACGTGCGATACGGCGTGGTCCGAGGTGTCACCGACTCACCACACGCTGCCTACCGCTCCCCGGCCGCAGCTCGTCGACCTTGGAGGAGCATTCGAGAGGGCTCTCGGAGACGAAAGCTCTCTTTTCACCTGAGTGCACACAGTCTGGCTTATGGAAATAATGGTGGGAAGCTGCATTCGATGTTTGGGAAACGTGGCATAGCGTTCCATCGACGTGAGAACGGCTTCTTGTGGCTAATTGTGGAAAGCTAGAGGTGTGATATCGGCGACGAGTTACTTTACAAGGGAGGATCGTGTGGCCATTTTTCAGACACCGACCTGCTTTATTTATATAAATGTTTTAAGAAAGGAATACCATTTTTCGGGGTTCTGTTCCCTCCGTCTCCGGAGCTCTGTTCCCTTCCGTCTCCGGGGCCCTGTTCCTCTCCGTCTCCGGGGCTCTGTTCCTGTCCGTCTCCGGGGCTCTGTTCTCGGTCGTCTCCGGGGCTCTGTTCCCTCCGTCTCCGGGGATCTGTTCCCGGCCGTCTCGGGCTCTGTTTCCTGTCCGTCTCCGGGGCTCGTTCCTCGAGTCCATAAACATACGTGAAGCATACATCCAAGTATTCACATAAGAATCACGTCCAACTCGAGACTCCCTATCACCGCATCTCCGTACTCCGAGGATACTATTGTTCTGGTCGTCAACAACTGTAACTCCACGGGGTCTATTGAGAGTTCCTTTACCCGTAATTCAGTCACAGAATACTTCCCAGAGGCGCGCTCATTTACTAGATTCACTTACGCGACTCCGCGATATATATCCACACAGAGCGAGAGCCACATGGCGCACTTGCATTCAGAGTACCGCATGGCCGATCACTCACCCTCGGGTGGAGAATACATTACCCTGTTCACTCCGTGTGTTCCGTCCGTCGCTATGAGACCAGGTCCTCTAATTGCTCTGTTCCTCGTCGATGAAACCCATCCCACCTACCCGGTCTGACGTGTACTCAATCCCACTTTCGTGTAATCGTTCTCGCGGTATGGGATACCGCGCATCTAGTGTCGCTTTGAATCGGTCCACCTCGATCGGAGTAGAACTGTCGGGCCAGAAAGGCGATATAATTTAAACTAAGAGTGGGGCAACTAGCTTACTTGAGAGAGTTTCCTGGCTACACTGTAGAGATAACGCACTGGTACAACCGATCAGCCACGGGGACTCTGTTTCCCCTAGGTGAGGACGGATCGTCAACGTCGGCAGGGAGACCTCTATTACTACTCCGTCTCCCGGGGATACTGTTCCCCGGCCGCGTGTAGCTACCGAGGCTAGGCGCACAGGCGGAATCACTCCGGGTGCCCTGTTCCTTCAATCCGCTCGTCGGAGCACGGGGCCGGGATATTCCTGTCCGTAGCACTCGGGGCCTCCGGATTACGACCGGACTGAGAAGCACACCGCATAGCTCCGGGGCCCTGTTGGCAGCTAAAGAGCCGATCTCACGGGAACTCTCATGTTCCTAATCACGCCTCCCGGAGCACGCCGGACTCTGTTCGCACAGGGCCAAGTCACAGTCGCAAGGGCATGTTCCCAATGTCGTCTCCGGGGCTAAGCTGTCTCCAAGCATGCACGCGTCTTGCCGGGCTAGTTGTTCCACCGTGAGTCACGTACTCACATGAGGGACTATGTTCCAAATTAGGTCCGTCTCCGGTCATCCTTTGTACCCTGTCCGGTGCTCCGGGGCCTATGCAGTGTACCATCGGTCCGGAGTCCGACTCGCTGGCACAGGGGACTCTGTATCTCGCACGGACGGTCTCCGGGGACTGAACGGAGTGCCTGGGCTCTTGTATCCAATGTACGCGTCCAGCAGTGGCGCCTTCTGTTCCCCCGGGAGACCGTCCTACGCGACAGGGCTACTGACTATCTCTCTCCGTCTGGCGGGCGATGCTTTCCCGGCCCGAGTGCTCCGGGCGCGGTCATGAGTCGGCCGGCGCGAACGGCCGTCTCCGGGGCTCTGTTCCCAGATGGCCGTCCCGCGGGGTGCCCTGTTAGCACTGGAGGTCCGTCCCGAGGGGCTACTGATTGTCTGGTGCCGTCTCCGGGTGCCACTGTAACCCTGACGGCGCAGAGAACTGAGACTCCGGCGGCTCTGTTCCTGTCCGGTTAGACTCCGGGAGGGAGCTCATCAGTTCCTGGTCCGTACTCCGAGGGCAACTCTGAGTTCCTCGTCCGGTAGACGGACCCTTCCGGGACTTTATGATTCCTGTCCGAGTAGACACGATCCGGGCCTCGTGAGTCGCTGTCCAGCTGATGCGGGCTCCGGGCATGATCTGTTGGTCACGGCAGACCAGGATAGGCTGTCGGCGATCGGGCGAATATCGTAAGTGGCGCGGGAGCGGAGGTGGCGATGAGGCCCTCACAGCGCTGGTTGTCATGGTGATGCTGCAGGCGCTGCGATCAGCGCGCGTTCGCTGGCGTGGGTCGGGCAGGCTCGGCGGAACGTCGATGTGTGACTTGCCGCGCGTCCCAGCCAAACACCTCTACCCATCCACGGGCCGGTGGCGCCTCAGATTGAGGGCGCTGCGGCTAGGTGCAGGCTTGGCGGCGTCGGTGTCAGTCGCAGCTGAGGTGCGCTTGCCGGTAGATCGGCCTCAGACCTTTGACGCAAGCGCGGACTGGGCAAGTGCTGATCCGAGGAAGAACCCCGAAAAATGGGTATTCGCTTTCTTAAACATTTAAGTAATAAATAAAGCAGTCGTGTCTGAAAAATGGGCTCACACGATCCTCCCTTGGTAAAGTAACTCGTCGCCGATATCACACCTCTACTTTCCACAATTTACCCAAAAGCCCGTTCTCACATCGATGAACGTCGGTGTGCGCGTACGTGGTCGACGTACCACAGAGACATGGAGAATGCCAGGGCTATACCCTTCCAATGACTTATCTCTCTCTCCGATAAATGCAGTAGCTTGTGCGTGTGCACTCGAGCTGCCGGCAGGTGGCAGGCTTGGCGGCCGGTGTCAGTCCGCTGCGGTGCCGCTCCGTAGTCGGCTCAGACCTTGACGCAAGGCGGACTGCAGTGCTGCTGTGGTGTGAGGACGTGGCGACGACAGGCGACGATTCAGGACCTCCTCTGTCTGCTGTTCTGCCGGTGTGGTGTGGACGGTCCGGGACCGACACAGCAGGAGGTCGAGCAGGCCCCATCGGGCCCGCAGTGTGCCAGCAGCGGCGGCTGGACCGCCCAGCCAGCCGCCGGATCTGAAGGTGAGTCTCCGAGTGGTGGCGGGCGGGCGCTGATTTGAACCGCCGCCAGCCGTTGTGCGCAGCTGCAGTGATACTCGGCTGTGAGCGGCACGGTGTCTGCCCGCTCACCCTCTGTTCTGTGTAACTCAGGTGTGGAATTCGTCACGGTGGGGCAGAGTGCGCCCCTCAGCGGCCCGGCTACAGCCCGCTGACCCACTTCACCGGCTAAACGGCTGACCAGTGACCTTGGGTGTGCCGGGCCGATACCTCGGCCGGGGCTATCTGACCGGGCAGGCGGGAGATTCCCGCCACTCTTCCCGTGCTACCGCCCGTCCTCCCGTGTTACCTCCGGCCCTCCCGTGTTACCCTCCTAAGCTTCTGCCTGTCCCCCCGTACTACTGCCGGTCCTCCCGTGTTACCGCCCGTGTAACCGCCCCAAGATTACTTTACTATACATAACCGCCCGTCCTCCTATGTTACCGGCTGAGCAAGAGGAAGGCAGAGCAGGGCAGGTGAGGGGCTCACGTCAAGGGCTGGGAATGTGACTGGTCAGCTGTCTACTGCCAGACGGTCGGTCAGCTGTACCGTGGGAGGCCTGGTCAGCTGTACTGTGGGAGGCTCGGTCAGCTGTACTGTGGGAGGCTCGGTCAGCTGTACTGTGGGTCTGTCACCTGTATCGTGGGAGGCTCGGTCAGCTGTACTGTGGGAGGCTCGGTCAGCTGTACTGTGGGAGGCCTGGTAAGCTGTACTGTGGGAGGCTCGGTCAGCTGTACTGTGGGAGGCTCGGTCAGCTGTACTGTGGGAGGCTGGTTCAAGCTGTACTATGGGAGGCTTGGTCAGCTGTACTGTGGGAGGCCGGTCAGCTGACTGTGGGAGGCTGCGGTCACTGTAACTGTGGGAGGCTCGTCAGCTGTATCGTGGGAGGCTCGGTCCAGCTGTACTTGTGGGAGGCTCGGTTCAGCCTGTACTGAAGGAGGCTCGGTCAGCTGTAACGTGGGAGGCTCGGTCACTGTACTGTTGGAGGCTCGCGGTCAGCTGTATGTGGGGAGGCTCGGCTCAGCAGTGCTCTGGGAGCTCGGTCGCTGTTCGTGGGAAGGCTCGGTCCGTCTGTACTGTGGACGGCTCGGTCAGCTGTACTGTGGAGGCTTGTCATCAGTACTTGTGGGAGGGCTCGTCAAGCTGTACTGTGGGAGGGCTCGGTCAGCTATACTGTGGGAGCGCTGTCAGCTCTGTACTGGGAAGGAGGCTCGGTCAGCCTTATCGTGGGAGGCTCGGTCAGCTGTACTGTGGGAGGCTCGGTCAGCTGTACTGTGGGAGGCTCGGTCAGCAGTGCTCTGGGAGGCTCGGTCAGCTGTATCGTGGGAGGCTCGGTCAGCTGTACTGTGGGAGGCTCGGTCAGCTGTACTGAAGGAGGCTCGGTCAGCTGTACTGTGGGAGGCCTCGGTCCAGCTGTAACTGTGGGAGGCTCGGTTCAGCTGTACTGTGGGAGCTGCGGTCAGCTGTAGCTATGGGAGGCCTGGGTCAGCTGTATGTGGGAGGTCGGTCAGCTGTACTGTGGGATAGGCTCGGTCAGCTGTACTGAAGGAGCAGGCTCGGTCAGCTGTTACTGTGGGAGGCCGTCAGCTGTACTGTAGGGAAGGTTGGTCAGCAGTACTCGTGGGCAGGCTCGTCCAGCTTGTACTGTGGGAGGCTTCGGTCAAGCTGTACTGTGGGGAGGCTCGGTCAGCTGTACTGTGGGAGGCTATCGGTCAGCTGTATCGTGGGAGGCTTCGGGTCAGACTGTACTGTGGGAGGCTTCGGTCAGCTTACTGTGGAGGCCTGGTAAGCTGTACTGTGGGAGCTCGGTCAGCTGTACTGTGGAGGCTCGGTAGCTGTCACTTGTGGAGGCGCTCGGTCAGCTGTACCGTGGAGGCTCGGTCAGCTGTACTGTGGGAGGCCTCGGTCAGCCTGTATCGTGGGAGCTCGGTCAGCTGTAGCTGGTGGGAGGCTCGGTCACTGTATGTGGGAGGCTCGGTCAGTGGTACTTGGGAGGCTCGGCAGCAGTGGCTTCTGGGAGGCTCCGGTCCAGCTGTATCGTGGGAGGCCTCGGTCAGCTGTACTGTGGGAGGCTCGGTTCAGCTGTACTGTGGGAGGCCGCTGGTAAGCTGTATGTGGGAGGCTCGTCAGCTGTACTGTGGGGAGCGCTCGGTCAGCTGACTGTGGGAGGCTCGGTCAGCTGTAGCCGTGGGCAGGCTCGGTCAGCTTGTACTGTGGGAGCTTTGGTCAGGCTATACTGTGGAGGCTCGGTCAGCTGTAAACTGTGGGAGGCTCGGTCAGCTGTAGCTGCAAGGAGGCTCGGTCCAGCTGTACTGTGGGAGGCTCGGTCACTGTATGTGGAGGCTCGGTCAGCTTGAGAGGCCCTAGGTCGGCCTCAGTGGCTTCGGTTGGCTTGAGGGGCTAATGGACGGTCTACGTAATATTTGTTAGGAGGCTCTCATGAAAAAGGGAGGCCCCTTCCCATATAGAGGTCACATTGACTTTACTTGGCTCATATCCATACTCAAAGCACATTTCAAGGAACCACGAAACACCGGCACACGAAGACGCTTGGACATTTGGATTCTGGGACACCGGGGCATAACCGAGATACCAAGACACCGGGACATAACTGAGATATCTGGACACCGGGACTTAACCAAGATATCTGGACACCGGTACTTAACCGAGATATCTGGACACCGGGACATAACCGAGATATCTGGACACTAGGACATAACCGAAATACCAGGACAGCGGGAAATAACCGAGATATCGGGACACCGGGACTTAACCGAGATACCGGGACATAACCGAGATACCGGGATATAACCGAGATACCGGGACATAACCGAGATGCCGGGACACCGGGATATAACCGAGATATTGGGACATAACTGATATATCGTGATACCGGGACATAACCGAGATACCGAGACACCGGAACATAACCGAGATACCGGCGCTGCTGTCGGTGGTGGTTGGGGAAAGCTGAGTCGGAGAGGTGCCTAGATATAGCCACTAGGCTGTGCACCAATCCCGATTATGGCCTTGTATAAGATGTTGAGTTTGATGGAAATATACTATGGCTATGACTATGACTACCAGAACATAGGGACATAACTGAGATACCGGGGCACCAGGACATAACCGAGATACCGGAACACCGGGACATAACCGAGATACCGGGACACCGAGATACCGGGACACTAATGTGAACACTGGGAATATAACCGAGATACCGGGACACTGGGATATAATCCGAGATGCCAAGACACCGGGACATAACCAATATATCGGGACACCGGGACTTAACCAAGATACCGGGACACCGGCACATAACCAAGACACCGTGACGATATACCGGGACACCGTCACCTGGGACACCGGGACACCGGGATACCGGAATACCGGGATATAGAGTCAAATATTCACCCTTTATTTATTGTACTTTTGTATTTCAGTTGCGTAATTGGCAATTGCGTTTGGAAAGTTATGCTGTTTATTTTGATCGAATGCAAGTTTTGCGAACCTTTGCTATCGATTTACTCAATTATATTAAAAAGCGAACACTGCAGTAAAGTATATTTTTTATCGCCGTGGAAATAACATCGGACTGACACCCACCCAGGAAGTAGATATTTAACACGTCACGTACTTAACGCACACACCGTAACTAACCAGCCTTAATTAAACAGCGACCGTCCCGAATAATCCAGAGTTTACTGTCACCATTGATGAAGTACTACGTCATCCATGCTGTCACCCAGCGGCTCCCACTTCGACGCTGGGTAGGATCACCAGCGAGGATAAAATTCGTACGAGCGTCCCATCCGGGCGTCCCTGTGGGATCGAGCTGGCCGACAGAGGCGGCTTGGATAGGGCAAACTATTGTTGACCGGGGCATTAGCGGATCTAGGATTTAGTTTGTGGCGCCATGGGGGGCATCACCCCGAAAAAGTTAATCAAAATTAATTATAAAAAAACATCGGCTTTCGCTCCCTTATGCATTGCTAGACGTTTTTAAATAAACTTTCCTCAGTAAAAGTTGCGTAGATGTCCTTCTACATCAGGAAATGTGTAAATTTGCGCCGATTTCAGGCGGATTTGGGGGGGGGGCATTTGTCCCTGATGCCCTCCCCCTTGGATTCGCCAGTGGACCCGGGAGCTTTAGCCAAAACTTGTTGACTGGGGTGGAACGTTAGCGAAAAGTTGTTGAGCATGGGGGGGGGGGTGGAAGGTCAGCGAAAAGCTTGTTGAACAGGGTAGAAGTATCAAATAATGAGTACAGCTGAACACTGATTTCTGGTTGCTTGTCAGTGCCACTTACCTATCAGGGAAAATGGGGGGCTAATCCCCCCTGGCTCAACAATGAGGGGGCACGTCCCCCATCCCCCCGTAGCGTAGCCATGGCCAGAGGAGCCCCCTCAGGCCGACAGATCCCACCGGCCACGGGCAGGGCAATGACGGGACGGACGCACAGGGAAGTCCCGGGACGCACCACAAGACACGCGCACCGCACCGCGGCCCGCGACAGGGCAGCGTGGCAGGTTAGGCAGGGCGGCCGTCAGTCGTGCTCCAGCTCTGCTCGTGTCAAGGTCATTGTTGGCGGCGGCTGCGGAGCCAGCGGAGGTCCCGACTTGTGTGTGCGTGTGGTGAGCTAGGTTAGGGCAGGGATCGTATGGTGGTCGTACAGTTTGTGTTGCAGAGAGAGCTTCGACAAAGCTCCGCTGAACGTGGATGTGCGTCTTCCTGCCGTGCGTCCACCCGAGTGGTTTTCGCCCGATTTTCAACGATCGCTTCTAGCCTGATTGGCTGGTGCAGTGCTGCAGTAGAGCAGCAGGTTACAGTCGGTGATCGCACCTGGCCGGCCCAGCGGAGGAGGAGCGTGTCGCTCTACCGGACTGCAGTTGGGCCCAGCGTACAGCGCGCCTCTCAGTCATCAGCGGCGGGGCAGCAGAGAGATGGGTAAGTGCAAACAGGCATTGCTGCTTGTCGCACGGCTGACTTCCTGCTTATGGATGTAAACACATTGAATACTCAACATGCACGTCCTGCTTAGCTCGTTAACCCGCACCCCGCTGGAGGGAGGGTAGGGCAGAATCTGACCCCCCACCCCCTTCCGGATGTTCTCAATAACTTGAAAAACTATCATAGTATATTATATATTAATATTAATTATTATATTTATTATTAATTATATAAATATATATATATATATTATATAATATATATATATATAGGTACCGGGCGGAACTGAGCCCCCAAATGGCCTTAAGGTCAATGGACCTTTGGAGAGGAGGTCAGATCGATATACGAAACGTAAGAAACGTTAGTTGTGTCTGCGATTATTTTAGCGTTGGATTCAGTCCCTTAGCTCTTCTGGTTTGGCCACAATGTGCTGTGCAAATGTCGAGCCGGGACCGACTTTTAAACGGTACGAGTGTCGTTTATTTGCACGTTTTTAAGTGTCAAGGTCAAACTGTGATAAATATCAAGTAGGTGTTTTCGGCAAATGTTAGCGCATCACCGTTATATTTCGACATGCTTTTGAATTTGTGAAATTATTTCTGAACACCGGTTATGCGCTGTGCTATGGTACGGTACCGGCGGCTAAGCCCCCAAATTACCTTAGGCACAGATAACACGATAACTGGATTGGACACTCAATTTTCGGCCTCTTATTGCAGAGCCGAAATTTGAAACGGAGCTGTTAAGCTGATTCACTTTGTGTCTCGGCTTCGTGCAAATACGAGTCAAGCACCGTCATTCACTGCTGTGCTTAGCAATAAGAGGCCGAAAATTTAGTGCCCAATCCAGGTATCATGTTATCTGTGCCTTAGGTCAATTGATGACCTTTAGAGGTCAGATTGATGTGCGAAACGTAAGACCGAGTGTCTGCGACTACTTAAGCGTTAGATTCAGTCCCGTGGCTCTTTTGGGTCGGCCACAATGTGCTGTGCAAATATCGAATATGTGCTGAACGTTAAACGGCATTTCTCGAAGTGCGTGTTTTTTGACAAGGTCAAACCGTAATAGATATTAAGCAGGTGTTTTCGGTGAATGTTAGTGCATCACCTGGGTCACATTTTGACATGCTTTTGAATTTGTGAAATTATTTCTGAACATCAGTTATGCGCTGTGCAATGGTACCGGCGGCTGAACACCCAAATTACCTTAGGTCAATTGGTGACCTTTAGAGGTCAGATCGATGTGCGAACCGTAAGACCGAATGTGTGCGATTATTTTAGCGTTGGATTCAATTCTGAAGTTCTTCTGGGTAGGCCACAATTAATTTGCTGTTCAAAATTTTATTTCGTGACCTTGCTTGACCTCTGGAGGTGAAACTGCTAGGATTGACACCGAATGCTGCTAGGTGTGGAATACTAGAGTCCTGGTGGATATGCTGTGCAAAGTTCAGTTCGATCGGAGGTGACCCGAACCTGAGCTGAACCTGGGCTGCACCTCTAGAGGAGCGTCGTTTATTGCGTTTTTAACTCTCAATGTCGAACGGTAGTAGCTATCAAGCAGTTTTTTCGGTGAATGTTAATGCATCACCTGGGTCAAATTTCGCTTTGCTTGTTAAATTATGAAATCATTTCTGTACACCAGTTATGCGCTGTGCAATGGTACCGGCGGCTTAGTCCTCAAATGACCTTAGGTCAAATGGTGACCTTAAGAGGTCAGATCGATGTTGGAAACGTAAGACCGATTGTGTGCGAGTACTTTAGCGTTGGATTCATTCCTGTATCTCTACTGGGTGGACAACAATGTATCTATTGTGCAAATTTTAACTTTGTGACCTTGCTTGACCTCTGGATGTCAAACCACTGGGAGTGACACCGAATGCTGCAGCCTGCAAGGTGTGTACTAGTGGAGCCCTTGTGGATATTCGCTGCACATTTCAGCTCGATCGGGGGTGTCCCGAACAGGGCTAAAAAATCGTGTCGTTTTGTCGTCCTCACCGGTAATCAAAGACATGGAATTTCGACGACCACATTCGGTGTCCTGCTGAGGTTATCGAGTCAGAAATAATTAAATGTCTACCCTTGCTCAATCAACCTATACTAACCTGGTAACCAAGCTATATCTTGATGTGCTAAATATGTGTTTTGTTTTCAATCTCTGCTTCTCGCATGCCTTCGTTCTAAAAAAATACGCATTCATATTAGCAGCTGCGTGGGTCTACATCCCAAATCACTCACGCAGCAGCAAACCATACTGTAGGTGTACTATACACTAGATACTAGTATATACTGTATCGTCGAGACAACCGCGGCTGTCGTCCGGACGGTCCGGACGACCACTGCCGGCGACCCTTATACACGGGACCAATGTAATACCGCGCATACCTTTCGGTTGTCGTGGTTGTCCTGATGCCTGCTGAATCTGGTATATTCAGTATGCTTTTTCTGGCATAGTTACCATTCTTAGCAAACGCGTCCCTTCCGGTGCCAAGTCCTTTCATCATTCTGACCAGTCATGGGCGGATCCAGAGGGGGGAGGGGCACGGGGCCATGGCCCCCCAAACCACCCAAAATCGGCGCAGATTTGACACATTTCCTGTAATTATCGTAAAACTAAGCAACTTTTACAAAGGAAAGTTTGTTTTAATTCAGTTACTGAATACATAAGCAAGCGAAATCCGATGAGTTTTCAGAATTGTGCGAGACTTTTTAGGGATTTGCCCCCCCCCCCCAAACTGACGAAATCACCCGTTCTGGATCCGCCTATGTGACCAGACCCCGGTCTCACGCATCTTCCACTAATGGTCATTCAAACAGCATTCCTTCGTGCCCCCTCCCTGTCCCCAGCCGCGAATAGGGAGTCCATTATACCACCGGGAGAGGTTGGCAGTCTAGAGATACACATTTTAGGACCACAGAGCCGGCGTCGTCCCAAATTAAAGGAAATAGTCCATCTTGGATTTTTTTCAAACACAATTTGATTATATTTTCGGACTTATCATGAAAGATAATCTGTCCAGAGACAACTCCCAGCTCAAGACGACCAACGTGGTGTGCGAGTTCGAATGCCCCATCGGTGACTGCGTGCACCGTCTAAACTCGTGCATCGGCTTTATCACAACACTATCAAGACTTATGACAATGCACCCACCGGTGTCGATTTGTATATTATTGGGGGGCGCCCCCTAATGATTTCAAATATTAACATTAGGCCAATGGCGTTGCATGGTAAGAATATAGTTAAAATATGTAAAGTTAGCATTAGCGCTCCCCAATCATTTTCATAAATTGTCACCGCTGGATGCACCTGCATAATGGTTTATTCTGAACCAGCCTTTGATATATCCAGTGAAAGGCTTAGTCCTGAGCGCACGTTGCCTTGTACGGTACTTCCCAAGAGACCTTTATTTCTGTACGAAGCTACTGGTAGCAAAGTCGTGAATGCACTGAATTTAAAATGAAAGTCGATAGTGAAATAGCGACGTACCATGATCCCAGATGTCTGTCTCTCGTGCAGTATCGTCAGCGCCACCTACACATCGAATCTGCTGCCGCTTCTGTCGGCACTGCACAACACGTGCTCAACTGTCTCAGGTGCCGTCACCATCTGGCGTCTGGCCACCTATAAACCCTGGCGTGACACACTGTTTCAGATGACGCCACCTATGAAGAGAAGCGCCGGGCGGTGGCGCTGCTGGAGCGGCTGACGGCGCAGGCGCGGCTCGAGCTGGTTCGAGATGGTAACCTGATCGTAGCCCCGGCCATGAAGGCCTCTGCAGAGGGTAAGTCATGGAGAGAGTTACCTGATCCGAGCCCCGGTCATGGAGGCCTGCACGTAGAGGATAGGTCATGGAGGGGTAGCCTGGAGGTTTCTTCAGAGGGAAGGTCATGGAGAGCTCAACATGTGTGCAACTCCTTTAAATATGTATCATAATATCCGAGCATGTATTTGAGACTACCGGTTCGCAATGCGGAAATGCATAGCCGAGGACATACCCGGATGGATGACTGTCAAGACCTTAGACCTTCTTCTATAGCCTTGGTCAAGACCATCGGCGTCAACATAACTTTTAGGTTTGGGGGGAGGAGGATCTGCCTGGCAGACGTTAACTACCTTAAAAAACGACTTACCAGGAATAAAGGAGCTCTTCTGTAAAAATATGCATAGCACATTTTTTAGGAGCTGTCTGGGTGAACCCGCAGACTTCATCAACCTAATCCATTTTTCAGACTTTTAAATTACATCGGATCTGTATCGATTTCAGGGGTCACCAGCAGGAGATGGGGGGGGAGAAATTGTCCCGCTCCCCCCGCCGTGGCGACTCTTATGGTCAGAACTACCGTCTGTCTAACCGAAACTGACCCCTCCTCCATACAGGAGTGCTGATCTCGGAGGTGCTGGGTATCTTCCTGTTCCTGTTTCTGCTGCTCGGCATGGTCGGGTTCTTCCACAAGGAGACCAACTGTGCAACGCAGCCGTTCGGTCGACTCCGGAAGAGGATAGGCCGGGTGCTGCGAGCTCTGCGACGCCTACTCTGCCGCTCCCACCGAGAGTGGAGCAGCGAGGAAGGTGAGTCATTAGAGTCATTAGACAGGGAGTGGAGCAGCGAGGAAGGTGAGTAATTAGACGGGGAGTGGAGCTGTGATGAAGGTGAGTCATTAGACAGGGAGTGGAGCTGTGAGGGAGGTGAGTCATTAGACGGGGAGTGGAGCAGCGAGGAAGGTGAGTCATTAGACAGGGAGTGGAGCTGTGAGGAAGGTGAGTCATTAAGAACCAGGGAGTGGAGCAGCGAGAGGTGAGTCATTAGGCGGGAGTGGAGCTGTGATGAAGGTAGAGTCATTAGACAGGGAGTGGAAGCTGTGGGGAGGTGACTCATTATACGGGAGTAGAGGCAGCGAGGAAGGTGAGTCATAGACAGGGAACTGGGAGAGGGAAGAAGGTGATCATTAAGAATCCGTGGAAGGTGGAGCAGCGAGGAACGTGAGTCATTAGACAGGGAGTGGATTGCTGTGATGAAGGTGAGTCATTAGACATAGGAGTGGAGCTGTGATGAAGGTGAGTCCATTAGACTAGGGAAGTGAGCAGCGAGAAAGGTGAGTCATTTAGACAGGGAGTGGAGCTGTGAGGAAGGTGGAGTCATTAGACGGGGAGTGGGGAGCTGTGGAGGAAGGTGAGTCATTAGACAGGGGAGGTGAGCAAACGAGGAAGGTGAGTCCATTTAGGCAGGGAGTGGAGCAGCGAGAAAGGTGAACGTCATTAGTCAGCGGAGTGGAGCTGTGAGGAAGGTGAGTCATTAGACGGGGAGTGGAGCAGCGAAGAAGGTGAGTCATTATACATGGGGAGTGGAGCAGCGAGGAATGGTGAGTCATTATACAGGGGAGTGGAGCTGTGAGGAAGGCGAGTCATTAGACAGGGAGTGGAGCTGTGAGGAAGGTGAGTCATTATACGGGGAGTAGAGCAGCGAGAAAGGTGAGTCATTAGACGGGGAGTGGAGCTGTGAGGAAGGTGAGTCATTAGGCAGGGAGTGGAGCAGCGAGAAAGGTGAGTCATTAGACATGGAGTGGAGCTGTGAGGAAGGTGAGTCATTAGAGTCATTAGACAGGGAGTGGAGCTGTGAGGAAGGTGAGTCATT
>VOPJ01003275.1:0-41630 GCA_014673585.1 Semibalanus balanoides
GACATAGCCAGGGACCGGGGTAGAGGGACAGAGCCAGGGACCGGGACAGAGGGACAGAGCCAGGGACCGGGTTAGATGGACGGAGCCAGAGACCGTGGCAAGAGGAACAGAGCAAGGGATCGAGGACAGAGGGACAGAGCCAGGGACCGGGGTAGAGGGACAGAGCCAGGGACCGGGGTAGAGGGACAGAGCCCCCCACGCCCCCACCCGGACCGGGGGTGAGGGAAGAGCCTCCCCCACCCCCCCCCCACCCCCCAGGACCGGGTTAGAGGGGACAGAGGCCCCCCAGGGACTGGGGTAGAGGGACATAGCCAGGGACCGGGGTAGAGGGACGGAGCCAGGGACCGGAGTAGAGGGACATAGCCAGGGACCAGGGTAGAGGGACAGAGCCAGAGACTGGGGTAGAGGGACATAGCCAGGGACCGGGGTAGAGGGACGGAGCCAGGCCAGAGACTGGGGTAGAGGGACATAGCCAGGGACCGGGGTAGAGGGACGGAGCCAGGGACCAGGGTAGAGGGACAGAGCCAGGGACCGGGGTAGAGGGACAGAGCCAGGGACTGGGGTAGAGGGACAGAGTAAGTGACCGGAGCAGAGGGACAGAGCCAAGTATGAGGACATAGGGACGAGGCACAAGTCGAGGATGGGTCTGGATACGGATCTGGGGTCTGGTGGACGCATTCGGGTCTGGGAGGCGACGGACAGGTCTGGGTCTGGGGACGGAGGACAGGTTCTGGTCTGAGGGACAGGGGACAGGTCTGGGTCTGGGGGATGGAGAGCAGGTCCGGGTTTGGGGGACGGGGAATGAGACGTCGCCGCCCGGAGCTCGTCTCCAGTTACGTTGGAATGTGGTAGTCGGCGCGGCACACATGTGGTTGCCGGCGCCGCAGATGCTGGCAGGGGATGTCGAGCAGGGTAACCAGGCCGGTCGGTTGGCCGCACCGCCCCGCCGCCCCGCACCGCCCCGCACCGCCTGTTGACATAAGACATGGTGTATACAGGCGCAGACTGGCCGCGCGGCGGAGCTGTGCAGCTGGCGCTAGAGGAGGGCGGACTCGCTCGCTCACAGGGGCGCAGTCAGTATTTTGCGACGGGGGTGGCACACCGAAGGGGTCCCCCTAGCATTGTCTGATGACCCCCCAAAAACAGTGAATTTGTTTAGTTTCACGATTTGTTACTCTGTAATTGATTTCGGCGCCCCTTTGTAATTGACATAATTTCATTGAAGGGCTGCTTGTATTTTTTTTGTAATTGTGCCACGGCATTGCAAGACCAATTCAAGAATATAATCTGAAGGATTGTTTGCCAAATAGTTAATTTATTGGAGACGCCAGGCATGTCAGCACGCGGCTCCGACCGTCTGACTGCTGTCAATGCCACAAGGGCACGGCTGGTTCTCATTTGAGACCACTCCCACTGCATATGATACCTACTGTTCGGCCCATCAATCAATCAATCAATCAATCAAAATATATTAACAAACAAATAAACATAATGGACAAGACATTGGCGATTGGTGCAAATGCATATATGCATAAATAGGCATTAACTAAGCCAAGGTCTTAAAACTGGGGGAGGACTCGATATAAGCCATACATAGTAGAATAGAGTAATTCAAATTATGAGGAAACTCGCAACAGTTCGTTGAATTTTCCAATAAATGATAATGGATTGACAAAATAATTTATTCTTGGAGTAGCGCAGGGGCGGATCCAAGGGGGGGGGGGCAATCCGGCCATGCCCCCCCCAAAGCGAAAAAGGGTGGGCAACATATCTTTTGCCCCTCCCCCAAGGACATTAGTTAAATACCCACATTGCTCAATACGACTGATTTGCATTATTTTGGTTAACATGGTGAGTCTGGTACTCGTGGAAAGATAACAATTTATCGTTAAAATAGCTTTGAAGCAGTCAAAATCCAGCTATTAACAATACAAAACCGAAAAAAATCGAGCCGCTTCGCGGCATCACACAAGTTTCGCAATTGCTTACGCAAATTAGGAATATGGATAAAGTTATTTAATTAAGTGTCAGGCAGAGGCTCTCCTTGACGGTAATTATTGGCCCCAGGGCCACTTCATACAACATTAACCCCTCGCCCTTACCGCTTCCCACCTTCGCGTACGGGGGGGGGGGTGCTGATAGGATCCCCTGTTAACTTCCAAACCAAGCATCATAGAGCAACGCGGTAAGAACCAGCACGTTGCCTGTTATGTGAGGAATCTAACGGCCTGCAATTTTTTAGATTGCAGGTCATTGGGTGAACTTTCAGGTCAAGTGAATGACCTCGACTCGATCAAGTCAATATTTTTTTTTTTGTAAAAAATAAATAAATAAATTGATCAATGTAAATCAAAAGCATGGCCCTCGACCAGTTTCGTCTCAGAAATACAGAAAATGAATTTATTTGTTGGCATCTGGTCAAAATAAGTCCAAAAAGTGATAAAAAATGACGTCATGAGTTTCTTTCACTTAGGACCATCAACTCAATCACAAAAAGTCATTGCAAGTCATTGCTTTAAAATTTGGTTTGGGTATTGCCCACATTTAGTTCTTTGACTTATCTTTCAAAATCTTTGAAAATTTGGATTTTTAATTATTTTTTACATTTTTTTAGGGGTAAGAAACCAAAAATTTCGAAATCCTAGTTTAGCCTTTCCTATTAAAAATCCATTTTCGATCTTTGTCGCTTTCTTTAGCAATTTGCTTGCAAAACTCTATTTTCTACGATTTTTTATAAATACCGTCTTCCACCCAACTATATCGTCACTAAAACGCCATTATCTCCAAATGACTGAACCAATTTGAAGTGAAATATTTGCCAGCATAGTATAATTTTTGTCAACTCCAGGCTACTGCAATTTCAGCAAGATGCGCCCGCATGAGTAAAAAAGTGATTCAGAGAAATACATCAGGGAGGCCTGACAGCTCCCCGCTCCTCGTAAGGCGAGGTGGATTAATTTTCAGCTGGCTACATGTTAAGCTAGCTAGCTTGCCGAGTTCGAAAAAAGGCGACCCGCAAACGATATGACGCGAACATCGGCCCCCCTAAAATACCTAGCCTAACCAAATACGTATTATAACATGGGAAATCCAATGAAAAATGCTGCAAATCCTTTATGTACACGTGCAGACAAACGATATTACATTTTTTTCGTCATTTCTGCTGACCCCCTCAATAATTATCGGTGACGCCCCTGCGAGTTGGTATGAAATAAACGTGATATTTACTAACGTGGGTATATTCTACGGAAAGTGGTGTTCTGTGTGTTTTAATGTGAATTTTTCCCGATTTTTATGTTTTTTTTCTCCAATTTTTTTCCGATTTTGTGTTCTAAAAAAATATATTTTCCCGATTTTTCCCCATTGTTTTATCTTAAATGCCAAATACGGTGAGAAGCCCAAATTCGTGGAGAAAAAAAAGGGGTACCTTTTTGCCAAAAATAGTTGGCCCCCCCAAACCGAGCGGCTGGATCCGCCCCTGGGATTAGGGGAGGTAGAGGTATATTTACCTTATTATACTGAATTTGCGGAGCCATCCTAGTACCAGAACCAAGCGAGTGACGAAAGACCATTTGTATTGTCGAATACCCGCGGTCAGTGATATATGGGCCCCTTGGCACATCATCATGCCCCCCATCAACGCAGGGCCTCCAACTTATTTCAGCTTCGCTGACACGATTTGAACTTCTTATTCTGGGTGTAGTCACTACAGGCTGAGTAAGAACCTCCAATTTAGTCAAGGGCTCCCTAAGACCGACAGAGGACCCCTCAAGTCGATGAGGGCCCCTTCAGGCCACCTGGGGCCCGTTAAGCCCCTCGGACAAACAGAGAGTCTCCTCAGGCCAGGCCTGACCAAAGCCACCTCAACCTGGCCGAGGGCCCCACAAACCACCAGAGGCCTCCTGAGAGCTGAGGTCAAGAGAAGGCCTCCCCCTCCTGCTGCCGACTGAAGGCTACTGAGTACTCAGGTCGATATAGGGGCCCCGCAGGCCGACCTTTCCCCTCAGGCCATCAGAGGGCCCCTTCAGGCGCCATCATGCCGACTGAAGGCCTCTCAGGCCGACCAAGGGCCACCTAAAGCTGATCGAGGGCTCACTCAGGCGGCTAGAGGGCCCTCGGGCTACTAGAGAGCCCCTCATGCCGACATAGGGCCCTTCAGTCCTACAAAGACCCCCTCAGGCCGACAGAGGGCCCCGTTGGGTCGATCAAAAGGGTCCCTCAAGCTGGCCGAGGGACCCCTCAGGCCACCAGAGGGCCATTCAGGCCGACAGAGGGCCCCTTCAGGCTGACAGAGGGCCCGTCGGGTAGAAATGGGACTTCAAGCTAGCCGAGGAACCCTCAGGCCACCAGAAAGCCCCTCATTCACACATAGGGCCCTCAGACCTACATAGGGCCCCTAATACCGACAGAGGGCCCCTCAGACCGATAGACAGTCCCTCAAACCGACAGAGGATACCTCAGGCCGATCAAGGGCCCTCTCATGCCAACCAAGGACCCCCTCAGGCTTATACAGGGCCCCTCAGACCGACAGAGGGCGACTCAAGGCGACAAAGGGCCACATCAAACCAACAGAGGCCTACATAAGACCCCATCAGATTGACAGAGGGCCCCCTCAAATCGACAGAGGGCCCCTTCGGACCGACAGAGAGCCCCCTCAGACCGAATGACGGCCCCTAAACCGACAGAGGGCCCCTCATGCCGACCGAAGGCCCCCTCAAGCCGACTGAGGGCCCCCTCAGGCATATTGAGGGCCCCTCAGACTGACAGAGTGCTTCCTCAGGACCTCAGAGGGCCCCCTCAAACCAACAGAGGCCTATATAAGACCCCATCAGATTGACAGAGGGCCCCCTCAAACCGACAGAGGGCCTCTTCAGACTGCCGGAGGACCCCTCAGACTAACAAAGGGCCCTCAGACCAACAAGGGGTCCCTTAGATCGACAGAGGACCCCTCATGCCGACCGAGGGGCCCCCTCAGGCCGAATGAGGGCCCCTTCAGACCAGCAGAGGGCCCCTCATGCCGACCGAGGGACCCGCTCAGGTCGACTGAGGGCCCCCTTAAAGGGAATGTTTCACTTCTCTGAAAGTTGTCCAATGTACGCCGCTTGTGGTGCAAAAAATATGAGTAAATGCTTGACCCACACACGATTCTGACTTTCTGATTCTCACACCAACAGTAAGCTCATTTCAATGAAAAACTAAGTTTTAGTATTTGGGCTGATGACGTCATATGAAGGAATTTTTTAAAAAGAAAAACTTCACGCTGCAATATGATAAGGGGACTAAAAGTGTATGGCTAATGTTAACCAAGTACAAAACAAAGTTTACTTTCATCAACATTTGATAAAAGGGATGACGGACATCGGCTTTAAGAGGCCTACCTTAATACACAAAGGCCTTATTTTTGCACGATTGTCAAAAACCAAACTCAAAATTTACTTATCGATTAACACTCTGTCGGGTAAGTTTTTAATTTCTACAATACTTAATTTCAATGGAAATCCAACAACTTGGCCATCTCAACTCAAATCTTATGTTAATGTGAAACATTCCCTTTAAGCCGACTGAGGGGCGGCCCCTTCAGACCGGCAGAGGTCCCCTGATGCCGACAGAGGGCCCCACGAATCCACGATGGTCCCCTTTCAGACCCAAGATGGGCCCCTCTGAGCCGCGACGGAGGGGGGAACATTTGCCCAACCCCCCCCTGCCTGCGCCTCTGCTTGCTCAGGCAGGGTGGAACAGAGCTACAGTTTTTCCTTTCTACAACCCGCAGCCCACACACGTATGATGCTTTATTTCAAAGCTGAAGCCTACATCGGCTAGATTGCATTCTTTGAAGGCCTCAATCACGAGCCGACGTATGATGAAAAACATCATTATTTCACTGTATTTGCTCTAGTGGCAACACAAATGCAAAAAATGGTTTGTGTCAGCACCAAAGTCGAAGACAAATGCTGAGCAGTGCTCGTTTTTTAATCGTCTCGATTTTTTGCTTCTTATCCTTATTTCATTTCTGATTTGCTCTTCTGATGCACAATTTGTGATTTTGTATTCCGCGTCTTGAACAGCTCTCTTTATGTTATTTATCTCATTATCTCTATATTGATCTCATTTCAAGACACGATATAAATACCGAGACATGTGCGGCGTTGGCCAGTGGCCTAGTCCTAGTTGAAGAGCTCGCTGGACAGGCTGGCTCGCCATGGCCTGACAGCGCAGACTTATGGATGACTGTGGACACACATATAAGGCAGGCCCTGGTCTGTTGAGATGTGCGATAGTTTTCAGACAAACTCTGCCCATAATTGGCAGTGGTTGTCCGGACGCAGGGAACGCTACGTGGGTTAAAGAGGCCTTTGTACCTCGTCATGCCCAAGATGAGGACTTTCAGGAGGCCATCTTACAATCTTGGTGATATGAAACTTCCCGCTGTTTTTTTCAAACCCAGTCGTATTATGGTTGGGTGGATTCGATTCACTGCCGACCTGATTCTGGGCACCTGTGGCACCTGTGACCTCTGGGCCATGGCACCTGTGACTATTTGCAACCGCGTGGTTATGCATCAATGTTCTTCACCATTGACAATTTGTGGCACGAGCTCTTTGGGTATCTCCTTTGGGACAAATGCATATTCACCACAGATTGGTTTCCTTAAAATTAAGTTTGTTCGCTGTTGTGGGAAACGGTTGAAACATGGGCACCATCACAGCTCATCAATTTTGGAATAGCCTGTATATACGGGCAAAGCTCACATTCCAATATTTAAAGTAGTCTCATCTGAAGTCCAATCACTTTGCGAATCAAGCTTCATCTCTCGTATCTGACAGTCGGTATCTTATCAGTTCGTTGAAGGTTTCCACAATTTTGAAGTGAATTATAAGCCGCATCATTATCATTTTTCTCCCAATTATAGAGAACCATGAAACAATTTTCGAATGTTCAAAGGGACACTGCCTCTTCCGGATGATATCGCAAAAACATGCTAAAACAAGTCTAAGAGACTAAATATTATTTTTAATCGTCCTCTTATGTTCACCAAAGCAGCGCGAATACAAAAAACTATCGTTTATTTAATTTGTCATAACAATATAAAAACGGTTTGCGATTTCTACACACCACTAGATAATATGGCAGCGATTGAGCGCCAAATTCAGCGCAGTTCAGACATTTTCGTATTTGTAAACAACACTGTACAGGGAGTACCTTAAACAATGTAAACAATCCGATACCAAAAAACCTCGCTTGGAAAAAAAACTTCATCAATAGTTGGAGCTTAAAATCCCTTCGTAAAAGTCCAAAAGTCCATCGGGGAAAATCTTTCCTTCATCAGGAAAAAATATTTCCTTCATGCCTATTATTGTGTTTAAATCAGGCATAATAAGACATGAAATGTTTTCTGACATTATAAATTTGAGTAGAATGCTTAAGCACACTGACGGATCCAGAACCTGAGCATGGGGGGTAAATTTCAAAAAGTTTCATCAAATTCGAAAAACTCATCGGATTTGGCTTCCTTGTACCTTACTCAAAGACAAATATGCCGTTGTAAAAGTTTATTAGATTTCCCTCTACAGTGGAATATATGTCAAATTTCGTCAATTTCAGGCAATATGGGGGGGGGGGGCTAACGCCCCTGCCGCCCCCTGGATCCGCTAGTGCTTAAGCAAGAAGCAAGAACCGTCACCAGAGTGTCCGTGGGGGCTCTGCGGAGACTGTTCCTATCACGCACGGTGTGGTCCAGGGATCAATTTTGGGGCCGGTGCTCTTTCTGCTGTTTACGAATGACCTGACGTCGTTTATAAGTGACGCCAAAATGGTTTTGTATGCTGATGACTTGCAGTTTATTCATAGCGGCAGCCCCAATCAGTTACAAGAGCTGGAGCAGTAGATAAGCCGAACGCTGAGCAGAGCTCATCGGTGGTTTGCTGGAAACTCACTAAAAATTAATCAACAAAGACAGAGGTTGTTCTTTTATCCTTGCGACAGAGGAGGAATCAGCTCATAATTTCATGTAAGTTGGTGATCATGCTTCGCCCTTCATTCAAAGTGTAAACATTCTTTTGGATTCATTTGGATAGTAATCTCCACATTCTCTCAACACATCTCTGTCGTAGTGGCAGAGCGTTGTTTACCACCCTGTCCTGGTCGTAGTGCAAGCGTGTTACCCAACCCTGTCTGGTCGTAGTGCAGCGTTGTTACCGGCCACCCTGTCTGGTCGTAGTGCAGCGTTGTTACGCCACCCTGTCTGGTCGTAGTGCAGCGTTGTTACGCCAACCTGTCTGGTCGTAGTGCAGCGTTGTTACGCCACCTTGTCTGGTCGTAGTGCAGCGTTGTTACGCCACCCTGTCTGGTCTCGCCCTGTCTGGGTCTCGCCACCCTGTCTGGTCTCGCCACCCTGTCTGGTCCGCCAAATTCTCTCGCCGGCTGCCACAACAAGTAAAGAAACTAATAATGTAAGCTCTTGTCTTTCCGCATATCATGTATTGTGCAACCGTTTGGGCGGGTTGCAACGCAACACAACGTAAACGTGTTAAAAAATAATTAACCACGGGGCCCGCATTGTAAAGTGCTGCCGCCGTCATGAGTATATAACACCTCACCTGAGTGAACTCGAGTGGCCGAGAGTTGACCATATTGTCACCGAGCGAGACCTTGTGATGGTGCATCGTCTTTTGACCAGCGAACATGCACCAACGTACTTACGAAATATGCTGCAGTATCGCGAACATGTGTCTGTAAGAGAAATCCGAGGCTCAGTAGCGGGGCTGCTGCAGTTGCCCCGAGTCCGCACAGAGTTTGCTCGACGCTCTTTCAGTTATCCCGTGCCGCGGCCGGGTGGAATAAGGCGCCGAGTGACGTGCGAGACGCCGGCACAGTGAGGGGGTTTCGCACATGGCAGGCAGTGGGTAAATGAATGTGATGTGGCGAGTTACTCGATGTTTTACCCCTTTTAATAGCGCAATACTTGTGTATTTTACTTCTTTATTTTTAAGTGTATTACTGCAATATGTGTTTGTTAAATGACTCTTGAGCTGAAAAGTCGTGTTCCTACGGATGCCATATGAATATATGATGATGATGATGATCACTATTTTCCATAGTTGCACAAGGCTGCAATTAATTGATTTTGGTACGTAGTGGTGGCGGACTCGCGTCAAGCTCATTGGCTGGAATACAACTGAACTTTGGACGATGATATTGGGCCACCTGAGCGAGAGACGGACTTCATGGTGCTTATCAAATCTGGTTGTTCTTAAACATATCAAATTTTACTTTGAACGGACAGTGTCCCTCAAGTTCAACGGCCTCTCCTGACCCAAACATTGAGCTGACGTCGAATCTGGGTATGTTTGCACATCGTTTGCTGCTTTAACTGTCGACCGATACTAAGAGTTTTTCGTAAATTATTGTAATTCACTTGTTATATATTAGCTCAAATAAAAAAGATGGTTATATACCTTAAAAATTGCGTTTATCTGTAAAATCATTTCGACGCTCGAACCTGTATTGTCTACCTTGACGACGTCGTACTGTTTAACAAGACAGAAGAGGATCATCTCAGGACCCTGGAGGAAGTCTTCACGTGCATCAGGCAGGCCGGGCTCAAACTGAAACCTCAGAAGTGTTTCTCGGGAGAAGGAAGTCACGTTCCTGGGACACCACGTTTCCCGAGAAGGAATCCGACCCGATCCCTCAAACATCGACAAGGTGATAAACTGGCCGAAGCCCATCAGCGATGTGGAAGCGAAAGGCTTCCTGGGTCTCTGTGGGTATTACGCCAAGTTCATACCGAGTACGCAGAGGTCAGAAAGACACTGAGAGAGGTTGCAAACCACAACGGAGCTATCCAATGGACCGCTGAGCTGGAAACGACCTTCGGAATGCTGAAGGAAAGTCTTGCGTCGCCACCAGTTTCTGACGCTCCGACTTCAACGGCACCTTCCGGCTGTACACAGACGCCTGCAATACGTCCTTGTTGGTGCCGTGCTGACGCGAGGAGATGGCAAGGGAAGGAGAAGGGTGGTGGCATACGAGAGCAAAGAAATAGCATGAAAAAGATAATAAGAGGTTTCCTGGTCTCGACAGCAGCGGTAAGTGGCCAACTATGACAAGGAGCTCTGGCAGTGGTCCACGCGATCCAACGGTTTTCGCCATAAACCACGGGACGCGTTTCAGGTAAATACACAGAGACAAACCTCTAGCCAACATTCCAAAGGTCAATTGCCTCAGAGCGGAGGCACCGGGCCGACGTGGTCGATGGGCGATAGAGCTGAAGCTCTTTTCTAATTCGACGTCACATCAAGGCAAAGGGGTCGAACACGTTGAACGCGGATTCTCTATCAAGAAGGCCGGATACCGACAGAGACCAGCAAGGACGGATGGGACGAACACGAAAGATGCCTGCCAGAGCAGCCACACAGGTGTGTTGAGCACACTGAATCACCCTGCCAGCGCTCTTGAGCTACGATGCGCGGATTCCGCGTGCGACCAGTACCTGTACCAGGTCTGGACACCACGAATGAGGGCTCATAGATCAAAGGAGACTTCCGAAGCCCCAGGACTCCGCACCTGAAGACACAAGTCTCAACGACAGTCACAAGTGGAGGGAAAAGACACAGGATAAGGAGGGCGGCACCGAATGGGATCCGCACACGGGATCTCGTCTGTCCAGGCTCAACTACCCCGACACATACTGTTCAGCTAGTCAACGATTCAGAAAGAAGTAGCAAAGCGCCTGGCGCGCGGAACAGAACAGACTCAGCTGCTGAACGCGCAGCGGTGGAACCCGCTGCTTCATCGCTTCGAGACATTTTGGACCGGGAACAAGAGAATGCTGACTCGGCAACAACTCCCGGCAGCAGTTCCGGCGAGTGGCCCTATCTCACCAACAGATGGGAGGAGTCGCAAAGGAAGACGGTCTTGCCTTGGCCGCGAGAAATGAGCGCCTTTGAAGGGCTCATCAAAAATCTTCGTCACCAAGCAAAACTGAGAGAAGGATGTGGTGAGATGGGCCCGAACATCCATCCTCCGGACACATGGGCACACGGAAACGATAGGAGACTACAGGATCGCTTCAGTTGGCCAGGGATGTGCCATCAAGCGAAGATGTTCTGCAGGTCGTGCACACTGTGCCAGAGGCGCAACAAGTTTCCTGCTCCAGGCAGACGGGCCCCGATGGTGAACGAAGCGACATCCCACCCATTCGAGAGGGTGGCACTCGACATCAACCGAATGCCTCTATCATCCGAATGGCAACAAATTACGCCTAGTGGTTATGGCTATTCAGCAAGTAACGTCCGACATCTACCCATGAAAGACCAGAAGGCTGTACGGTGTAGGTTGTTTGATGGAGTGGGTTTTACGAGCTGGGAAGTGCCGGAGCGTCTTCATTCAGATCAGGGACGACAGTTCGAGTCAATCATTTTTCAGGAGATTGCCAAACAGCTCGAGGCATCAGAAGACCAGGACAACACCTTATCATCCCAAAGGTGACGGCATGGACGAGAGGTTTATACGCACCTGAAGGATATGGGTCTCCAAATATAACAGATGCAGCAGGGCTGACCGTGGGACAAGGCGTGGAAGGCTACGCGATGGCGGTACATTCAGCGGTTCATAACACTAACCGGGTACTCACCATTTTTTCATCGTCCATGGCTTTGGCCTCGACTACCATGGATATATGCACGTTTGGTACACTGCGAGCTCTGGTGGACGTCCCAAAGCTTCCCAGAGGAGCGGAGGAGGGAGCTGGAAAAGGCAGTTCGAAGAACGTTCGCCGAGCTCACGAAGAAGGCGGCCACGGAGTCCGCAAGAAGAATACGACCAAACACTACACGAACACCTGCCGTATCAGGTTGGGAAAGGTATGGATTACGTGACCATACCGCATCTGTGGGCGGTAAACCCAAGCTGGGCATGCCGTACAAAGGACCGGGGACAGTCATGCGGGCAGTTGGACAAACGGGAAAAGAAGTAGCGTACGAGGTGCGACTGACAGGCTCGAGAGACCGTATTGTGCATCATAACGACCTGAAGCCGCTCATCCAAAGGGAAGAGACCCGTTCCGACGGCAGTCCCCAGAAGATCACGATGAAGCTTCGCCCGCACCTAAGCCAGGTCAGCACCCCAAACCGACGTCAGAAGTGAAGCTGGCGAGGAACCAGCGAGATATCAGCGAAGCGGACCGGAACGGATTGCTGGGACTGCTTCCGGTCCCATGCCACCGTGCCTCTTTCCCTCCACCTCAAAGCAACTGACCACCGATGCGGATAGACTACAATCCAAAGCTCCAGAAACCCACAACGATCAGGTACGGGCGGATGCCGAGAACACGCCGACAACATCGAGGACATGTGAAGATGCATCCGAAGAAGACGAGGTCGATGACGAACAGCTCAGTGAGATGGACCCCAGCCCACAGGAGGGATTCGAGGCTTACGCACAGGACGAACCATATGACGAGTCCTAACTAATACCCCCATAATGTAACCAGGTCCGGACGCAGGTCAGTCACAGTCGAGATATCAGGGCCGGAGTAAGCCCCAGCGTTTTCGAATTGAAGCATAATATGAGCTTGTCTGCAAAGAGACGGGAGGGGAGAAGGGGGAGAATAGCAATCGTTTGGACGAGCCATGGGTCTGGTAGTGGGTGTGCACCGGGCCGGATTGTGTGAGCGGAATACCTCGCGAGTGATTTTGATTTCAGAAATCGCGTCTGAAGAAGAGATGAAGATTCTCTGGAGACGCGTCGTGGACCAGGGGGCCAGAGTCGCCACCCTGGAAGTGGAGCGGTGCGTCTACGGTATCCGGCGGCGCGACGTGGCGGTGGCGGACGCGGCGCCATCTGCAGATGACGGAACCGAGGGATCGCCAGACGTCCTCTGCGAAATACTCGGGAGCCGTTTGCCTGCGGACCTGTGTGACCCCGGCGACTGGGCGATCGTCAACGCATCGCGGGGCACTGACTGGAGAGAGGCCCTTCTCTTACCCCGGGTACCCGGGCCCCGCGATGTGATGTACCTCGAATCCTAGCGAGGTCAGGGGACCCGAGAATCACCGCCGACGAATACGTGGGTCCGCTGTACTTATCACGTGCCCCCGGGGCCCGCTAACTGAAGTCCCTCCCCGACATAAATGGTCGAGGGACCGTGGCCGATGGGCGACGATCGCGAGGACGGCGGATTGTATGAGTGACAAGCGAAGTGTTTTTGTTTTTGCTTTTGTTAGACCCGCGAGCACTTTGTAAAAGAGGGGAGGATGTTGTTAGTTTAGGTGTATAGGCGGCCCGGGGCCGCCTCGCCCGGGCTGCCCGTACGTCAACGCGGACTGGCGGGGCGCTGACCTGGGCAGGAGCGGCGGCCCGCCGGGCCGCGGCGGCCGAGCGGAGAGGTCAGCAAGTGGATGACCCGGGAGCGGACGCGCGCGGACGGGGGCGGCGCGACGAGGAGGTCTTGCCTGCGCGCATGGCGGACCGACGACGCTGTACTGTTACTGCTGCTGCTGCCGGTGCTAATGAAGATGTAATATAAGGACCAACAGAGGAACAGAAGGCGTTTCCCTTACACTAGAAAAGATTTTGCATCACTGATTTGAAATTTGTTGCCTCTGCATTTGACAGACACAAATGACTTTCTAGTCAAGCGCTAAAACGAGTTCTGGAATGCTAATGATTGTGGCACGGAGAATGCCATACTTTTCAGGTGTGGAATGTTGTAACTTTATGGCAGCATACCGCTGGATGGGGCTATAGAGGCAGTAAGGGAAACTTTAGAGAACCATTTCGAGGACATTGATACATGTGGCCTTAATGTAGACGAGATATGCAACTTGCTGAAACATTGTTTGATGAGTAATGTTTTTAGGTTTGGGGAGGAGTTTTTTATCTTCAAAAACAGGGAGTAGCAATGGGGAACCCAGTAGCCCCTATCGTAGCAATTCTGTTCATGCACCACTTTGAAAGCCTTGCAACATGCCTCTCGTAAACCAGCCTTCTTGTCTCTTGACAAGATATATCGATTATTTTGCAGGGGTTTGGTTGGAAGGAAAGGAATCACTTATTGAGTTCGTTAACTATCTGAATGGGATAGACACTCGGATTCAGTTCACTTGTGATATGACTGAGGAGGGTGCAGGGTCGGTTCCTATGCCTGGACAACACTGATCACACTAGCTAGAAGACGGAGATGCAGTACACAACAGAGTTGTATATTAAGCCTAACAATGCTGGGATATTCTTGCACTACAAAGTCAGCGTCATCCGAAACAACTAAATCCAATCTTGTGAGATCACAATTCAAAAGAGCGATTAGACTATTTTCTTCAATGATGAGCAGGCGAGGGAGCGTAAGTTTGACCAAAATTAGTGATGTTTAAAAAAGAACGGTTTATCCGATTAACCTAGTCACTAGAATTAGAAGGGAAGCAGTGCTGGCGGTGAATGAACGTCGGGGGAGGAGAGACGGGAGACGAAGGGGACCGAGAAGGTTGGGTCACACGGCGACAGATGATCGTGCCACTTGCAACTTCCTCACTCTTCCCTATGTGGATGAAACTGTTCTATGCAAGGCAAAAAAGGTTGTGAAAAGGTCAAAATTTAAAGTTCACTTGGGATTGTACGCTCCGAATACTCTAAAGAAACGCCTTGTTTCTTCGGATTTGACAAAGGCTCCCTGTCCAGCGGGATCAAAGTCGTGTTCCACTTTTTTAGCTATAACAGGTGGCAGGTGTACCGATAAAAAACGTCGTTTATGAAGTAGCTTGTGAAATTTGCGGGGAGATATACATAGGGGAGAGTAAAAGACCCGGTCAGACTCAGGTTTAACGAGCATATTATAAGTATGCTAAACACAACGGAGTACACCCCGCTCGGTGATCATTTCCGAAAAGATCACCCTGATATCAGTCGGAACAAGTCCTTGTTAAGTCTGAAGATACTGAGGAAGACCATCCGGACCGCAAGATCACAGAGTCTTTGTATATTAGAGAAAAAAAGCCGTCCATGAATGATCATATGTTGTCCTGGCCACTTCTATAGGTTTTTCGCCTGCGGAACAGTTTGCTATATACTGGTTTCCGTATCAAGAAAGACTGGTCCTCTTCGAGCATGCTGTGTAATGTGTGTATTGTAGTTATTGTATGAGTGTTATGTGAAGTGCTACGCTTTGCTGTAACATATGTGAGCTAGATCATTGGAAGAGTGCGTAATTTTCTCTTTGGATAGGTGATGTGGCGAAATTGAGATGTTTTGTATTACCTAAAATAATGCGATTCAGATGATTGTATGTGTGCTGTGTGGTTTATTTGGGTAGGAGATTTCACGAAATGAAACGCCTGTGCTGTTAGCATTTATTTTCAAGGTGTCGTTAGATCTGAGATGCATCGCTCAGATTTGCATTTAACTTAAGCTTCGAGAAAGAATAGTGATCGAAAATTCATCTTTTTGTTTTTGTAAAAATATATTCATTTTGAAAAAGTATTTTTCATAAATCAAGGAGAGGTCAGATAAAAATAACAATCCATAAATTACCAAAACAGCAATAATCAGATTACAAGTTTTGACTGCATATTGTTTCCCGCGTTTTTTCACATTTCTGCTGATGCTGACATTTTCCTGTTATTGCTTTTATTTTTTTATTGCTGTTATTTTCCTGATTATTGCTGTTTTTGGTAATGTATAATTTCTGATGAAGAGCTGTGCTCGAAATATTAATATAACGTTTTTTGGTATTATTAGATTTTAATTTCGAGGAAGAGGTCATAAATGATAAAACTAGTTATAATTTGCCTATACATGTTCCTAGCACAAGCACTAATCAACATCAAGAACATTACATTCTTCCATTTGTACTGGGTACAGTATCCAGTCAATTTTGGGCCTTTTAATTTTACTGGGTACAGTGTACCCAAAGGCGCAACCAAGGGGGGGCACGGGCCCGTGCCCCCTTACGAAATGTGGGGCCCCTCTGAGGCGGCCCCGTGGGGGCCCCTCTGAGGCGGCCTCGTGAGGGCCCCTCTGAGGCGGCTCCGTGAGGGCCCCTTTAAGGCAGCCTCGTGGGGCCCCTCTGAGGCAGGCACGTATAGACAGGATTTCGCCCGGGGCGGCGGTGCCTGAAAAGGACCCCCTTCTGAGCATTTTAAAAGGGCCCCTCCCGAAGCGTTGAAAGGGCCCCATTGGGCACTGGGCCCCTCCGTGCTGACTAAGGCCAATTAGGCATGTTCAGGGGCCATTTTGACCCGCCCAGAGAACCTTATAGTCTGGTCAAGGGCCTCTCTGACCTACATAGGGACCTTTTGAATTTCCCAGGAGCCCTCAGGTCTGTCCAGGGGCCCTTGAGACCTGGTAAGAAACTGCTCTGGCTGCTTTGTCACCCTACCGACATTTTCAGGGGCCCATCTAACCTGCTCAGGGGCCACTCCGATCTTTCCAGGAGCGCCTCCGACCTACCCAGGGGTCCCTCTGTGCTGGTTACAGGGTCATTCGGCATGTTCATGACCCTTCTGAATCGCCCAGGGACCCTTTTGGTATAGCCAGAGGCCCCTCTGATCTCAACAGGGGCCTTTTGAACCGTCCCATGGGGCCTTCTGGTCCTTTCAGAGAGGGTCTTTGGATGTTGACTCTAAAGGGCCCTCTGAAGTGCTACTCTCCAAAGACCATGCTTTTAGCGTGGTTCTCCAGACTTTGATAGTGTCCCATGATACCGCGCTTCGCAGTGTCGTGCGGCCCTTTTTGGCGCGCTTGCGCTTCACTCAAGCGCTCCCGTGCCTCCAAGGGAAGGGAGGGGGGCGGCCACCCCTGGCTACGTTCCTGCTCAGAGGAGGCCTGATGGGGCCCTCTGGGCTTCTGAGGTGGCACGTTTGGCCCCTGTTTTGTTGTATTGTACAAAATGAAAACAATACATGACAGTCAAGTTCTAACATTATCATATTTCATCTGGCAGGGCCCAGAGGCACACACAAGGGGCGCACAGCCCGAATCTCCTTACGAAATGCGGCCCCCTAGGCCCCTAGAGGCAGACGGTGGGACCTCTGTCCGGTTGTTCAGGAACGGCCTGGACCTATTTTCCTTTAAAACACCACCATTCTAATTTGGTTTGGGAACGCAATGCACAAAGCCGTTTCAAACTGGTGACCCTAGAAATCTAGATTGACCTTCTTATGCGTATATTCAAACAGTTGTGGAGCGTGGGGTCAAATTTGTGCAGGCCGGTCAGCCACCAGCGATAAAGTTGTTGACCGTGGGGGGGGGGGGGCAGGGGCGTGTTCGTCAGCCCGTTTGGAACTTTAGGTACAGGGCCCGCAGATGCTATGGTACACACTAAGGTCCGGCTTGTTTTCTCCTCTAGCGTATGTTTTACGGCGAGTTAAGAAACAACAATTCGTGCATTTAAACCGAATTACTGAGAGTTTCAAACTTATATATAGACGCATTGGTTTACCTTGTCCATGATCTGTTTTTAATCCTCTCCGGGCCGGTGCTCGGCGCCACCTTCCTCGGCCGGGGGGGGGGGGGAGGGATGTGTTTCGACGCCTCCTTCTAAACTCGGCTTCCTAAGGGATCTTAGATTAATAAACAAAAAACACCATTCGAGAGCTTGTCAAAAGGGATGTTCAAAACTATTTGGTGAACAATTGTGATTAGGTCAATATTAGGGGTCACCAGAAGGTCATCAAAGGCAGATTTTCCAGATTTAGGACTTAGCTCCAGATACCCCCAATTACCTCGAAAACTATGATAGCTAGGAGCAAACGACTAAAGAAGCAATAGATGGCTATTGAAATTTGCAATCGCACTCACGACCTCAAATTTCAACTCAGGTCAATAGTTCTGGCTCCAGAGGTCATGGAATGGGAAAAAGTATATTTTTTGTCAAATCTGTTTTTACGAATAACTGTTTGCTCAAGTGAGATACGGAAACAATTGTGGCAGCATCGTGTTTTTTCGTCAAGGCGCTTTGCATGATGTATTTTATTATCAGGTTAGGTCAAGCTTGAAATGTGACCTCAGGTCAAGGTCAAGTNCCCGCAAGGTGGCACAATCCCTTTAAGAGGTTTCTTGGAAAATGTGAAAGCGTCACAAGTCATTTTTTTTCGAGCATACGCCACAACTTGGCTATCTCAACTCAAAACCCTATGTTAAAGGTGAACTATTCCCTTTAAGGAAAAGGAGTAAATTAATAATTTCACGGACGTTAAATGCAATGTAGTTGTCCAGTTTCATACACCTTGCAAATTACAACTGATTCTGTTTTCCTCTTGTCCGTTTTTTGAATACGTAAGTGAAAAAGACGTATAGTTTCCAAGCCCGTCCGAGCTTGCAGCCGATCCTTCGAGAGGCACAGCCGATGGCTCCAGCCACTGAGTGACACCACCATTGAATGCGAGTATGGCTCAGGCCATCAGCGCCTCGCGGATTTAACTAATTTAAACCAACTCAAATTCAAATTTAAACCAAGTTCGCTTAGCCTCGGACCGCAATACAATATAATAATGTGCCTGTGGTGCTGATATTTTCTTCAGAAATTGAATCTGCCCTTTTCAAGTTTTGACCAAATGGCATAACGATAGCGAAATGATTTTGATTCTAAATGATTAATATCGGATGAATATCAATCGCTAAAATGTGGTTATTATGCATTCAACGCACTCAAATCATTTCTGCCGTCTAATCTTGCTTTGCCACAATCGCCAAACACAGTTTAACCTTGTTTAGAATAGGTACCAAATACTTAATCGAGGTCCCCTGCAGAAAGGACAGTAACTTTCCTTTCCGGAGCATGCCCCAACACGATGTGATATTTGTAGTGCTGCTGACTGCCACCACCATATCACAAACACATGCTGGCGTGAATAGTATCAGTATACCACTGCTTAGACCTTAATACAGGGCCACCTCTAAGAAAATTTCACCGAAGGGCCACTTCGGACGTGGATAGCCCAATGACTTCAAAGGAGGGGAATGCATGTCTTTGTTTCGGTCGCATATCCAAAGACGTTGCTCGTTTTTTAGTAAAGCAGGTATATTAATTTTCCACTAGATATCGGTAAACATGCATTTTTTAGCAAAGAACACACCCTACCCACAGCAAAGCAGATGTTTCAAGTCGTAGGTTCCAGCAGCACTGGTATCATTCCACTGATGACGGCATATTGCTAAGAATTTGAGCAAAGGAAACTTCAGGACAGTTACATTTTAGTCGAGAAGAGATAAGCATACATTGTGATAAGTGCCTTGTGTTGTCAGCTGCCCTCTGCTGTAAAAAACGAATCATTTAATATAACGTAGCACTGTTTTGTTTTTGGTTGTTTACACTTTGTTTTCACTGACCAGCCTGGGATGCATGGGCCTCTGACCAGCGCGTGGTTTAATGTATCAAATATATTGCAATTAAATACAAATGTAAACACATTTATACATAGGCGTAGGAGCCGGGGGGAAGGGAGGAGGCTACTGTCCCCCACCCTCCATTTTTAGAGGGGGAAACGCCCCCTCAACTTTTGAGTCTCAATACCTGGTCTAAAATTACGGGGCATAGCCCACGACCGCCTAGGGGGAGGGGGTCGGAGACTCGGATCCGACCCCTCTTCGGTTTTTCCCGAGTAACTTAACTTCCGAAGCGTTGCAGATATCGACGTAAAACTTCGTATACCTTCGCTTACATCAATGTTACGTCATCTATGCAAATATAGCGCTTGCGTTGAATCAAAGTTGAGATATACCGATTTTAGTGACACTACATGGCATTTTTGGTCGAAAGTAGATAATTGTTTGAAAAAGTGCAAACAAATATAGTTTAAAAGCAAATTTCAAATACAAACCTTAAACACGTGAAAGTACGAGTTCTACCAAATGGCTGTCTCCGATTCGGAAAAAATGACAAAAAAAAATCATTTTTTAAAACAATTTACTTCAAAATCCAAAATTTGGAGTGTTTTCTAATGTTTCCTAATTTGACCCCCCCCCCCAACTTCAAATGAGTCCCTTCGCACCTGCATCTGTAAGGTGAGCTTACACAAATAAAAACTTGCAAGGCTATATGGCTTAGCTTTCGACAAAATCCGCGCGCAAAGTTCGTTATTATCGAGTTGTTTGTTGACAAGTGCAACTGCAATAGATGCCCAATTAATTGCGAGCGCATGACTGTGGGCAGGATTGTGAGAAATGTCGACGTGCATCCGAGTTCGCCTTGACCTTAACGATAGCTATCGAAAGTGAAATAAATATAGACCACTTTTTTGTAAAAAAAAAAAAAATCAAATAGATTACACTGGATCGCTATGTGGCCGCTCCAGTTATCTATTTGTGGTAGCAAGCAGTCCCATGTCTTTAACTGATATACTGCTATATTATGCCATTTCCTATACTTTAATTATACAAGTTTAACAATAGAATAAGCAACACAAGGATATAACATAACACAACTACACATTTATTAATGTCCACGGCCTTTGTCGTATCCCTGAGCTCGTGGTGCACGTGGCTGGGGCGCGTCAGTTCCGTGTGCGTCGTCGGGCAGGTCTCTCTCCCGCGCCAGCCGCTCACCGGCACTGATTATAGGACGAGCGGCTTGCACCACAGCGCGCCTTCGCCAAGTCACCTGCGTCGCAGCCAGTCCACCGGGATTATGCATGCGCAGCACGGCCGCATGAGACATGGTATACCGCATGACACGACAGTGCCGAGGGCAGGTCGGTTCCCTGGCAAACGTGGGACCGGCATGCGTCTTCACTCACACCGCATATGATCCGGGCACTTCAGTTCACGACAAAAGAGCCATCCGACAAACTCGATAGCTGTGTTGCGACTCGAATATCGACGCACTCGAGCATGAGTACGGACTCGAAAGTGTCCAGCAGGGAAATAGTGACAACACGGGACGACTATCATGGGCGCGGTTGCCACCTCCCATCGGGGTGACCACCTCACAATTCTTCCAAATGTCTGGCCTTGTGATGGGCAGTCCGTGTATTTTCTTTCAATAGGGGTCTGGGTGGGCATGGGATTTATTTGCAATTAGTTAGTGGCGAATTAATTGTCACTAAGAGTTAATTGTTTTACTTATATCAACGTCAGGCGATTTAACCATGTTTAGTTCGTTTTATATTTCGAAAGTTAGGTAAATATATTGAAAGGTCAAACATGCTTTTACGATGTAGTGATGCATGGAATTTTGGCCCAAAAAAGATTTTGTGAAATAAAAATTAGTTCTGCCTTTATCTGGAATAGGAGCCCCAGTCCCATGGTCGATGGGTATCAACGATTATGAATTTGGATGGGGTCTGGTTGGGTCTGGCTTGGTGTTCTGCTTTCGGCGGGGTGGGCTTGGGTTTGGCGCGACCCATTGAAGTCCTGTGGGGTGGTACAACTACGTATACGCTGTGCCATGTATAATAGGTGACTATCTCTAAATTCTCAGCGCAGATAAGTACGTGGACACTCGAATCGAGGCAAGGCATAAAGTGACGATCGAAATCCAGCAAGGTACAAGTAAAGTGGTAGACTCAAATCCAGGCGAATTAATTAGTGTACGACTTCCTGAGTGAAATCCGACAGATAATAGGTGACGAACTTCGAAATTCCCAGCAGATTAATTAGGTGACGGACTTAAGAAATCCTCAGCAGATTATCTGGTGACGACTCGAAAAATCAGTCAGATTGTTTAATATGTGGCGTGACCTCGAACATCTCCAGGCATGGTAATCCCGGGACGACCCGCAAATCCAGCAGATACATAGTGACGACTCGAAATCTCATGATTCTGCATAGGATTTAATATGCTGACGACTCGAAATCAAGCATAACTCTAGGTGACGTTGACTTTACCCGACTGACGGACTGTCGACCGCTAAACTTTACTCTTCAGCGCTCCACGCTGTTAGATCGCCGTATGTTCATGTTCAAAATACAGTTAGCACCTCATAGCGTTTATGTGACATTTTTTAAAGTGACGCCTAGTAAAAGTATGCCGAAATTATTCTAGACCAAAATCCTAGTGAAAGGTCCCGACTAAGGGCCGCGTACAATTGTTCCGGAGGCTCAGACTATCTGTGTCCAACCATGATGCCTTGATCCGAGCCTGGATACTACAGTTTACGAGAGCCTGATCTTTGTTTGGTGTCTGACTGTCTTCTGATGGCTACACATCTCACATCTCCACTTTTTCGCACACCACACACCGAAAAGCCCCACTGGCCCGCTGCACTCAAACGACCGACTCCTATCTTCTGGCGCGTGCGTGTTCTTCTGCATGTTTGTCACGGACCACTACGGAGGCTATGGTCCCCGTACGGGCTCGACTGAGCCCAGCTAATGCCTATTACCTCGACAGGAGGCATCTGTGTGACATGATTCGCGGAGAAGGAACTGCAAGATAAGGTAATAAAACCGAGGCAATGACGATGATGAGGATAACGAGAAACAGAGAGAAAGAGAGACAAAGAGACAAAGAGACAGAGCGACAAGAACAGTAGTTGTCGATCTATATATATCTATATTATTGTAGACAGAGAACAGAGATGACAGATAGACCTGTAAAGGGAACAGAGAACAGAGAGACAGAGAACAGAGAGACAGAGAGACAGAGAGACAGAAGACCAGAGAGACAGAGAACAGAGAGACAGAGAACCACGAGAGACAAATAGAAGAGACAGAGAGACCAGAGATGACAGAGAACAAGAGACAGAAGACAGAGATTTATTCTGTATAACAGCAACAGAGAGACAAGAGACTCAGAGAGACAGAATAGTACAGAAGAGGACAGAGAACCTAGAAGAAACCGCGAAAGACCAGAGAGACAGTAGATGAACGAGTATGCAGAACAGACAGTAGTAACTAAGAAGAGAGACGAGAACGGAGGAGGACACTTAGTAAACAGAGACTGACTGAGAGACAGAATGACAGGAGAGATATCAGAGACAGAGAGACAGAGAGATCAGTCAAGAACAGAGAACAGATGATCAGAAGAACAATGAGAAGAGAGACAATAGTAGCATGATGAGAGCAGAGGTAGACAGACATGACCAAGGAGCAGTAGAAGAGGCGAGTGAATGTACAATTTATATTGAGAGACAGAGACAGAAGAGCAGTAGACGACAGAGAGACCATGAATAGACAGGACAACAGACAGACGAGAGACGTGCAGACAGGATGCAGTACAGGAAGAGATAGAGACAAGAACGAAAGCAGAATCAGAGAGAGTGATACAGAAGACAGTAGTATTACAGGAGGAACAGAGAGACAGAGAGATCATTTCAGCATGTTCAGTCGTTCAAAACAGTTTTTCCCTGGATGCCGTTTGACTGGTTGATATACTGTCCCATATTTGGCTAATCTTGAAGTTACAATATAAATATTCTACATTCGATTCTCTTTCTCACAATATATTTTTCCAAGGATAGTGAGCTCAATCATCACCACACTGATGGAAGTTATATATTGTTATACCCACCACAGCCACTCACCCTCCACCGAAGCTTCTGACATTGTGTTGACTTAAAATGCAGGTGTCTCCCATGGCACAAACTTATGAGGTATTAATTGTGAGGTTAAACACTAATTTGTAATTGCGGTTAAAAGGAGAGTCCCTTTCTTCAACCTTTTTTACACCCTTTTGCCGGTAAACGCCGGTTAAAATGGTGATTAAAAAATTGGCTGTATTAATCCAACCAAAATCAAGACCTAATCAGATCAACTTAAATCAGGCAAGTGGAACAACTAAACGGTGTCCATTCTCATATGTTTTGGCACTGCGTCAGAGACAGGAACTAGCGTGACGCATGGACTCGGCTGATTTCGACATGACTCGCTGCAGGAAGGCCGCGTCAGAGACAGGAACTAGCGTGACGCATGGACTCGGCTGATTTCGACATGACTCGCTACAGGAAGGCCGCGTCAGAGACAGGAACTAGCGTGACGCATGGACTCGGCTGATTTCGACATGACTCGCTGCAGGAAGGCCGCAGGAGGCGTGCAGCACAAGGACAAAACAAAACACAACAATAATACGTGCAATCCTGTAGGTTTCTCGAGGCCACACATAGAACTGGTTCCGCACAATGCTATAAGCTATGTATAGGTATACTGTATAGTCTGGGTTTTTCTGTATTGTTCGTAAAAATAAGGCTAAAGCTTTGCGTTTAAATCTCACGTACATTGTTTGTTTCATTTCAGGGCACCAAGCGGAGAGTTCAGGTGAGTTTGACAGTAACTTAATCCACTTAATAATTACCACATTTAAATTTATAAGAAAACAATGTCGTTGACTATATTAAGTTTCAATCCCTTGCATGATGACACAGGAGAAGATACCAAGTAGCAACCAATCTGCAAATGCGACAACTAGTAATTGGGAGTTTCGGAATCGAGAAGTATTCTCTGACAGTTCGCAATAGAGTACTTCTTAGTAGACTGATCAGGGTGTAAATCTCCTGCAGGGAAATGGGTTTGCGAATGTTTGGACAGACCGTCTAATCAGGTTGCAACGGCTGGTTTCTTTTGCAACGGCTGGTTTCCTGAACAGAGTCGCAGCACCCAGTTTCCTGTTCAACACTGAGGCTTACACTGACCTTCTGCTTCTCATACAAGTCAAATATAACTTGGTTGAAAACTGTTACCGACTGAGATTCCGATGTCCGTGAAAACGGATCGATGTCGCTAGCTGGCGGCCGTGTTCTCTGTTCTGGCTCGCTGTTATTCCCTCTCCCAAAGCAGGGTACATACGACTGCTAGCACCATGTTACGTCGTCTATTCCTCTCCCACAGCAGTGTACAGAAGCCTGGTTGTCCCATGCCGCGCCGTCTATTCCTCTCCCACAGCAGTGTACAGAAGCCTGGTTGTCCCATGCCGCGCCGTCTATTTCTCTCCCACAGCAGTGTACAGAAGCCTGGTTGTCCCATGCCGCGCCGTCTATCGACCAAGGTGGATGGACTGCCGGATGATCGGTACATGGACACCAACGAGACGCTGCTGGTCATCCGGTCACAGCTCAACAGCCTCACCAAGTCGATGGAGTCCTGCCAGAGCGGGGTGGGTCCACTGCACATCTCCAGCTGACTTAGCTCGGCAGACTGAGCGGGAGCGACACTTCCAGGCGCGACCAAAGACGCGCCTGGAAGTGTCCAGGGGCGTCTTTGGAAGCCTGCCATTCTTCTGTTCAGCTAGTCCTGAGGATTATATTATGTTTTTGTTTGCAAAAACCATCACGTTTAGAGCACCACTGACTGACATGTTTGTAGATATTGACAATAAAAGCACTCTTCAATCAAAAACAGTTATTTTGAGTGCTTTATCGTAGCTGAGACGCTGATACGTGCTAAAAACGACACTCATGCAGAACGCGCGTGCACCAACCGGGGGGGCGTGGGGGGGGAGGTGCTCATGGAATTATTCCGGCCTCGCTTCGCCACCCACTGATTAGCGGGATTTTAACATGAGCCCATATTGAGAGTGGTGCCATACACCTGGCTGCTCAAGTTTTGTTGATGCCAAATAAATATAAAAACGATCAGCTGACTATAGCATTCTTCTGTTAAAGCCTTATTCCAGACGTGTATTATTGAACATATGCGAGAGAGAAAAGAAAATGGAAGCACCGTTAACCATCAACTACAGTCTACAGATCCTTGAGTTTCTCATTCGTGATTATTTATATTGCAGACTGCAGAGTTAATGTTTTTTTCAGTATTGTTGAGATACCTCCATGGCTCGCTGTGTTCTGCAGTGTGATGACAGCTCGCTGTGTTCTGCAGTGTGATGACAGCTCGCCGTGTTCTGCAGTGTGACGACAGCTCACTGTGTTCTGTCGTGTGACGACAGCTAGCTGTGCTCTGCCGTGTGTCGACAGCTCGCTGTGTTCTCGGTGACGAACACGCCTCGCGTGTTTTGTCGTGTGACGCACAGCTCACTGTGTTCCTGCAGTTGTGCCCCGACAGTCGCTGTGTTCTGCAGTGCTGACGACAGCTCACTGTGTTCCGCCGTTGACGACAGCTCGCTGTGGGTTTCTTCTCGTGCTACGCAACAGCTCGCTGTGTTCTTGCCGTGTGAGCGTGTGGACAGCTCGCTGTGTTTATGCGTGTGACGAAGCGCTGGTGTTCTGTCGTCGTGACGCCAGCTCGCCGTGTCTGTCGTGTGACGACAGCTCGCTGTGTTCTGTCGTGTGACGACAGCTAGACCTGTGCATCTGCCAGTGTGTCGACAGCTCGCAGTGTTCTTCGTGTGACGAAGCCTCGCTGTGTTTGTCGTGTGCACGACAGCTCTTCGTGTTCTGGGCCAGTGTGACACAGCCTGCTGGCCTTCTCTGCTGTGTCGACGAACAGCTCGCTGTGTTTCTCTCGTGTGACGACAGCTCGCTGTGTTCTTGCCCAGTGCTGATTGACAGCTTCGCCGTGCTCTGTCGTGTGACGACCAGCTCGCTGTGTATTGTCGATGTGACGCACAGCTCGCTGTTGGGTTCTGTCGTGTGACTAGACAGCTAAGCTGTGCTCTGGCCGTGTGTCACAGCTCGCCTGTGTTTTGCTCGCGTGACGACAGCTCGCTGTGTTCTGCAGTGGTAACGACAGCTCGCTGGTGTTAAGTCATGTGCGACAGCTTCGCTGGTGTTCTAGCTCGTGCTGACGAAGCTCGCCTGTTATCTGCGTGTGACGACAGTCGCTGTGTTCATGTCGTGTGACGACAGCTCCTTGATTCTGCCGTGTAGACTGACAGCTCGCTGTGTTCTGCTCGTGTGGAGACCACGCTCGTGTGTTAACTGCGTGTTGACGACCAGCTAGCTGTTTCTGCAGTGTTGACGACCATAGCTCGCCGTGTCTCTGTCGTGTGATCGACAATCTCGCTGTGTTTCTGCTCGTGTGACGACAGCTCGCCTATGTTCTGCGTGGCGACAGCTCGGCTGTGTCTGTCGTGTGACGACAGCTCGCTGTGTTCTGTCGTGTGACGACAGCTCGCTGTGCTTCTGCCGTGTGTCGACAGCTCGCTGTGTTTTGTCGTGTGACGACAGCTCGCTGTGTTCTGCAGTGTGACGACAGCTCGCTTGTGTTCTGTCGTGTGACGACAGCTCGCTGTGTTCTGTCGTGTGACGACAGCTCGCTGTGTTCTGCCGTGTGACGACAGCTCGTTGTGTTCTGTAGTGTGACGACAGCTCGCTGTGTTCTGCAGTGTGACGATAGCTCGCTGTGTTCTGCAGTGTGACGATGTGCTCTGTCGTGTGACGACAGCTCGCTGTGTTCTGCAGTGTGACGACAGCTCGCTGTGTTCTGTCCGTGTGATGACAGCTCGCTGTGTTCTGCAGTGTGACGACAGCTCGCTGTGTTCTGTAGTGTGACGACAGCTCGCTGTGTTCTGTCGTGTGACGACAGCTCGCTGTCCCGGCAGGTGACGGAGGTGCGGAAGGACGTGCACATGATCCACCACGAGATAGACCAGCTGCAGACGGCCAAGGACGAGATGCTGGACCTGCGCGACTCGATGGCGCGACTCGAGCAGCAGCAGCGGCGCCGCAAGGCGCGCTCCATCGACCAGGTGAGGCTCGCTCCGTGACCACCCGGGCACAGTCACCGTACCAGACGTGTGTTGTTCTGGTCCACCAGGTCACCAGACCAGACCATGGATGAGAAGTACCCGCTCTAAAATTATTAATAAAGGTATTTCTCATCCATGACCAGACCAACGTGTGTGCTTGCGTGCGTGCGTGCGCGTGTTCAGGCGCGCGCATGTGCGTTCGTGCGCGCGCGCGCGCGCGTGTGTGTGTGTGTGTGTGGTGTGTGTGTGTGTGTGTGTGTGTGTGTGTGTGTGTGTGTGTGTGTGTGTGTGTGTGTATGTGCTGTGTGTATTCTTTTCAGATTAGTCAGATAAGGAGCCCAGACGACAGGAGTTGGCAGAGGTCGAGACCGCGTCACGCCGTGTGTCTGCGTGTGTGTCTGTGTGTGTCTGTGTGCTTGTGCTAATGTGCCCGGGCCAGAGGGGACTGACTGGCTAATCCTGTTGTTGCAGGGCCTCACGTGTTTCCTGGTGTCGGCAATCTTCTCCGCCGTGCTCGGTATGTTCCAGTTCGGCTACAACACGGGCGTCATCAACGCACCGCAGCAGGTTAGTCCCCCAGACATCGTCTGTCAGCCTGTCAGCCCCCCCAGACACCGTCTGACAGTCTGCCAGACCCCAGACACCGTTTGACAGTCTGTCAGATCCCAGACGCCGTCTGTCAGCCTGTCAGACCCCAGACACCGTCTGACAGTCTGTCAGACCCCAGACACCGTCTGACAGTCTGTCAGACCCCAGACACCGCCTGACAGTCTGTCAGACCCCCAACACTACCCAATGACACGCTCTGTCAGACCGCCAGACCGCGTCCTGACAAGTCTGTCAGACCCCAGACACCGTCCTGAAGTCTCGTCAGACCCCAGACCGCCTGCACAGTCTGTCAGACCCTGGTTGGCTCGCATGGTTTGGCGACGTGACTGCTTCGGGACGCTCGCGTGCGCCGCGGTAGGTGGCGGCACCTCGCGCAGTGAAGGAAGAGTAGATGGTGTGCTGGCGGGGAGGCCAGGCGCAACGCGCACGGCGGCGGCGTGCGGCCCGTCCGACCTGACGGAAACGGACCTCCGTGGGCGGGGTGGTCGGGAATTGTGCTCCTTGTGGCGGTATTACTGTTGTTTTAATGTTTGTACTCTGGTGGAGAGGCGTCCTCGAATTAAGTTTTTTACTTTGTGACCAATCAGCCCCATATTAATCATGTCATATCCTCCATCAGGTCCATCATTATCGAAATAAAAAAAACACAACAAAACAAATCCCCAGACAGCGGACCGTTCTGACAGTCTGTCAGACCCCAGACACCGTCTGACAGTCTGTCAGACCCCAGACACCGTCTGAAGTCTGTCCGACCCCAGACACCGCCTGACAGTCTGTCAGACCCCAGACACCGTCTGACTGTCTGTCTGCTGAGTGGATGCGTCACTGATGCACTGCGCCCTAGAGTTCGACATGGCTGCACTTTTCCTTGGCCTAGCCGCCCCACAGCCATGGCATCACAGCACCAGCCACCACAGCCAGGGGCGAATCAGTCGGGGCCACTCCGCACATCGCCCCCCCCCAAAGCGAAAAAAAGGGTGGGGCAACATATCTTTGTCCCCCCCAAGGACATTAGTAAATACTCCACATTGGTTCAATAAGGACTGGATTGGTACTATTTGGTGTTACTGGTGAGTCTTGGTTAACTCGAGGACAAGATAACAATTTATTCCGCGCTCTAAAATATGGTTTGAGCAGTGATCAAATCCAGCTACCTCTAAAATAGGTACTAAAAGCCGCAAAAAAACCTCGCGGCTGGTAGTCCGCCGCATCACAAATTTTCAAATTGCTTACACAAGATAGGAAAATGGAATAAATTTATTTAATTAAGTGTGTATGGCAGAGTGCCTCTACCCTCACCGGTTATATTATTTCGCCCCTAGGCCCTTCATACAACATTAATCTCTCTCCCTTACCTTTTGCTTCCCACTCCTCGTGTACGGGGGTGGGGCTTGACAGGTATCCCTGTTTAACTTACCAAGACCAAGCATCATAAGAGTCAACGCTGGTAAGAACAGCAACGTGCCTGTTTTGTGAGTGATTCTAATCGGCATTGCAATTTTTTTTAGGTTGCAGGTCTATTTTGTGTATTTTCAGGTCTAAGTGAATGACCTTTGAACTCGATCTCAGCAATTGATAATATAAATGTTTTTTTTCGTTTCAATAAAATCCTAAAAATTATAAATTGATCAATGTAAATAAAAAGCATGGCCCTCGACCAGTTTCGTCTCAGAAGTACAGAAAATGTATTTATTTGTTGGCATCTGTCAAAATAAGTCCAAAAAGTGATAAAAAATGACGTCATGAGTTTCTTTCACTTAGGGAGCCATCACTCAATCACAAAAAGTCGTTGCAAGTCATTGGCTTTAAATTTGGTTGGGTATTGCCCACATTTAGTTCTCTGACTTATCTTTGGGTCTTTCAAAATCTTTGAAAATTGGATTTTTAATGATTTTTCACATTTTTTATGAGTAAGAAACCAAAAATTTCGGAAATCCTAGTTAGCCTTTCCTAATTAAAATGTAATTTTCGATCTTTGTCGCTTTCTGTCAGCAATTTGCTGCAAAACTCTATTTCTACGATTTTTACAATATTTACCGTCTTTCCACCAACTATAATCGTCACTAAAACGCCATTATCTCCCAAATGACTGAACTAAATTTCAGTGAAATTTGCCAGCATATGTATATGTTGTCAAGCTCAGCTCATGCAATTTTCAGCAAGATGCGCCGCATGAGTAAAAAAGTGATTTCAGAAATATTCAGGAGGCCTGTCAGCCTTCCCGCCCCGTATAGGCGAGGATTAATTTCAAGCTGGCTACATGTTAAGCTAGCTAGCTTGCGATGGTTCGAGAAAAAAGGCGACGCAAACGATATGAGCGAACATCGGCCCCCTAAAATACCTAGCCTAACCAAATACGTATTATAACATGAAAATCCACATGAAAAATGCTGCAAATCCTTTATTACTCGCAGACAAAACGGATATACATTTTTTCGTCATTTCTGCTGAGCCCCTCAAGAATTATCGGTGACGCCCCTGCGAGTTGGTATGAAATAAACGTGATAATTACTAACGTGTGTATATGCTACGGAAAGTGGTGTTCTGTGTGTTTTAATGTGAAATTTTCCCGATTTTTTATGTGTTTTTTTCTCCATTTTTTTTTCTTCTTTTTTTTCTAAAAAATATATTTTTTTCCCGATTTTTCCCCATTTTTTTATCTTAAATGCCAAATAAGGTGAGAAGCCCAAATTCGTGGAGAAAAAAAATGGTGTACCTTTTTGCCAAAAAAAGTTGCCCCCCCAACCGAGCGGCTGGATCCGCCCCTGGCCACAGCCATTCCCAAATGTCAATGGCTGGCCATTAGCCAGCCGTGAATATTTTTATGAATTCATATGTGTTTATTTTCAGTCTACTGTTATGGCAACATGCCAAGGCTTCTTTTAACCATGAATGGTTTGATAAGATTGATGCAACACAAAAATCCTGGGTAGACTATGCAGCCACAGCCGCAGCCACAGCCGCAGCCACAGCCGCAGCCACAGCCATGATCTGGAGATGTTCCAGTCCGGCCCACCCCATTAGCCATGGTGTTCGGCCAGCCATGGGGATAGCCGCCCCATGTAGAACTCTACTGCGCCCTGGTCACGAAGCACAAAACGTAAACATCTTGGTCAACCACAAAGTAAATGTGAGTTAGTACGTGCACCAACAGGGGGGTTATCCACCCCTCTCTGGCTTTCGCGAATAGTGGATAAATGGCTGCACCACCATATTTGCATAGCAATTTGGGCATCAACTTGCCAGATTATGTGAACTTTTGACTTCGGGTCATCTCAGGCTAAAACTAGTTTACGTTAAGTGACCCTCTCACCCCACTTTCATGCAAGTTCTTGAAAGTTTGTGGCCGTGCCAAGGCCACAGGGATTGGCCGAGTGGTTTGAAAATCACATGATTCAATAATAATTATTATACCGAAGGTTAAAGTTATGCTCATGTTAAAGGAAATAGTTCACCTTCAACATTGGTTTTAAACTGAGATAGCAGTTTTGCAGCCCGTGTTGAAAAACCCCTAACTGCAAGTTTTCTGGGCTGAAAGGGCTCTTCCAACCGAATATATTTGGACTTTTTGGTCGAAGGAATGTGGGCCATAAATAAAGCTTGTCAAAAATGTTGGCCTTTAATACACCTGGGCAGAGGCTATACAGTGGGCCACATCTTACGCCTGGGCTAGAGGCTGTTCAGCAATCTTACGTGACTTGACGACTTAAACCATTCGAATATGATTGGCTGAACCGCGTTTGACGTTGCAGGAGAGTGTTTTACAAGCTACGTTACATAGTTTCGCTACAAGCACTTAATAATAGTACGTTAATCTGTCCTGAAAAATCGGCGCGATAATAATGACTAATTTTGACACTATGACAAGATAGTATATATATATATCATATATATATATTCAAATCGTGTTAGAAAACAAAAACATAAAAACAATCCAATGTGAACTATTTCCTATGGAAGCAGATTAAAAAAAGATCTCTGTGTTTTGGCGTTCAAAGTTAGATCTTAGCTCTTGAATTGTCTTTTTTAAGGCTTTTTATTCTAGCTGGTTGCGCCACAATTGCCTTGACCTTGATCTTATTTTGGGCTATTGTTATCAGTCTGGGAGTTGGTCATTGGTTTGGTTGTATGGTTAATTAGCACAAATGCTTAGAGAATGTGAACGGACGGGCTGTGACGGGATATTGTAACAAATAAGGGATAAGCGTTTAGGGATTTTAATTTCGCGTTCAAAGTTAGATCTCAGCTCTTGAATTGTCTTTTTTTAGGTTTTTCATTCAAGCTGGTTGCGCCACAATTACCTAGACCTTTATTTTATTTTTGGTTATTGTTATCAGTCTGGGAGTGTATCACTAGCTTTAGCTTTGCTTTAAGCTGAACATTTTTTGAAGTATTTATTTAAGTTCTAGGAAACACAAAATAATTAAAATAAAAAAGCTAGTTAAGAGAGTTAAGCAGTTAAGTTAAGATCTTTAAGAAGTGGGAAGTGCATATTGTAAGATATATTTAAGCTACTTATCTACTTATAGCTTCAAATAAGCATGACTAGGATCCAGATCCTCCAGGCAAAGGTAGAGGAGCTTGAGGCAAAGGTAGGAGAACTAGTGGCACAGATAAGTAAGTGTAAGTGTAAGGATAAGCAGCAGGAGGGTGTTGCTACGCAGGGGGGAGGGGTGTAGCTCCGCAGGGGATTGTAGCTCCATAGGGGGTTGTTGCTCCACAGGGGGTTGTTGCTCCGCAGGGGGTTGTAGCTCCGCAGGGGGTTGTTGCTCCGCAGGGGGTTGTAGCTCCGCAGGGGGTTGTAGCCCCGCAGGAGGGTGTAGCTCTGCAGGGGGTGTAGCTCCGCGTCAGATTCTGCAAAAATTGCAAGTATTGGACAGAACCTGGAGGACTGGAAAAGGTTGTTCTTCAGCGCCGAGTAGTTATGTCATCCATCGAATCCCCCAAGCAACCCAGTTTGAGCCTAAAATACAACAAGTGTCCAGCTTTTCGTCGGTCTATATGCTTGATTCAAAATTCGCCAAGATCGAAGTTTTCGACCTTCACTTTTCTGGGCGTGTTTCCAGGCAGACAGTTCGCGTTATGCTGGCCACAGCTCGCCAGCCCTTGACCCTAGATGAGATTGCGATCCCATTCCTCACGGGAAAAGGATCTAGAAAGCAGATGCGTGGCCAGGAACGCAGATATTTGATGCAATAATCACGTGGGTACGATATCAATGTTGTATCAGGCATAGGCAAAAACTTATACCGGACTCTGTAGATTGGCGTCATGTTTAAGGCTATATGTTACGGTTATTATTCGTTTACAAGGTTCGTTTACTAGGTTCGTTTACAAGGTTTGTTTACTAGGTTCGTTTACGTGGATCGTTTACAAGGCTTCATGGACAATGCTAATGATAAATGCCAACCGTGTTTCGGACTTTTTTTATTATTTTTGTTTGGTCTAGCTGATGTTAATTATAAATGATTCTCAGACAATTTATATTCGGTAGTACATAACGCATCCATTTCATTTCCATAATATATTTGTCCGAAATAACTTTTTGTCTACGTACAACAACAAGCAATGCAACAGTGAATGAACGACAGTTAATAATGTGACGCCACCCCTGTTCATCCGTTTTGTGAGACACCCCGAGGTTGACGCGGATAGATTAAGCCACCAGTGTGCGCATTCCCACGGACACCCGACACTTGGCCTTGGCCTGGACGGGGCAGGTGACGCCGGCGTACCAGCGGGGCGAGTTCGGCGCCTCATACACGGTAGAGTCCGAGAAGCCGCCCGCCTCCAGCTTGTAGCGCAGCAGACCCAGGCTGTACGCAGAGACGATGGTGGGGAAGCGCGCCTGGAACGCCTCCAGCGTGTCCAGGATCGCGTCTCCGGACATCTTGTAGGAGCGGTACTCGGCGTGTACCTCAGTGAGCGTCCCGGCAGCGTCGTACATGGGCTGAACCGTGTAGGAGGCCGTGTCGCCCGAGTCAGCAGCGGCCGCCAGTGCCTTCACGTTCTCCCCAGACACCCCGCGGGTGTCGATCACGGAGAACACGTCCAGGGGCTGCAGGTAGCTCTCGGCGGCCGGCACGGCGCGCGGCTTCAGCTGGAAGTGGATCGGGTAGTGATCGGACACGTTCTTGGTCAGCTCCTCCGACGTGCCCCAGGCGCTGTCGTACCGGAAAGGGGCCGCGCTGCCGGCCACCAGGGCGCCGCGCAGCTCGTCGCCCCACAGCACGATCCTGTCATAGGCGCAGTTGGTGCTGGACACGGTGGTGTCGGTGTAGTCGGAAATCTCCCACGTCACGTCCTTGCGGCCCTTCAGACGATTCACGCTCCACTCGGTGCCCGTGACGTAGCTGCAGCCGGCGTTGAAGTCGCCGAGAAGTGCGACGTTCTTGGCGCCCATCTGCGCCGTGGCGTAGTCGAGCACATCCGAGAGCGCGTCGATCTCGGTCTCTGCCGAGGACGGCCGAGTGTGGATGCCGACCAGGGTCAGCTCGCTGAGGTGCCTCACGTCGCTGATGGAGAACGTGGCGATGTAGGGCTCGCGGGCGAACACGTCAGTCGCGTCCGGGTACAGCTGCGCGGTCTGGAGGGAGACCCGGTCCGTGCGGTACACGTAGCCGTACTGCTCGTACGAGCCGCGACCGACGCGCGGCGACAGGGACACGCTGTAGGGCAGCCCGGTGGCGGCCGACACCCGCTCCGTCAGGTTGTGGATCGCCGTCTCCGACAAGTCCACGATCTCCTGCACGAGGATGATGTCGTAGCCGGACAGCACGCGGGTCAGCACGTCCATCACCTCCGGCTTTGCCATCTTGCTGAGGCCGAAGCGCTGCACGTTGAAGGCGGCGACGGAGAGCGGTTTACCAACGACAGTAGCGACTTCAGCCCGGCCACCGGCCGCCAGCGCCAACAGCGCCACCACCAGTGCGGAGAGACGGTGCATCATGGAACGTTCAGAGACCGATCACGAGACTGCTGGCTCTGTGTGGAGACTCCGGAGGTAGAGGAGGATTTATAGGATAGCACTGACAGGAGTGACGAGGTCACCGGTCGGTCACAAGTGCCGGTTTGCGTCAGCGTCTGTGCGTTTCTGCTGACTAGTAGGGATCGGCTGACATGATACCCGACCTGGTAACGGCCTGGGACGCAGTGCGTGACGGCAGGTGGATGGATCTGTCGACCATCCAGCTGCGCGGGCCGCGCGGCCGCCGCTCTGGAGCTCCTGCTGACGGTCCTGTGACGGTCCTGTGACGTCCCCGTGACGGGGCTGTGACGGGCTGTGACGGGACTGTGACGGGCTGCGACGGGACCGCCTCGACACACACCTGCGGAGACGCTGAGTACGGTCTGGTGTGTCGCGTCCTGACAGCAGCACAGAGCCATCGGGAGCGATAAGCGATGGTGATAGTGTGTCGATTTGCCCCGGATACTGCCGGAGCGTCGCTTCTGAGCCAACTTTGCATTTGGTCAACGTCTTTATAGCGTCAGGTCGATCGGGATAAAGGCGAAAATCTGTACTGGAGAAAAGCATGCATGTTTGATTTCAATGTCTCAAATGAGTGGTCCTTGCGAACCACGAGTCTGGAGAACTCGTTCTGAAGCGGGGCATGATACATTCGTGACTGCTTGTTCGCGAAACCTGAACCGTCTGCAGCTAACGTGAGCAATTGCATAAGGCTGACAATTTACACGGCGTCTAAAAAGGCCAGGCGAGATTGTATATGCGTGGTTGTCCTGCAAATCCTGCACGTCTTCTCCGTGTTTGTGGGAATTCCATGACGTCCGGGATCTGCGTGATCATGCATGATGCAAATCACGAAAGGAAATAGATAAAGCACTGCATTTGTTAAAGGGAGTGTGTCTACTCACATATTTTTTTATTTCCAGCTTCCAGTTTTTTATCTTTATTTTCCAGTATTTCCAGGCAGACAGTTCGCGTATTCTGACCACAGCTTGCCAGCCCCTGACCTTAGGTCGGATTGTGCCCCCATTCCTCATGGTCAAAGGATCTAGAAAGCAGAAGCGTGCCCAGGAACGCTGATACTTGATACAATAATCACGTGAGTATGATATAAATGTTTTAGCAGGCACGTGCTAAAAATTATGCCGGACCCTGTATTCTTTAGAGGTAAGTCCAAGTCATGCAAGTCAGCAAGACACTGGTCACTGACTGACCAAATACTTTAGTTAATTACTTACCACTAGTCTTAAAACCGCATAGCAACGCCTAACAATAAGTGCTATGTAAAAATTAATTGCGTACAAATACACTTTGTTGATAAATAGTTCCCTTAATAGATATAACGATACAAATGACTTGAGTCTCAAAATTCAAAAATATATTCGAAAAAATCACTATATTTCGGCACAAACCTTCATCAGGTTTGTATATATATATATTATATATATATATATATAATATAATAATATTATATATATGTGTATATATATATTTATTTATATAATATATATTTATGTATATATAATATATATATATATATATAATATATATATATTATTTATCATATATATATATTTTTAATATTCTTGTATAGTGCATTATCATTTATTATTATTTCAGAAGATTAACTACTTTAAAGTGCTTGTAAATAACAGTAACACGTTCGCGATATCTTGTGTGTTAATTTTGTCAGAATGATTCTCAGTCACCTGATGAAGGTTTTATGCCGAAATATAGTGACCTTTTTTTTTCGAATAGTATTTTTGAAAATTTTGAGACTCAAGTCATTTGTATCGTCATATCTATTAATTATGCCAAGTCTCAAACAAGGGTTAAACTTAATTTATAAATAGTTCCCTTCTTCACATCACGTCTTAAGGCCTCGTTCCCTCTCAAAGTGATGCGCTTTAGCGCTGATGTTTGCGTAATGCTTCGTTCGAGAGGCGATCTTTCGGGCCTCCTGGAAGTTCTAAGCTTCAAACGTGACGGCGAAATACATGCACAAATAAAGTAATGTAGGATGAATGAAGGTAGATAACTAATTGTACGTGGAACAAATACGTTCATATTCACTGTTTATCTTCATCTAAAAATAGACAAGTTTGTCCTTTTAATATATTAAAGACCAGTTTAATTTAAGCTAATAATCGTTTTGGGCATGATAATCGGTCTAACCACATGACCGCAATGACATTTGAAAAGCACCCCAAAATTTTCGTATTTTTGGCTTCCTTGCTTCCAATTTTTTAACAAAAATAAATTTCGGGGTCAAACAAATATATTATCATGGCAAATTGATTGGTGTTTGTTCCAACGAAATCGGTCGAGCAGTTCTCAAGATCTCCGGGGGGGGGGGGCAGAATCGGACCCCCGCAGGTTAACGTAATTCTGGCCACCCGCAGGGAATACGGTTAATGTTAGGTTGAAGTCGTAAGTGACGTAACCTCATCATTATAAGTCAATGTGGAAAATGAAAACGCGTATCTATAAATCCACGGGAAATGGCTTAATTTGAAGGATTTTCATCAGCTCCACCATTATAGTGCCAATTGCAAAGCCAAGGACGGACGCACGTCACATTTTTGTTCTGGGACCTCTAAGAAATAAATGCAGGTCACCAGGTCAACTCAGTTCAGGCGTGAGTTTTCTTTAATAATAATGTACGAAATCGAAGTAGAACAATGGATAATCAGTAGATATACAAATAAATGACCTTTCCTCGTCGTCAATTACAAGTTCAAGGCAAAACATTTATATTATAAAAACATTAGGTGGAATTTCGCACAGGCCATTATCAAACCGATTACAGCAAGCACAAACACTTGGTTAAAAATTCTAGCTGCCTTTCGTCCTCCTACTTTTTCACTTATAAAAAACTCGTTGACATAGTGACATAAAAAACATTTTAAAGTGAAAAAGTAGGAGGACGAGGCAGCTAATTTTTACCCAAGTGTTGTGTTGCTGTAACGTTTGATAATCGGCCTGTGCCGAAAATCCACCCTTAAGTTTTCATAATATAATGTTTTCCTTGAACTTGTAATTGACGACGAGGAAAGGTCATTTATTTGTATATCTACTGATTACCCATGTTCCTCGCACGAGCACTCAATAATAATAGAACAATGGATCCTTGAGTTGCATTGGAACGCACTTCATGTCCTTAAACCGTTCATATTGAGCAGCGTTTGCCCGTTGCACTCAGCCCCAACCAAGTGTTTGACATTCCTACGTGATGACGTCACCAATGTCCCGGCCCATGGCCTTCAACATAAGAGCCAACGAGGAATTGCGTTTTTTGGAGGATGATCTCCTGGAGACCCTACTGGGAAGATGTTGGCTTGCCATACCTTTATGGATTCGTGGAGATGTAGATTCCAGAAAATGGGTCAGTTTGGTCAAATAGCCTCATTTAAAAATCCTCGGTCATAAAGCATCATAAAGCAACTTGGCCGTATATAGTGCACCCATAGGCTTCACTATCAGTGACGTCATGATCTGCCTAACCTTTTGTTCTAGTAACCTTGGTTGCACTCCCGTCCGTCTGCTGATCCCGCACGCCCAGGCCGTGGCCGCGTATGACGTAGCAGTTACGTCACGTGTGTCTTTGCGTCGCGGCAGATAATCGAGGACTTCATCGCCTCCGTGTGGCTGGAGCGCTACAATGCCGAGATCGCGCCGACCACGCTCGACTTCATCTGGTCGGTGGCCGTCTCCATCTTCGCCATCGGCGGCATGGTGGGCGGCTTCTCCGGCGGCTACATAGCCAATAGGTTTGGCAGGTGAGAGGGGGCGGCTACATAGCCAACAGGTTTGGCAGGTGAGAGGGGGTGGCTACATAGCCAACAGGTTTGGCAGGTGAGAGTGGGCGGCTACATAGCCAACAGGTTTGGCAGGTGAGAGTGGGCGGCTACATAGCCAACAGGTTTGGCAGGGAAGAGGGCGGCGTACATAGCCAAACAGTTTGCAGGTGAGAGTGGGCGCTACATAGCCAACATGTTTGGCAGGTGAGAGTGGGCGGCTACATAGCCAACAGTTTGGCAGGTGAGAGGGGGCGGCTACATAAGCCAACAGGTTTGGCAGGTGAGAGTGGGCGCTACATAGCCAACAGGTTTGGCAGGTGAGAGGGGCGGCTACATACCAATAGGTTTGGCAGGTGAGAGTGCGGCCTACATAGCCAACAGGTTTTGGCAGGTAGAGGCGGCTAACATACCAAACAGGTTTGCAGGTGAGAGGGGCGGCTACATAGCCAACCAGATTGCAGGTGAGAGTGGCGGCTACATAGCCAACATTTTGGCAGGTGAGAGTGGGCGGCCTACATAGCCAAACAGTTGGCAGTGAGAGTGGCGGCTACATAGCCAAAGGTTTGCAAGTGAGAGGCGGCTAAACATAGCCAACAGGTTTGGCCAGGTGAGAGGCCTACATAGCCAACAGTTTGGAGGTGAGAGGGGCGGCTACATAAGCAACAGGTTTGCAGGTGAGAGGGGGCGGCTACATAACCAAACAGGTTTGGCAGGTGAGAGTGGGCGGCTACATAGCCAACAGGTTGCAGGTGAGAGGCGGCACATACAACAGGCCTTCGGCCAGGTGACGGAAGGCGGCTACATTAGCCAACAGGTTTGGCAGGTAGAGGCGGCTACATAGCCAACAGGTTTGGCAGGTGAGAGGGGGCGGCTACATAGCTAATAGGTCTTCTGTGAAGATTTCAGATGTCCCAGTTCAATAATGCTATATTGATGTTAGTCGAGAACTATTGATTATTTGTGCTGTATATGAACCCAAATGATGCCGTGATCGTATAGAAGGGTTGCATTGATTTTTCATCCATGAATCTCAATATTAACAGGCGAGAGTCTCTAAAGGAAGGAGAGAAAATGCAGTCTTTAAGCTGAGTGGAAGGTGACACTTCAATCAAATGATTGCTTCCTATTGCTTTGATGTATATCGAGGCAAATAAAATACAAATGTTGATCTTCGCCAATTAAAGGGAATAGTTCACCTTTAACATAGGGTTTTGAGTTGAGATAGCCAAAGTGTGGCGCATGCTCGAAAATGACTTGTGACGCTTTCACATTTTCCAATAAACCTCTTAATTATGTAATATTCAGTCCTAAAAGTCGGGACCGGATACCCCGTAACTCCAATTCGCTGATTGGCTTGATTTGCTGAGTTGACGTATGATTAGGGACGCACAGTGACGTAAAGACTTGGGGAAAGTGTAAGCTGCTGCGACAAAAACCATACTTTTCAGTACCTCATTCTTCTTATTGCGAAGAATGAAACTTTTGTCAAGTAATGCTATGCATAGTTGATTGATGTTTAAATCTTTCTATAAAAAACATTTTTTCAAACAAACGTGGTGGTACGTATGCGTAGCGTTCAGCGCTGGCCGAACGTTCCAGGCTCGCTACAAATTGTTGATCTGTTCCCCTCCCCACTCACCGAACCCCACTTCGTACCAGTGCGCCGCGTGCCGCTGTTTGATTGCCGCCGCGGCGCAGCCGCCCGCTGGTAATAGAGCCGACGGGCGGAGACCGGTAACCGCCAGCTGACGTGTAGACCGTGCATGGACCTTGTGACACATTACCAGACGGACGCTCACAGAGCACGGACAGTGACGACGATGCGGACTCTAACTTATAGTGAAATTCTAATAGTGACGAATACCTACTTAAAGCAAGTACTGTGATGGTTTCAAAGCGTTGTATTTCTGCATCTTCAACAAGTACTTGGCAAGTACCACCATGTATGCGACACATCCCTCACTAAATCCATACGTTGCGTGCTTCTCAGCAAGCTGTTTCGCATTATTTGAGGAAAAAAAAATATGGAATTTCACAAATAATTGGACATTTTAAATGCTTTTTCCGCGTTAATAGGTTTCTTTGACATACTAGTAATAATGATAACTTAATTTCTTGCTTCTTTTCATCATTTCTGAGCTTTTTCTCGTTTTTTTCAAGGTGAACTATTCCCTTTAAATATGTACCTACCTACTATCTACATATTACATATGCCAGCGGGCGAGTGGGCGGCTGGTTTGGTGTTGGGGTTGAGGGCTCGTCGTTTGGTTTCGTCGTGCTGGAGTTTTGGGTTTATCGTGCCGGAATAGTCATCATCATCATCATCATCATCATCATCATCATCATCATCATCATCATCATCATCATCACCATCTGACCATCATTGTCATCATCATTATCATCATCAAGTTTATTAAACATAAATAAAACAAAATATGCAAATAAATCAGAAAACCTTCAGCTCTGAGTTTATCTAGTCGATTATGTTATGATGCACCATTATGCTCAGCTACCGGCCTACCATTATACGTTCGCCATTGCAGAAAGGGTGGTCTGATCTTCAACGACTTCGTCGGTCTGGCCGGAGCAACGCTAATGGGCCTCAGTCGGCTGTCCTCCTCGTTTGAGATGCTCATCATCGGCCGGCTGGTGATAGGCTACAACTGCGGTACGTCCCTCCTGCCTCCTGCCTCCTGCCTCCTGCCTCCTGCCTCCTGTCTCCTGCCTCCTGTCTCCTGCCTCCTGC
>VOPJ01003276.1:0-27031 GCA_014673585.1 Semibalanus balanoides
TTCACTTCATATTTTGCACCACAAACGACGTACATTTGACACATTTTTTAAGGTGGGAGTGTCCCTTTAATCCGCCTCACTCTGTTCTGGCGTGATATATGATAAAAATCGTCACCAATGTCACCGACGTGTGGTTCTATTCGGCCCCCACACGCGTCACGTTCCTCAGACAACGCTCCACGTGCGCTAAGTCTATCGTCCCTCGACAGCTGCACTGCTTTGAACTGGGGGGGGGGCGGTGGTACGGGAGGTCCTGATCAGCCCCTGAATCCGTAGACAAGGGGCCAGTCGTGTACATCAAGCGGACACACACAGCAGCTGTGTAGTTTGACAGGGTCTATATGGATGTTATTTCATATTTATATTTCAATATGAGAATTTCAGCATTTATCTCATATAGTGAACCGTATCTCTCGCTTTTATTTGGAGAATATTTCTTGCACTTGTATCTTGTTATGGACGCATACTTTACATATTTTGTATTGTTGACATAAGTAACCGGCATGGCATAATCATTTTAAATTTGAAATCATCTGAATACTAGATTGTTATATTTGGAGTGCTTTATTGTCTAACACAAATACAAATTGAAATATTGTCTACATCTCATTACTCGGGCATTTTAATATCATGATATTAACACGAACGTTTGATTCCTGTTTATCTGCTCCTTCTAATAGTCTATTTTATATAACAAAGTAATTATTTGTGATTCCCAGGTGGCGTCACTCTCCGCTGTGTCCACTGTGACTTTGCGTGTCTGCGACAGGGTCATCTAGACAGACACGTGAAGCAGCGTCACAGCCACACCGGCAGGAACGGCATACACAAGTGTGAATTGTGCGAGTACTCCACAGACATTACGACTCACATGAAATACCATCGTGTCACACACACGGAAGAGCGGCCGCACAGTTGCGATTTCTGCGGGAAGACGTTTACACGGCTCAGTAGTCTGACGGCTCACCGTCGCTCACACACTGGCGAGAGACCGTACAGCTGTGATTTCTGCGGGAAGGCGTTCAGAAGAAACAGTGAACTGACGAGACACAAACGTATCCACACCGGTGAGATTGTCCGCGAGTGTGACCGGTGTGGCGCCACGTTTAACCAGCTGTATAGCTACACGGCACACATGATGTCTCACAATGGCGTGAAGGCGCACAGATGTCAGGTATGTTCGGCACGGTTCGTTACACGGACACGGCTCACTAACCACATGCGGACACACACAGGAGAACGGCCGTACAGCTGCTCCTTCTGTGCGGCCCGGTTCTCCGAGAAGTCGGGCATGAGGAAGCACGTTATCGCCCTCCATACGCACAACTACAGGCATCAGTGTGGCCGCTGTGGCAAGGGCTTTGTTGCACCCCGTGAAATGAAGAAGCATGCCAAAAAGTGTTCGGTTGCCAACTGATGTATGTACATTATACTGTGATGCGGATCGACTTATGGAGACACTGACGGCATTAGTTATGGCATGCTGTGATGCAATCGTTTTTATTTAAAGGAAATAGTTCACCTTGGACTTTTTTTAAACACAATTTGATTATATTTTCAAATACAACTTCTTTTCATAATGTCAAAAATAGCCATACATCGCGCGGATTCAGGACAGAAGGAGTAAATTATTAAATTTCATCGAAACCTATAGCGTACAATCCTCCGCAACGTCAAAACGATGGCTCAGCAAATCAGATTCGAATGTATAGTCGCGTAAGATTACTGTATAGCCTCTGCCCAGGCGTGTGAGGCCCACAGTTGCCTCTGCTCAGGCGTGTGAGGCCCACAATCCTTCGACACCAAGTCAAATATATTCGGCTGGAGAGCCCTTTCAGCCCAGAAAACTTGCAGTTAGGGGTTTTTCAACACGGGTTACAAAACTGCTATCTCAGTTCAAAAGCCATGTTGAAGGTGAACTATTTCCTTTAAATGGAATGTGCCTACTCTTTTGGAATGTCAAATATATTTGTGTTATGGTAAGAAGCTATTGGTTTGATTATTGGAAAGTGGATACGATAAGATTTACGTCTGGAGTCCCTTTAGTTGAATTTGTACTTACATTGTTTTGCATATTGTTTTGTTTTGATATCCATAATTGAACGCCACTATAAACAGTGTAAAGAAGATGTTATCTAAGAATGATGTTACCATGGGCGCAAATTGACCATGTTACCATGTTACCATGGGCGCAAATTGACCAAAGGTGACGGCGCGGCCTAAAACCCCAATAAACAAACAAGAATGGCGCACCTAGGACCATAAACGTCTAATACAAACAATCTAAAATGGCAACCGACTACCGAGCATAGGCCCGGAACAGGGGGCAGAGGGGGGCGCTTGCCCCCCAACTTCGGGACCGGGGAACGTCGCCCCCCAGCTTTGGCGAGGCTGATCTGAACATATGCTTAAAAGAACACTCAGAAACACTTTTTAGAACTTTGGCTGAATGCTCAATGCTCTTCCCTGAGAAAACTGCACGGTTTGAATTTCGAGACCATCCATTTGGTCTTGCCTGCGAACTCTACATGGTCTCTACGTCGGTTGTTGAGAGTAAATAGGTCTCATCTCAATCTGACCATTTTAGTATCTCTGAGACCATCAGACAGTCAACGAATAAGAAAAGTCTGTACCGACTGAGGATTGAACCCGAGGGATGTTTCTGCAGTCAGCTGATGAGAATCTTAACAAGCAGATAATAATTTTTACAATTCTCCATTATTCTCACATGGTTGAATACATAACCCATGCAGTTGGCGCCACTGTTTTTTTTAGATATGGCGCTGTAATGCTTATTACTTAGATTAATATTCGTTGACAATGGAAGGCTTCACCGGCGCAAATTATTTTGACGGAAACAATGGATTTTAACTTTGCACTTTTAGTAAAATTCTAATTTCATGTGCCGAAAATATTTGCAAGTTAAATTGATTTGACTTCGCTATCCAATGGTGAATACCCGATCTCAATCGGGGCAGTGGCTGCAAAGTTATTAGCTTCCGAAAATCGTCTGTAAGGGTTGACCGTGTCGGGTCGAGCCTAATCAAATGTTAAATTTGTCTAGTAAGTTGACGAGAAACCTCACGGCCGCTTTGCAGCCGCTCCATTATCAACCTCTCACATAATTTGCCTTGTTTGGTACCTAACTAAACAACCAAAAGGCGCCGTGGCTCAGTGGTAGAGCATTCGCTTGGTATGCGAAGGGTCCTCAGTTCAATCCTGGCTGGCGCCATCGGTTTTTCAGGCATTCTTAAAGGGAATATAGCTCCTTTGAAAAAGTATGTAGAATGATGGAGAAGAATGCCCTGATTACGGTCCTGGCATTCATTTTTGCGAAAAAAGTCAGAATTTGTTGTAATTTGAAAATAGTTAATATGTTTACAGTGGACGTCACACCAATCTTNAAAGGTCAGGTCGCCCGGTCAGTATGGGTCGAAAGCGCAGGTACGGATTCATCCAACTTTCCCGCTCCTATCTCCACACAGGGACGAGTGCGAGCTGGAAACTAGGCACAAAAATAGATGTGCGGATAATTGTCGTTACACCCTGTACATGTGTTACAACTCCCAATGACCGTAATCTGCAGTTTGACCTCGCGACCTCGGATGAACTTGACCTGACCCAGAGTAAAAAACAGCTTAGAATAGTAATAAGAAGTGTTAGATACGCGAGTCATGCCGATCTGTCAACTGATCATTCGTTTAATATCGCATTTTTGCGCGACGATTCCATCCACCGGACTTTGATGACACGCGACACGATCGAACATTTTGTCTTTGACGTGAGCTGTGACGTCATTGGTGACCCTGAGGTTAACAATATTATGTTCCCCATGACAAATGTAACAGGGCTATCGAATGCCGTTTGCATCTTTAAGATTGGTCCAGTAGTTCCGGAGATCAGCGGGGGGGGGCTATAAATACCCCCTCCCCCAGCAACTCGCGTTACAGAATATACCCTAGTAAAGCGCGGGTTAAGTTTTCGAGTTCCAGAGGGTGTCTAACCCCCTCCCCCCCCCGTCACGGTGAAGGTGTCTCTTAGCACCGGCACGTTGCGGGATAAATATTGTGTTTTGTAATAAGTGCTCGCTGATTTGATCGTGAACCTGACGTTGAGGATGTATAAAGGTCACGTCATGGTTAGTTTTACTCTGGGGACAACAAGTAATTATATTATATTACACTGCTAATTAATACTGCTGCATTTGTTTGTGTGGTTGAATGCAGACTACCACGGGCCGTAAGCTGCTGATTTCATCACTTAGTGAGCAAGAACGAGTCGTTTCTGTGAAAGTAGAGGGCAGCTGGCTTCTGGACTGAGTCGTCGTGTTTACGAATAGCTCTATTTCCTGTAATAAGCGGCGGCCTGTGATATACATGTCTGTCAAGCATGTCTCCAGTTTTTGCAATTAAATTTAACACCTTCTGTGACCGAAGGTGGTTATTCCTGCTCCGTTGCCTAGTTCAATCTTTCCTGCTTTGGTGATGTGATATGTTAACATGACAAAAACACAAAATACAACAAGTTTTACCGCCGTTTCACCTTATTCTCGTTCAGCAACATTGTTTTAGAGAAATTCTTGTCCGTAAAATATCAGGATATACTTGACGGCTATCTTTCCGGACGGATCAAGAAGAAAGCCAGTCGCACCGGTTAAGTCCTGCACTTAAGTTTCCCCAGTTGCTGCGAAATCTGGTTCAAATCGGCTTTGGCTGATTTTCCTTCGTAATCCATGTCGGTAGGACATGCGGTCTCTACCGGTCTCAAAACAGGAAGCATGGTTACAACACGAGCACTTTGCTTTTGTTTGTGGCTGCGCTTCTTTTCGCTGACCCTGCAACTCTCGTCCGACGTGTACGTTTGTAATGACCGCGTCAGGTCGGACCGTGTGGCGCACTTTTTTAGCACTCGCGCTCGATTGTTTCTTTTTTATTTCATAATTCTACTGTATGTTCTTTCCTCAAACCGTTCAGAAATAGACATCCAGGGCAATTTTCCTGTCGCGGATGAAATCCAGGATTTAACGTGTTTCGTAGGCCCACAAGTGCAGTCTCGAAAGCATGAATTTGTTATGAAAGTACGCTCTTTCCAAGACGGTGTTGAAGGAACTTTAGAGTACCTACTCTAATTGCTATGTCTATTTTTAACCCGCGCGGCGTAGGGGTCTCTCGCCGAACGCGCGGCGTGGGGGGGGGGTAAATATTACCCCCCTCTTATCTCCGAATCCAATAACCGCAGCGAGAACGCGCAAGGCGGGCCGATCGAAAGCTCTATGAAAGATCGAAGTGCATACCCGAAGATTTTTGTACAGTTAAGGTCAAATGGTAAGTCACGGTCAGGTCATATGGAAAGTTCGAGTTAATTTGAGTAAATGGTTCATACTTTCAAGAAAATCCTTTGATTTAGACTGTCAATGCACATAAAGCTCTCAAAAGGTGTAGATACATCTATTGCATTAAGTAAAAGTGAAATTGCATGCCAAATTCAAGGTCAGGTCAGGTCACAAAAGGTCACTGTCACGAAGAGGTCAAATCAAGCCTTGTGACACATGTTTTAGGGGTTATTTCGCCTAAGAATCGATGAGAAACAGTCATTTTTTACAACTTTGAACCCCGTCAAAGGTCAAGATCAGTATCTAGTCAAAAACTGAAAATCTACTAATATGAAATAAACAATGCTGTTCTATGTTAGTTTCTGGTCTCATAAACACAAAAATTACATTTATATATCTGTATCAGGTAAAAAATTCCCAAAAAAACGTTATTTGAAGAATGACGTCATAACTACTTATGCTGGAGAGCAATCAGTCACTGGAAGAAAGCTATACTTTGAAATTTGGTCTGGGTAATTCATTACACTTGGTTCCTTAAATTAATACCGGTTTTTTAGATACCTTTGAAATTTTCATTTTGGGGAAAAATTTCTGAAAAAATCAGTTTTTTTGGATTTTTGGGGGTCAAAAACCAAAATTTTGGAAATCAAAATTGCCATCTTGTAAGAAAATTAATTCGTTCCTTAACAGTTCTGCGTTTTCGATTTGCTTTAAGCTATGTTTTCTACGAATTGCATCAAACATTTATCGTTATTTTTATAACAAATGGCATTGACATGACGTCATCAACGTCATTATTCCAAAGTTCTCATTTTTTAGATATTTTTTTTAGGAAGACTGTAAATTGATGGCTGGATAAGGTACTGAAACTTTGATGTCGTTATCTGTTACCGTTTTCAAGTTATTGCGGAAATACGGGAGGGGGGGGGTAATATTTACCCCCTCCCCCTACGCCGCGCGGGTTAAGGTAAAAAGGATGGTTCCGTTTCACTGCGTTACTGTTTTGATTGCAACAAATATCAACCAAACTTTGTTCATCTCCATGCTAAAAAGATGAGCTTAATCCTCGCCTTACAGGCCTCCCTGAGGTTTTTCTTCAATAACTTTTTACACATGAAGTGCATCTTGCTGAAATTTTGAGTAGCTGAGTTTACAACAATTATACGTATCCTGTGCATTTTTTATCCAAATTGGTCCAGTATTTTGGAAGATAATGGCGTTTTAGTGACGTCATGTTGGTAAAAATGCTACATATTGGAAAAATCTTAGAAAATAGAGTTTTGAAGCAAATTGTAAACAAAAATTGGGAAATATAGAAAATAACATTTTCTTTCAAATGGCAGTCTCAGATTTGCAAAATTTTCGGTTTTTGACCCCCAAAGTCCAAACAACTTTTTTAAATGTCTTAAAAAACAAAATTTTCAAAGATGTTAAAAAACCTGAATATATGCGAGAGAACTGAGTATGTAAAATACTCAACAATTTTTTTTAAAGCAATATCTCTAATTTTGACTGAGTGATGGTTTCCGAAGTGTGAGAAACTCATAACGTCATTTTTCAAATTCACTTTTTTTACCAGATGCGAACAATTTTTTTGTATTTCTGAGACAAAACTGGTCTGGGAACATGTACTTTAATTTACGTTTATCCATTTCTAATTTTGAGGTTTTATGACCGTTTTTCCGGACGTGATCGGGTTGAGGTTGCTAATGCTAATCGTCCATAGCAATTTTCATCTATGGTGATGATTTTCGTTCCTAAGAGGTCATTTACTAACCTTAACCTAAAAAACGATATATGGTCAGATAGCTATTTCAACAACCAACATTTTGACGCTAACCAAATCACTTTATTTTAATAACTTTAATAATCTCGACGGACAGATCAAAATCGCTATTTTTGGGATGTGCTCGATTTTGGGTCATTGATTTGACCTGGAAGGTCACCCGTTGACCTAAAACAAAAAGTTGCATACTGTGAGATTCCTCACATGACAGGCAACATGCTGGTTTTTACCGCGTTGCTCCATGTTGCTTGGTTTGGAAGTTAACAGGGGGTGTCAGCCCCCTTCCCCCGTACGGCGAAGGTGAGAAACGGTCCCCGTAAGGCAAGGGTTAAAGGGTTATTGCCACCTCCGGAGGATTTCTAAAAAGTAGCTTAAATGAATGGTGGGGATCAACAATCGTGTTTGCTCATGCTCAAACTTGCACTTACATCACCTAGAGCTATGCATCGGCAATTTGTTTGTATTTATTACTGACATCTCAGCACTAATTTCATGATCGCTGCTCTCATCCAGTTTCAGGGACGGATCCAGGGGGTGTCCGCCGGGGCCGGCCATCCCCCGCCAGAACGCCAGAAGGGCGCCCCACGGGCTGTCCGTCGCCGGGCGACCGACGATAGACAGCCCGTGAGCACTCAGCGTCCCTATTCTGACTACAGGGCACCCCTCAGACCACTTTGGCTCCCCTATCATAATTACAGGGCTTCCCTCTGACCACCAAATTGTTTGAAGGCGCCCCTAAATTGGCCTGTGGCCCCCCTTCTAAAAAGTCCTGGATTCGCCCTTGTCCAGTTTGGCTGTCAAATTGGCGCAACTGTTACGTGTTTAAGTAGCCCGCCCAAAGCCGAAGCATCCGAATTCGCCGAGACTTGAAAGTCTATGTGTTATAAGGTAATGCCACTAATTTTCTACGGCCCAAAGTCGAGCCACAGCCATTCTTGCTGTTGTGTTAGGAATGAGGCTAAGGTTGTTGATAATATAATAAGCTGCATAATCATTTTAATTGTAATGTGCACTGACGGAATGGTGATGTTGAGTTTGCAATATTATAAATAAAACTATATTCCGCAAAGAAGTGATTCAAAATACTGAGGAGGCGACTCCAATTTACCGAATGTTTGCCAAGCCTTGAGTGGTGAAAATGTATTTTTTATCTAATGATGGGGAGTTTCGGAACTAGATTCTGCAGGTGAAATAGGACACGCTTAATATACCAATATGAAAACGCTTGGTTAGCAGCGGTTTGCAGCAAGCAGACATTTGACATCTCTCAAACTGCTCCTGAGTGAAAGTTAAATGGTCGACTACGTCGAATTGAGCCGAAAAATTTGGTAATGCTTGGCTGTATTCTCCTTTCGTTTATTTCGCTTCATAACACCATATCTCCGTTGGGTTTTGTTTTGCTTTTGTCTTCCGAGAGCTTTTTCTTTCAACAAACAATGATGATGTCGATAATAACTGGTTATGCTAAATTTTGGGTAACACTAACAGATAAATACATAATAAGTATTCAACAAGCAGAACATAACTTCAACTATTGACTCTGAAGCCGGCCGCACACTAGGCCATTTGGCCGCGATATCGCCGCGATTCTTTCGCGGACACATCCCAGGGATTGGACCACTCCTAAAAATTGCATCATCTGGGTGTCGTACCGCAACTCCCAACTAAATTAATTGCGTTAGGAAACAGTATTTATTTGATCGTGTTTGTGTTTTGGCCGTGTCGCTAGTGGAGTTGCGGAGATATCGCAACCGAATGGCGCAGTGTGCGGCCGGCTTTACTCTTGCTTACTCGTTACTTTTTTACTTTAACTCTCCTGTAGGTAGGTACGTTTTGTCGTTTTGCAAGACATCAAAAGCGTAGGTACAGAGGGCTGTGATTTCTAAGTATTTATCTTGAAGTCATGTGATCTATAAGTCATTGTGTTTTCTGGTCATGAGTAGAACACTTATTTTGTGGCATAAAGAGTTCAAAGAAAATTTACTGTACGAGTGTTCACAAAGCAAAGCGTCACATTTAACTAATATATTTAGTTCCGTATCACCACGTTCAAACACGGACTGATGTAAAGTTGACTCATTTTATTGACTGCTGGAGGAAATGGATATTTCACCACTTCCAACAAATATATTTCTAGCATGGTGCGCCACATATACAGAAATGATTCCATTAATGTTAAAAAGAAGCTCTTTAGACTCGTCACGCGAACATATCTTCAATCCAATTAAACAGCACGATAACATACGAGGCCAGAAAACTTAACGACAGTAGCAAGGTTACCAGAACAAACAGTAGGAAGTAATCTGATAAAAGTATACCCTGAATTACAACAACACGCGCAGAATCGCACCGGAGATCTTCCACGACCGGCTACAATGCATCGTGCGCAGAACGGATGCCGCCGCCCAGAAACTCATAGGCCGCCATCTGTGCGCCGGCCGCGTCAGACAGTAGTTGTCGGACCCGCCGCCAGGTAGCTGCCGACTGCGCCGCGCCTGGGTGCCAGGCGGGCGACCAGCCGCTCTTGGCTCGCCGCTTCAGGGGCGAGGGAGGGCTGCGCAGGCCCAGCAGACAGCGGCGCTGCAGCTCAGCCAGCCCTGTCAGGCCCGGCCCGTGCTGGGCCGGCGGCGGACCAGCCTCGATCACCCGCGGAGGGGACGGCGAGGTGCTGGCGCGCGAGCGCTGCCGGTTGTTTCCCACCGACTGGCGGTGTGCCGGCGGAGGGGTGCCGCAGCGCGACGGGAAGCCCTGAAGATGCGAGCTGAACGCGGCGTGGTCAGAACCGGGGCTTAACGATGCCGTTTGCGACAGCGCCCGCAGCGGAGGCGGCGGGGACGGTGAGCTGCTGCTGTCTGCGTCGCCGCCGACGATCAGCCGATGCGACGAGGGCGGCGAGCGGGGCTGCGGGTTACGGATGATGAGACGCGTCGGCGGCGACGGCGGCGACCTGGCTGTGACCAGCGACAGCGGCGTGTCGTCGCTCACTGCGGGGGATCGAGCGGCAGAGCGGGGCACGCTGTCGCCTCCCGAGAGCCGGCCGTTCCCGCGCACTGAGTCGACGCCCGCTGATTCTCGGCTGGCGCTCAGCCGGGAGTCGGCCGGAGTCAGTCTCGAGTTGACTGAGTCGTCGCGGAGGGCTGGAACGGCCGTCGCCTCACCCGCCCCGGCGCCCAGCTCTGTACAGGTCACGCTCAAGTTCAGTGCGTTAGCTCGCATGTACGCCAGCGCTGAGATCAGCCGGCGGTCCCTCGCTTCCTCCGTATATCCCGGCCGGTGCAGTTTCCAGTGCGGGCTCGTCTTGAGCGCTGCTTCCGCCCGCTCCTCATGCTGCGTAGTGTCCGGAGCAGCTACTCTCGATCGCAGGATGTGTTCCGGAATGACTCTGACGAACGCTGAACCAGGCACTTTCTTCGCCAGTGGAGCCTCATCCACCGCCTTTCGCTTGGCCGCTCGCATCTCTGCACTCTTCATCGACAGGTCATCAGCCGGGCTGTCCAGCCGCGCGCTATCTACCGCACGACTGGTGTCTCCGCGTGGGTAGGAAGCCTCCCGGAGTCGGTCGTCGTCAGGGTGGCTCGCTGGACTGTCCTGTGAACCGGTGGGGAGCACACGGCTGGAGACGGACAGCGCGCTCAGCGGCAGCAGCTCCGGCAGTCTCCTCCGTGTTGGTTTCTTGGAAGCCAGCGCCACCAGAGTGGGCGGCGGACGACGGGCGCCGCTGCCTCGCGGGGAGGCGGCAGAGCGGGCGCCGGCCGTGTCTGGACTCAGCTGCGGCTGCTCTGGGTGGCTCTCCCGTGGACTCAGCTGGATCTCCCGTGGACTCAGCTGGATCTCCTGTGGACTCAGCCGAGTCTGCAATGGACTCAGCTGCGTCTGTGACAGACTTAGCAGGGGCATCGATGCATTCGCCTGGTTGCCAGCGGGCCGGTCATCGCGCCTCTCTGCCGGCAGTCTGCTGAGCTGGCTCCTCTCCTGCTCCCTCAGCAGCCTCTCCCGTCGACAGCGCTCCTCCCAGGGGGCGTTGAAGCGCTCCAGCTCCTCCGGCGAGCCGGCGCTGAGCACGCCGCGCAGGGTGTCGTAGTGGCGGCAGCGCGTGCGCGGCAGCTCCCCGCGCTCCACCTTGCGGTACAGACAGACCATGTTGTGCAGCTTGGCGCGGCACTGGTGCGCAGTGCGATAGAAGCCGCGCTCGAGCAGCTCCTCGGCCAGCCGCTCCCAGATGGCCAGGTTGCGGCCGGAGCTGCGGAACAGCTGCTGCGTCTCTGTCCGTCGCCAGAGCCCCATCAGCTCGGCCGTCTCCAGACTGGTCCACATGACGGCGCCCTCGATCATCGCGGCCGATGGAGGGGGTGTCAGGGGGTGTTGACAACACACTGGGCTTGTTTGCTCAGAAGAGCGTCGCTGGAGTGTCGGAACACCGGCCGCCGCGCGTTGGGGCAGCACGGCAACACTGGCACTGTCCACTGATCACGATCCAATGCACACGTCGAACGCGCCACACTGGTCTGGGGTGTCGGTCGGCGAGGCCTCTCCCAGGGGTGAACCTCCGCGGGACTCACTGGGCCGCCGCTGAGTGGCCGCCGCTCCACCTTCCGTCACCACCTCGTGCGTCTCAACTGGACGCCGCCGGCACGTCCGTTCGGGCCCGGCGCGCGGCTCCGTCTGCCGCTGCCGCTGCCGCTGCCTCGCCCCGGACCAGCCGGACAGACACCGGCCGCGTGTAGTCCTACCGCAATGCTGGAGCGCGCCACTGGCGGGGGGGGGGGTATTCGCAGACCACTCGCCGCGCGTGCGGTGATTGCCGGTTTTCGACCAGTCGACATTTCGGTAGGTGATTGCACAATGACTGCCGGTAGGATGGGGGGGGGGGTAATATGTAATCTCTCGTCTTGAAGCGTTCGATGCGGCCGGCTGGAAAGTGATTTTCGGGACAGACTAGTTTGGACTGATGGTGACAGACTAGTTTGGAATGATGGTGAGTTCCGTTCACGCGCTGAGACTTTCCACGGCTGGTGCCGGAAGTGCGCTGGCTTATTGTAACATGTCCTAGTCCTGTTATCATAAATATATTGTGAAAATCTAGTGTGACAGTCACGGACTTTCTGCCTTTTACACACCATCACAGCTCTTCTATCGCGTTTATCGCGCTGCCTTACATACTTATTGTGAAACGGTAGCCCGACTGACCTCGTTTTTACATTTTTTGTAGACCTTGTTTTTGCATGTTTCACATAATTTTTTGCGATGCTATCATTTGCTGTTTCTATCTGACTCACTGTGTCTAACCTCTTTGACACCGACTGACCTCAGCTGACCCCGTCTGACCCCGACCCCGTCTGACCCCGTCTGACCCCGTCTGACCCCGTCTGACCCCGTTTGACCCCGTCCGACCCTGTCTGACCCCGTCTGACCTCTGACCCGTCAGACGTCTACCATCGGTCTGGTGACGCTGGATGAGATGAAGGCGCGTCAGGAGGAGGTGCTTCAGGAGCGCGAACAGGAACTGGCGAAGCTGCAGCGCGAGGCTGAGAAGGAGCAACAGAAGGCCATCGACGCCAAACAGGCCAAGAAAGACCGGCAGAAGAAACAGGTGGGTCGTCTCCCAGCGCTGAGCCCGCCGCTCGGTATCGTATAGAGAGTGGCGTCAATATCGGCAAATATCAGCAGTGTTTGAGTGGGTGTGACACGGCGCTGGTACACGTTCTTTGGAAGTTTTCAATCTCATTTGTTATGTTAAGACATCAATGTTGTTTGTCTGTTTGTCAGTTTTATAGTTATTCGGGAGTATGAATTGATGATTATCAATTATCATGCCTTACATATTATGTCGATCATCTCTGCTTTGCCGCACAATCCGGAAATAAAATGTTCCTGTTTAGCTAGCAGTCGCAAACTGTTGCAAAACTTTCACCAGAATATGTCCACTAACTCCTTCTGCACCTTCCAACAGATCCAGAGTTTATCATTCAACCCGGACGAGGACGAAGAGGAGGAAGAGGAGGAAAAGCACGGTGACGACAAAGCAGACACGGCGGAAGCGACACCCGCCGACGGCGAGAAGACCGAGCCTGCGGCCTGCGCGGATGCCGCCGAGCCCTCCTCCTCCAACGCTGTGGTGCCCTTCAAGCCGACCGGCCCGCTGCTGGTGCCGCGCAAGCTCGGCAAGAACCCGGACGTGGACACGTCGTTCCTGCGCGACCGCGACCGGGAGGAGCAGGAGAACGAGCTGCGCGAGGAGCTGCGAGTCGAGTGGGAGCAGCGCCAGGAGGCGCTCAAGAACGAGGAGATCGAGGTGACCTTCTCCTACTGGGACGGCTCCGGACACCGGCGCAGTCTCATCATGAAGAAAGGTGGGTCCTCTCCGCCCCCTGTCCCCCTGCCCCTCGCCCTGCCCGAGGACGCTGGGACGGTGAATGTGTCGCCAGCTGGGCTGCTTAGTGCTTAGCCGTGTGATGTGGGCCGTGGCGTAGATATGATGGTTCCTCGGTGACATGTATCCTCTTCCTTCTTGCATTGCCTTACTGGGATGCAGGGGCGGATACAGGAGGCGGCGGGGGCGGCCGCCCACCCCCTCTGTGTTTGCCGCGCAGGGGGCGGCCGCCCCCCCCCCCTGTGTCCGCCGTACCGAAGGCGTGGAAGGCGCACACCAGTTTCTGAGCAGAAGGCGCTGAAATAGGCCTGCTTACGGGGTTCAATATCTGACGTTTGCTGCACGGTCAGATGCCGCCCTTATATCATGGTCATGTGTCGCCTCCTAGCTATATGCCGCCCTATGGCCAGACCGTGACGGCGACTCTCCGGTCAGTGGCGGTGCCCCGGTTAATGACGGCACCTCTCTGGCCAGTGACGGCGCCCCTTCGGCCAGGAAAGGAGCCCCTTCGGCTAATGACGGCGCCCCTCTGGCCAGTGACGGCGCCCTCTGGCTAGTGATGGCGCCCCATGGCCAGTGATGGCGCCCCTTCGGCCATTGACGGTGCCCGGGTGTAGTGAGACTCGGGTGTATGACGGGTGCAAAAACGTATTATATGTACGACGGGTGTGCCACGGGTAGTACGGGTTCTCTATCCCTAATTGCTTATCACTGGCTTGCACCACCGCTCAGCCTCTAATTGCCTAGCGAAGTGGACAGGTTAGCACTAGTTCCCACCATTCATTAAGCTATTTTTTATAAATCCCCCGGAGGTGGCACTATCCTTTTAACGTCGAAGGCTAAGTTATAGTCCGCAAAGAAGTTTCAGAATATAAAGGAGGCGACTCCAATTTCACGAATAATTGCCAATCACTGAAAGTGCAAATGTATTTTTTGACCTAATGATCTCAACAATCATCCTTTACTAGGTATTCGCAGGCGTATCAATGCTTTCTATCAAGCTAGTTAGCAGGTTACCTTGTGCTGGCTCCCCAGTCACGTCGTGCTATTTTTAGCAAGCTAGCGAACGCGGCCGAGAAGTGTGCTGCACGTGTGGCCTGCTCATTCCCGGTAGAGATTTCTATCAGGTCATCAGGGCTGCCTTATTAGGCGGCAAATTGCGAGGGACGTGGAATATTAGCTCTGGGCCTAAATCTCTAGGGCTTTAAATTAGAATAAAGACCCGGCGGCCGGCACCCAGCCCCTGTCAATGAAGACGAGAGGAATGCATCCTATGTAGGTTTCGGTCGGTCATGCCTACGTTCGGTCATAGTGTTTCGGTCATGCCTACGTTCTACAACGTTTTTTTCAACTTGTCATGCGGTGCTGACAGACCACTTTGTCCTCGTCGTGTGTCGGCACTGACCGAAAAGCTGACTGATCACAGATCGGAATTTCTGTGGACCGATTACGCTTCTTCTGGGCCAGAGTAGTCTCAAATGTGCTGGCCGCTGGGTTTCAGGGGGTGAGTCATCTGCCGTCTAGACATACCGATTGTTTGCTTGTTCCCACCGCACCCACCAGATTATCCACGCTGTAATCCCTTCAGTGCCAAGACTACCTTCGGTAAAATGCAGCTGCATAGCCTCCACAATCCACATATCACAGCGATCGGTGCACCCATAAGCTCCAATTATCATTACAACAGTGCGCCTGCATATGTTGTGACTTAGCCGTATGTTTATCCACCTCGCGGAGGTTTAGTTAAGAATCTGGCACGACATAATATGTCATGACATGACATAACGTGGCATGACAGGATGACATTTTCGGACGACAAATGATTATTGTATTAGGTGCGCCCAATAACAAATCATGATCATCATTGGAAGATTTACAAGAAGTTGGATTGCTGGACTATAAATAAATTAAGTACCAGCGTCGCGGTCTGGCCGGGCCCGGCCGGGTCGGGTCGGCCGCTTATATGTGATGCAACAGAGCCGACCGACTGCCTGTGCTTGTGGCTGTGATCTCTGTGCTGCTGGCCATCATTATCTGTTGGCAAATGTGGTGTCATATGAACAAATATTCATGAAAACTTGCTTAGCAACCTGCTTGAAAGTAAGCACATGGCTATTGCTTTGTCCAGTTTCTGTTGAGGTGGACAAGGCCTTATAGCAACGGGTGTGGGTGAGTTCATATTTATGTCGGAAAATGCACCTGGGTATGGTGTGTGTTACGTGCCTTTGGTAAACTGGGTGTGGCGCAGTTATGCCAGATGGAAAATAAGATCGATAACAGAGCTGTGGGCACAAAGTATAAGTGGTTACCGAGGACGCGCGAACGCGCGTAAGCAGATACAAACAGTCCTCATTTGAATACCGGACTTTTTCTACACATATAAGCGGCCGACCCGACCCGGCCCGGCCCGGCCAGACCGCCGACGCTGGTCAGAAGCTTAAAATCTTTTTGAATCCCGCATCCGATTGGACAAGCGGGTTTTCGCCACTCTTGATAGCCCCATTCAATGACAATGATTATTTACATGTTTTTCTCATGCGATGGGGTCAGCATGGCGCGTGACACGTGCCGCAGTCAGCCCGGGTGTCAGAAAGTATTATTCTTGCTGTAGCTGAGAAACGGCTAGGACTTATTAAAGCTTCTAAAATTTGATGTGAGCTGGGACCACACCACTGGGCAATGGTTACACAGGTCAAACTCTGGGTCACACTTGCAAGTGCGCGGCACCCCTGTTTCCCAGTCACGAAATTACATGCAAAAAACATCGTTGCAAATACCGGACCTATTAAAATCTCAAGGCCAAAACCAAAAAAAAAAAGGGGTTCGTAAGACATGGCGTCAAAACACAGATGCGTAGAGAAAATACGATCCGCCCCGGAACAGTATGCACTATGTGAATCTATCAGCGTCGCGTGGAACGGCAAAGTTTACTGGCTACTCATAAGCGCACCAATCCATAGTAATTATGACGTCCTCACAATTTAAATAGTTGACTCAGGCCAACCTAGGAACGGTGTAAGCGATGAAACAATACACCAATTCTGTAGACCAATTACGTCCCTCTAAAATGCAGTCAAAAATTTATTTTGCATGCAGTGATTTAGTGTTATATAAAATCTGTCAGTAATCTTTTTATGTACGATTTAATATATATTTCAACTAATTACACCGCCGATAGCTTCAAAACCAAGGTGCTAGGCGACTAAATTGAATCGCGAAGAACTGTAAAGCGCAATCAAATCCATCTAATAACCCACCCCAAAATGGAATTTTTGTCTATCAAACATGAGCTTATATTCAAATTTAAAATAAAACGCTTCAAAACCTATTTAGTTTTAAAAAGTATCGAATACGTTCCGGATATATTTGCGACGCCGCCAAAACAACACAGCGGGAAACACATAATTCCCAAATGCCATGCTTTGCACAAAAACACAACAAAAAAGACGAAACCTCCGTTGGACGCGGTGATAAATATGACGCGGATTTATTCGGACTCGCTCGTCCTTCGCCGTTTAAGGCGTCTTACTGGTTATAGGTTATTGACGCATGATAATAGTGACATTAATATGGTACTTTCATTATAATGGAGACAATTCAGCACTGTCACGAGAAAATAAAAATGTTTTGCTGATAATGTACTGTTCTTAATGTTTTGTTTTTGATTTTCCCCGAATGTTTTGAATGAATGGATTTCTGAGGTCAGGCCCCGCACCAAGCATAGTATGTATGTATGTATGCATTTACCGTAAAAACACTCCGATATATAAAACCGGCTATTCTGAGCGTCGTGTCAGGGTTAAAAGGAAGATACATGTTAAAAACGACACTCACTCACATAACGCCACATAAGAGAAAATAAACACGATCGCAAACACACACAAATAGACGCCACAAGCACATCAGTTGCCAGTAAAAAAAGCGACAACTTTACGCTTAAAAAAGACATAAAGGACAGTTCTACGCAGGTACGGAAGGGCAGGGTGTATGTAGCGCTGTACTATACTATATAAAAAGCGACGCTTGCCGGTTGCAGTTCTCACACGCGGGAGGGCCAAATCAGCGTCCTGGCGAGTGCTTCTGGGACGAAGTTCAGAATTGGCCGATAGCTTCAGATAGCTTGTTGCGCAGGCCCTGAGTCCCTACCACCCGATCACGTAATTCCTGGCGTCTGGCAGAATATATAAGCAGAAGTTTTACGTGCTTGACATACCTTGACAGTAGACACGGTCCGCCCCGCCCTCTGACGTCACCTGACCTTGAGTGCGACCGCCACCACCGGCCGCAGGCCACTCCAGTCGGGGGCATGGATGAGAAATACCTATTTCTCATCCATGGTCGGGGGCAAATAGCGAGCGTCGAAGCGACTCGAACCCGGGCTGCCACTACCGGGTGAGGTCAGAATCCCAGCGCTCTCTCTCTCGACCGTGCTACAGGGGCGGATTATGTTTTTGTTCTATACGGCATTTTATTTTAAAACTCATATTAGCATTACGTTTAATCCCAATATCCGGCTGGTTTGAGTTTCGCGTTGCCTATCAAACGGCCTTTTGATTGCTACCTGATGTACTGCATCGAGATCTGACGTACTGGAACAGGCTACTCTCTCGTCTAGATATATCCATCGAAGTGGCGATGTTTGTTGCTCTGCAGCTGTGAGCTCAGATCGCCTGTGTCCGCGATGCGCAGCGACCATGACACAGTTTCTCCCTCCCCACCCGCAGTGGGCCATCCTGTTGGAACCATAGGTTTTATCGGATTGTGTCCTCCCTCTTGATCTGCGCTATTATGGAAAAATCAAATGACGGTCTCTGCAAAAGCTTACAGCCTCGACCTGATTTTAATTCAGATGCCGGGGCAGTGCTGAAGATAGCCTTGGGAGATAGGAGGTCCCCCACCACTGCTGGGCCATTGTCACCACCACCACCACCACCACCACTACCACTATCTGTGGTGGTGTCACTGCCTGACGGCTTGTTTGTTATGCCGTAGTTTTTCGCCACTTCTCATGTAGACTTCGCTGCTGACTGCGGGGCAGTTTAGGATTAGAGCAGTTTGTTTTGCATGGTGTTCGCAATGAGTTTATCATTTTCATTTATTCATTCATACGCCAACAGGCACTATGGCCCACTATAGACGAGTCAAAAGTTTGATAAAATCTACATAATTAAGGGCAAATGGATTTTCGTTTGACCGCATGATCGAAAACCCTTTGATAGGATACAAAACCCATACCAGTTTCATGAATCAGCATACTGGACAGGAGGTATTTGGGATCCAAAAAAAAAATACATAATATTTCACTATATTACAAAAAATATAACATACAAAATATAAAAAATCGGCGATTCTCTTCCCAGGTGCCATATCTACCTTAGTTAAATCTGGATACGGTTAGTTAAATCTGGCTTCAAGGTGGTGTTATGGCACCATTAGGCTCGAGCGGCGAACCTGCTCTGCATTATGCTGCGCTTTTTGTGACATTCATTTCTAAAGCCTTTCAAATTAAAATTACGAAAACGCTACGGTTACGGTTAGGTACATATCTACCTTGGTTAAATATGCTTGTAAGTGGTGTTAGTGCATGTGTATGTTTGACTGCGGCGTGTACGTCTACTGTCCCCTGCCGACAGAACCACAAACGTAAGATTGTCCTTTGGTTTCAAATGCGTCACAATTATTGAACAGGTACAAAAACGTTAGAATTGCATTGGTTTTAATGTTCCAGGTTGGTTTTAATAATCCAGGTAGGCCTTGGTTTCAATGCTCAAATCGATATAAAGTCATTGCGCAAACATTATATTGCCTCGGTTTCATTGCTCTGCGCCCATTGGTTTCATTGTTGGTTTATTTGGGTTTAAGGGCGCGTCGATACTTTTGGATCAATTTTTAATTTGCGCCCATGCGCTTGGTTTCGATGGCCTTGGTTTCAAGTGTGTCATTATTGTTAACATTAGGCAATTCATTGCCCGGGCAACGCCGGGCATCCCAGCTAGTACAGAATAAATAATCATACACATCCACATATGCACATTGCACACAACACATAGATAAAATAAAAAGAACCACGCACTCATACAGCTACATGTTCGCGACATAGGCTAAAACAGATTATTTAAAAATGACAAAACCGTCTACGAAGAAATTACCTGGGGATTTTTAGGATAAAGCGTGCGCGTAAGTTGCAAGTCCTAACAAACGTACCCCATCTTCACAGTGGAGGACGACGAGCGAACGGCACATTAAACAATGCTGTTATTCCGTGTCGGACGGCGTGGATATGAAGTGAAAAAAAAAAGCTTAACAGAAAGAGGAATCGGTTTTGGCAGAGAAAAACGTTTCCTTGAGATAGACAAGGTCAGCCTGTACGCGCCGCGCTTCAAGAGATGGGACATGGAAAGAGTTGAGCAAATTGCGGTATCGGGACATGTCAAGTTAACGGATGATCAATCAGATATGTAGGTGATTGATATGTACGCGAACTTTCTCTCCCATCTAACAGTCTTAAAGTATTGCTTCACAGCTAATGATAGAACCAATAATTTTACTAGTGATATCGTGAGCAGTAAGACACCGTAGTTGGCGGTGAACGAGCGTACGGCCTGTTCAAGTTAAGCTGATTTTATCGGTGTAGTGACGTCACAAAATTGGTTATATCTGAAAAATCACAGATAACATGATACCTGGATTGGACACTAAATTTTTCGGGCGACACTAAATTTTTTCGGCCTTCTTATTACTAAGTACAAGGGGGGGGGGCAAGGTGGGGCGAATGACGGTGCTGGACTCGCAGTTTGCAACGAGCCGAGACAAAAAGTGTATCAGCTTAAACAGCTCCGTTTGTCAAATTTCGCTCTGCCAATAAGTTGGCGCGAAAAATGAGTGTCAAATTCCAGGTAATCATGTTATCTGTGGAAAAATGTATTAAAGAAATAGTTTCACCTTCATCATGGGTTTTGAACTGAGAAGCAGTTGTAGCCCGTGTTGAAAAAAACCCTAACTGCAAGTTTCTGGGCCTGAAGGAGCTCTCCAGCCGAATATATTTGACTTTTTGTCGAAGGAATGTGGGCCATAAATAAAGAATGTCAAGAATGTGGGCCTTCTACACCTGGGCAGGGGCTATACAGTAATTTTACGCGACTACTTTCGAATCTCTGATTGGCTGAGCCACGTTTGACCTTGCGGGGAGAGTACGCATATAGTTTTGGTAAAATTAATCATGTACGTCCATCTGTCCTGAATCGGCGTGATGTATGGCTATTTTTGACATTATGAAAAGAAGTTGTATTAAAAAAATATAGTCAAATCGTGTTTGAAAAAAGCAACCCTAGGTGAACTATTTCCAGGGGTGGCGGTCAGCTGAAACCGATCAGCCGAAAACTCTGGCTGTGGTATGACCCCAAACGTTTTTGAGGTGGGTCACGTGACCGGGCCTAGTGACCTGACCTGAGATGACCCGAGTTTATTTGTTTAGACTATGTGGGTAATTGATGCCCGAACAGCCGTGCGAAATTTGGCTGCGCGCTGCCGTCTTCCCGCTTCTGAAAACCTGAGGGAAGGGGCTGAAATCCCCCCCCCATCGGCGGTGCGCGTGTTAAAGAAGAAAACATAATGAAGAGAACTTACGAACCCGGACGGCTTAGCGATAGAAGATGCTCAGAGACTAGAGCCGGGGTGTGCGGTGTGACTGACCTTTAATCCGGTCGGGGGCGCAGATCACCGCACCACAGAAAACCAGCCGAAAGCTACACGTTCTAATGTGAACAGGTTCACCTATCTAAACCTGTTCTGTGCTCATTTTCCAGCCTGCGTCAGCGTCGGCCCCAGTCCTAATTTCGTCCCGTGCAGATCACATACAGGACCAGTGAACCGGTTGGCGGTGTTGAGGCGTCACGAGTTTAAGATCTCATCTCGTTCGTATGATTGAAAATATGCCGGTTTCCTGAGAACACACGTGTCCTTTTAACTGTATTGTGGATTGACCTACTTGTCGTCGATGCGCAGCCTTCCTGTTGACCTACTTACCGACAGTACTCGTTAAGCAGGCAGTGTCCTTGGCCGTTCCCCCATTTGTCCGTTCCGAGCACACTGGGAGATAAACCTCGACCAACTAATCCTCGACATCTCAAGTTCAAACTGCTGGAAATAGCACATGCGTCCTTCGAGGATCGAAGACAGTGCACGAAGTCTGTAAGTATTCAATAAAGTATGTCCGTGTGTCGATCTGTTGCATGGATCGGAAAGAAGGATCATGATCCAGAGGGATCTTCTTCGGACAAAAACGCAGTGTTTTGTTTCATTGATCCCCACTGGATCCCACGACATTTAAAACAACCAGTGGAATCTTGGATCCCCTGGTGGATTTCTCTTGTAACTTGACAACGTATATTGGATCCATGATAAAACAATGGAATGGTTTCGGAGCGTTAACTGGACTCGGATCCAACAGGATCGACTGTAAATTATGACATAATTATCATATTTCTTGACAAAATGTAACTAAAGGCATACGCTCATGCTAGTTTTATATGCAACGATTTGAGAACTACTGACAATTACTTAAAATATGAGTGCCGAAAATACATATGTGTATAATGGCGGGTCTGGGATGCCAGTGGATCCCAGTGCAAAGTGGTGCCTGTGAGTGTGATCTCGGATCCTGGCAGCTCTGTCAACTAATGTTGAAGACGGATCTATGATTCCTCCCCGTTCAAATACACTAGGGGACCCTGATTTTTTTGCAGATGTCAAAACCTAACTCAAATTTAGTTTCGATTAGACCTCTGTGGGTTGTTTTAACTTATACCAATACATTAATTTCAATGCCAAGCACGGAAAATGGCTATCTCAACTCGAATCTAATGTTAAGGTGGCAGTTAAGCAAGGCTTTTTCAGAATACTTTCAAAGCTAGCTTCCGGCAGACGAAAACAAACATCGACCCACAGAAATGGAGGGTTTATTCAAATAGTGCACTGAAAGGACTACTATAGTCAAATTATTTTAAGTTGAATGTTGAGTAACTGGAGCCTTTTCGAAAAATAGCACGCGCTATACGCAAGTTATTACTTGAGATTTACAGGGAGCGGCCAAAGAGTGACGCACACTGGAAGCTTGTATTGTTGTGAATTGATGGTCAAATATCAAGGAAAAAAAGTATTAGTGTTGCCTTGCGGAGAAAAACTGATTTAAAAAGTCAAGCAATATGACTAAAATATTTGGTAGATATAACTTGCTTTGGCGCCTTTGCTATTTTTCAAGAAGACACCAGCCACATAAGTCGACGTACAAAAATGGACATCATATTTGACCATTCATTCACGTAATGCAGCTCCAGGTGTGCGTTCTCTTGGCTGTCCAGTAGTCCAAGTAATAACTTGCATATAGCGCGTGCTATTTTCGAAAAGGCTCCAGTTACTCAACATTCAACTTAAAATAATTTGACTATAGCCGTTTTCACGAAGGATTTATTCTCCGGGCGCATCGACATCGGATGATGTCGATGAAGCGGACAGAACATTTGCTCTACGCTGTACACCGTACGCATGCGGAGCTCAGCCCGGCCGCCGTGCTTGTGGCTGGTGTTACCGTTTGCAGACCGGCTGGGCCGGCCGCCGAGACGGGTTCGGATCGCCGGGGAACGCTTATTGGCTGTCCCCTGCCCCGCTGCTGACGTAGGATGGGGCTGCAGCGCTGATGAATATGTGCGGTCTGACGAAGGAATCTGACCGTGAATATTATCCAGCGATTGCACCGAGCTAAGCGCTGCAGCTGCTCCGGCCTTGGCCAATGCAGCAGAGTGCCGGTATCGATGCATGCATTATTTTGGAAGTGTTGAACATACGTTGCATGCATAATATCGCTCGTATACAAGGACGTAGTCAAGGGGTAAGGGGGCCATGCCCCCTCCCCCTGGAGGACAGATGGGCCCCTCTGCTGACCAAGCGAGGGCCCCCTGGGAGGGGCCCTCGCTTGGTCAGCAGATAGGGGCCCACTGAGATTCGCCCAGATACCATTTGCATTAGCTAAATGACTTTCAAAAAGCCGCAGAGGAGCCCTCGAACCAGGCAAGGAGTCACTCTGATGCAAGTAAGGGCCCTCCGAACCCACCCAGGGCCCCAAAAATATACAGGGGCCTCTCAAGCATGTCCAAGGGCCCAGTGAGCTCACTCGCTCCCTTTAAAATGCCCATGGGCCTCTCGAGCATGTTCAGGGGCATCTCGAGCCTGCTCTGGGGCCTATTGAGTCTGTTTGACAAAGCAGCTAGCTTCTGTTCGACAGTCCCTTGCCAGGTCGTAAGGGCCCTTGAACAGACTTGAGATATCCCTGGAAAGTTCAAAGGGCACCTGTACAGGACAGGACAGGACAGGACAGGACAGGACAGGACAGGACAGGACAGGACAGGACAGGACAGGACAGGACAGGACAGGACAGGACAAGACAGGACAGGACAGGGGACAGGACAGGGACAGACAGGGACGGACAGGGACAGGACAGGACAGGACAGGACAGGACAGAGAACAGACAGGACAGGACAGGACAGGACAGGACAGGACAGGACAGGACAGGACAGGATAGAGAGAGGAGAGAAGAGAGAGGAGAGAGAGAGAGAGAGAGAGAGAGCAGGAGCGGGAGCGGGAGCGAGAGCGAGAAAAAAAAAACACACAAAACAGCGTTAATCAGAGCCAGACGCGCCACCAGCTACACTAGACCGTCATTGGCCGAGTAGAAGAGGATGTAGCCGGCCGAGCTCTGCACGGCACTGCTGTTTAGCGAGTACACCTCTTGGTCGTCGAACTTGTGCCAGCGTCCCGAGTGGACCCCGCTACAGAAGGTAGTGTAATGGCTGCTCTATCGAGCCGAGGTGGTTCACCACGCCGAAGAGGTAGCACTTGTGGCTGTAATGCGCCGTTTTGACAGCCTTGTTGATGACGTAAGGTGACATGTCAAGGTTTTCCAGCAGGAATCGCATGATGGATTTGTTTTTCCTCCAGAGGCCAGCCATCACTGTAAAACCTCTGAATGTGGATGATGAGCACTGGTGGCAGGTACCACATATCCAGCCGCTTGGTGGCCTCGGTGCTGCTCTTGCACTTGGGACACGTTCAGCCGCTGATGGTGTCTCCGGCCAGGTACAGCTCGTTGCACTCGCGCAGTGAAGAACAGCTCGACCTCGCAGGCATAGGCACCGAGAGGTGTGAGCAATGATGAGCATGTCTCGAACTTGGCCGAACGGTTGCCACAGTGGTGCGAGCATCGCAATGTCGACATGTGCTGGCTCCATAAAAGGTTCGGGATGAACGAGCGGTTGCTGTCCTTGAAGTTTTCCCACGCGATGGTATCGGTCGGTGGAAAAGGTTTGACTGATGTCATGCTGATGCTGGTCATCATTTCGCTTTGTCGATGCACGATCGATTTTACCTTTTGTCGCTGCTAGTGATGATGCCCTTCCACTTCCACTAGTCCAAGGCAAATACATGTATTATATCATGCCGTGTTATCTGTGGTGATACTCCATGTCTTTGTCTACCAAAGCTAATTCGGTCCTCTTTCGTTCCAGCCTCGCTGAATGCATTAGTGTCTGACTCACATCTTTCTCAATAAGGCAACTCTTATTTACCAGTTCCCGTCTCGGTGTCTGTCCCAGTGTCTGACCTACCCCTATCTTCCCCAGGTAACTCCATTTACCAGTTCCTGTCTCGTTGTCTGGAGACGCTGAGGAAGGAGTTCACGGAGCTGCGCGCCGTGTCTGGGGACCAGCTGATGTACATCAAGGAGGATCTCATCATCCCGCAGAATTACACCTTCTACGACTTCATCGTCACAAAGGTAATTCGTCTGAGTACTGTCCAGTCTGACCGATCGTGATTTGTCATTAGTTGTTTCTGGTGATTCTGGCTAGTTTTGGTATTGTTGCTAGACTTTTGAAGCAAGCTCTGGTGCAGGGATTTCGTAAGGCTTATGTACCAATGTATCAATGCGATTTTCGGTAGGCTTTGTGACTGCGATGCACATATACGGGTTACGTTGCTGCGACGGTTTTTAGTTGCCAAACTCGGTGCATTTCTTCGTCCAGCTTCTACATCTCAACTCAAACCATTTAACGAGTACTGTGCTTGGTCTCTGTCTAGGAAATATTAGGTTTCGTCTGAGTCCTGTGATCAGTAGATTGTATTAGTTACACGGCTAGGCTTATAGAACTGTTTGGGTTCTGTGGGCCATCTACAAGCTGCCTCTTTGGCAGATAGCGCCACGAACGAGCCCTGATGGCGACAATAGTTAATGAATGGGCCGCTAGGTGGCAAATCTTGCTCGGTACGCGTCGCTTTGACATTTAGCGAAAGAACTGAATAAAACATATATTTCTGTAAAAATAGAAATGACACGCTGTCTCCGGCACTGCGATCTCTGACACTGCGACCTGACTCCTCTCATTGACCTCTGACCGTGTGAGCTGACCTCGGCCCTTGACTTCACCAGGCGCGTGGCAAGTCGGGCCCGCTGTTCAACTTTGACGTGCACGACGACATCCGCATGGTGTCCGACTCGCGCGTGGAGAAGGACGAGTCTCACGCCGGCAAGGTGCTGATGCGCTCCTGGTACGAGCGCAACAAGCACATCTTCCCGGCCAGCAGGTGGGAGCCGTTTGACCCGAGCAAGACGTACGATACGTACAGCGTTCATGATAAGAAGAAGGGTAAGGGCAAATGATGTGGAGTCGTGTGGTGTGTCATTGTGTGCGCGGGGAGGAGGAGGAGGGGGGGGGTGAGGGCTGTCAACATGGAGAGGGAGGAGGTGATGTAGAAGGCAAAGTTGAGCCAGCTGACCTTCGTGCTGACGGTTTGACGGGATTAAATCTGAGCATCATGGAAACTAATGTAAAATTGGAATTGTTATCGAGCGGTTGCGAAGCTCCTGATGTTTTAAAACGGAATCTCGTTTCAATTTGCAAACAAATCGTGTTCCGTCTCTTGTTTGCGTGAGCTCTTGAGTCTGTTGAAACTATTGCTTGGAGCACGTGTCTAATGGTATTTTGCTGGAGTCTGCCCGCGGATGATTGCCTTGTTGAGCCGGTTTCACTGTGGGTGAAATGTTTCACATGTCCACTGGAGCCATGTGTGGGGAGAACTACTGCTGCAGACTGTTGGGGGAGCCTGGAGGTTATGTTGAGAGGACTTGGCAGTTTTTGGCGTCGAACGTTTTGTATCTCTGAACATCTCTCATCCTGGTGTATGGATATATGCCGATCAATTGCCTAGGTTGGGCTAATTTGAACGATTGGTCGATTCATCTGCTTACACACCAATGGTCCACAGATGGTTTGCTCCAACTGTTCATTGCACAAACCATCTGGAAGTTGTCCTTTACATCACGTTTTGTGTCCGTCATCTGTTTGTCTTCTCATCTGATGCTGTATGTAAATAAACGACCGGGAGGCGTAACAACGAGCCTGTGACGTTTTCTTCTCGTCTACCCCCGTCCCAATTCAGTGTCAGAAAAGTGGTCCGTTTCTCCGTTATTCTGAACTTGGAAAATGTGTTCCGT
>VOPJ01003277.1:9953-34315 GCA_014673585.1 Semibalanus balanoides
AAAAGTCCGAAAGTTTCAAGACGATAGACGTAACGGTTCAGAAGCGGTGAGCGAAAAACTACCGGGGGCAGAATCTGCCCCCCGCAGGGAGTAGGGTTAAGTCGCCTCATTCGGACACTTGGTTATAAATATTTTCACGCTGAAATCCTGCCCCTAACTTGAACATAGGTCCTGCGTCCCTGTGCTTAGCTCTTATATCTATTTTGGATCTCTCGCTCTCTCGCTCTCTCTCTCGCTCTCGCTCTCACTCTCGCTCTCGCTCTCGCTCTCGCTCTCGCTCTCGCTCTCGCTCTCGCTCTCGCTCTCGCTCTCTCTCGCTCTGTATGTACCATACCATTCTCAATGTACCGTTCTCAATCGGGGCAGAATTTCTTACCATTATAAACTAGACCTCTGTAAATTGTATGCGATTTCACTACGAATTTGTCAGTTTCGCCTTTCGTCTTTGCTCTGCATCTCTTAAGTCGCTTGCATCACAGAACTTGTAATATTGTGAACTGTACTCTGCAATATTGACCATTGCAGTATCATGATACTTCTCTGGAGCCTCTTCAATCCGCGTTTAGTCTCGCAGTATTCCCCGTCCTTCAGCGCCGTATCTCGCACTCCGTGCTTCGTCAGTCATCGTTCTTCGCCATCCTCCTTCACGGCAGCTCAGCTGAGCTTCCACTAGTCCATGAGTCGGGGGTCCACACGGGTAGTCACGTGCTAACCTGCCATGCTGTCAACTTGGTCTTGGGTCCAGTCGGTTCACTGACAGACTGACCGACACAGCGAAACACGCAAAGTCGTCGACTCGCAGTCCACATGGCTAACTCGCTCGTGCTAACTCGCCAAGTCGCACTTGAATCCACATGGGTAGCCAGCGCCAAGACATCAATTCGCAGGTGACTCCACATGGCTGGCTAGCGCGTGCCTCGCCTCCAGGTCGCACTTGGGTCCACTCGGCTGGACAGCACATCCCCTCGAAGCCATCAAGTTGCACTTGGGTCCACACGGGTGAACAGTACGTAGCTCGCCTCTCGCAGCTGGGTCCACTCGGGTGGTCGGCGCGTGCCGGCGGCGGGGTGCGCCCGCGGCCCCGGGTCTCTCTCACGAGGTTCAGCCGTGGGCGGTCACCTGAGCAGGCCCTGTTGAGGCGGGTCAGCTCTGCTGGAGCCGTCAGCAGCAGCGGAACGACACGGACGAGATGGTCTGACGCGCTCGCCGGCCTTTGAAGGACGTCTCGCTTCGGACTTCAGTCGGCATGGCTAGGTTCTCTGGCAGGGGGATCCAAGTGCTGCGTCAGAGGGAACGTCAGGCAAGCGAAACAAACGTCCGATTCAGCTAGCAGCTTGCAAACAACGCCATGCAGGCGACAGTGCCGGAACAGTATGCACGTTGGCTTGCGCGGATAATTTTCGTCATGCCAGTCTAATGCCCCTGGCCTTTGCCAATGGCAGACTTTGCCAATGCCAGTCTAATGCACCATGCCAGACCACCGTCAAGTCCAATAATATGTCCGAACTCTTGCAGTGTATCCGATGCTGAGTGGTGAAGCACACTGTCATGCTGTTTCACGTCATTTTCTCCACGACATCCGCTAGAAACGTCACAAGCTGTGTCTGTCGGCGACAACACGATTACAGCAAACCCAGCGCCTTGCTGGCTTCAACAAGACGGCCAGCCATCAGGGAGCTCAGAAGACGCTACCGGCGCGTTGCCGGCGAGTCTGGCGCGTTGCCGGCCAGTCTGACGCGCTAGCCGCGGTTCTGGCGCTCGACCGGCGGTCGTGGCGCACTGGCGGCAATCGTGGCGCATGGTCGGCTGGTCAGTGTGACGGTGCAAAAGGCGGTGACGGCGCCGTCACTTCACACCCGAGATCACACTCACACGCAGTGCAGGCGGTGTGAAGGTTAGCCTCCGCGCCGCTTCCGCCGCCGCCGCGCCGCTGACCGTCGCCGCCGTGCCGGTCACGCCCAACCGCGCCGTCTCCACCGGTGTGCGGCACTTGCCGACTCCCCGGTCACGGGCTGCCGGTGCCGAACCTGCCTGGTGCCATTGCTGAGCCGTCTGAGGAGCTGCTCGGTCACACCAATGCCGAGGTGCAGCTGTGAAGAGATCGAGAACACGCAAGGCCCTCGCTGTAAGTGAGCCTGACATACGTGGCGAAACAAAGCATGATGTTTGGAACCAGGAAGATTGCATGTCGCCGTTTAGTATGGCGATACGTGGAGGTTGAGTCATGTTTGGCATTGTTTTAGGCTGTTCGCGCACTTTTTCCATCGTTCACACCGTGGTTTTTGTGGTTCTGCCACATAGTACCACCTCACTCGTATAGTTGTATTTGGACTTCAAATGTTCACCTTTTCAGAAGTCAGTAGTCACAAGATCTTCCATGAGTTCAGTTTCATTTGCATTATCGCTAGATAAACTCTGTTCAACACGATTGAACTCGCACTGGAAACTAGAGCTAGTCGGTCGATTGGGTTAATCTGATCATTCCCTACCTGGCTATTCAACACGTGCCTCTTGCAGGCCGGCGAGCATTCTCATCTGCAGTAGAAAGAGACTCGATAGCAATCAGCCTGTGACGATTCATTACCGTATCGAGAGGAGACAGGCAATTCTAAAAGGAAGCCTTCACGACCACCCAAGAGCAGCTTGAGGAAGCAGCCAGACAATCCTCAAAATAATTCCTCACGTCCACCCTAGGAAGACGGTTTCAGGGGGCAGCCAAGCAATCCTCGGAGGAATTCCGTCTGGTCACCCGAGGGCAGCGGAGCTCGCCGACGGCATCCCGTGCGCCCCGTCGGCCATGTCTGACTGCCGATGAAGGCGGCCATGTTTACAAGTGACGCCAGGCCAGCTGGATTCGTCACGACGCACGCTCTCTGGGTGGCATGCACCATTGCACGTGCCCTTGAGAGGCAGGGGCAGCCAGCAGAACGTAATTCCCGGCTCAGCTGGAGGGTTCGTCTGGCAACAGTGTGGATAAAGCCCTGTGGAATAACACGCGCGCAAAATGGATACCGAGCAATACAAATTGAAAGGCAGTGAGCAAGGGCTCCACCACAGGAGGACGGGGGGGACGTGCCCCCACACAATTTTCGGATTTTAACATTACGTCTGTGTGCTTTGCATGGGAAGAATCGACTTCAGAATGCCTCCGTCTCCCACCTTCTGGGAGGTGGCGACGCCCTTGGCAGTGATGGTTATTTGTATTTTGTAGGTAGTTATGTCGCGAAGGAAATACTTCTGCACTTGCTTCTCTGCAGTTTGTAATATCTTTTTGAACAACATTTTTTCAGCTGGTTTTCGTAAGAAATAGGCACCTCTGTCCTTACGGCTTACTTCCCTGCTATTTGTGATATCTTTTGCATGCAGAGACAAATTTGTGCCTGGTGTTACACGTGCACCTGCTCTTTGTCGAGAAATCGAACAAGATCAACTCGAGCTCGTTCCCTGTGTCTTCATTGGACCATCCCCGCCTGCGTGTCCTCGCAGGCGCAGGGACGCAGCCCCGTGTCCTCGGACGCAGGGACGCAGCTCCGTGTCCTCGGACGCAGGGACGCAGCCCCGTGTCCTCCAGCGCAGGGACGCAGCCCCGTGTCCTCCAGAGCAGGGACGCAGCTCCCGTGTCCTTCGGACGCAGGGACGCAGCCCCGTGTCCTCGGACGCAGGGACGCAGCTCAATCAGACTGCCCAGTCACCTATCGTCCGTTTAGGTGTGAGATCAAGCGTTGCAGTCCCCCGAGGATGCTGGCTCTGGCCTCTGAACAGTGACTAGCCCGGCAGGATGCAAATGCAATCAGATACTCACCACGAACAACGGCCAGATTCGGTATCTGGCGTGTTGAACCTCATCAAGAGGAGTATAATTATCAGCAGACAAAAGAGCGGACTGGTCCCTCGCGCAGGGCCCCTCGGGTAGATCAAAATAGAAGTCGCCGCGTTTGCTGGCTAGCGGGATGGAGGACCATTCGCTTGTGGTTTTCTTCCTGGCATGGCTCTGCAGTTGGTATATTTAAGTGATTGCGAGACATGATGATTTTAAATGTTTTATCATCATTTGACTTTTAGTAGTAAATACAGTTAAAGTCGCAAAGTACAAGTTAGGTAGCTTGGCGAGTTAATACTAATTGCTGCCAAGTGTTTGATGTTTGATTAGCTTAGCTCCATTAAAATTCACTTAAGTGCTCAGTTGACCTAGTCTCCGGCTGTCAAGGGTATTTCGTCCGCCTCCATCATCATAAATAAAAAGCGACAACGCCATTGCGTCAAGACGCATGATTCTGCCATTCCCGAAATTCGGCAGTCACTTGGTTCGCCATTTTCTTTTCGTTTCGAAACTAATCAGCGTCGGCGGAGGTGGTTTGCGCGCGACAATGTGTAATCCCGACGATGGATGACAATGCGTCTGCGCCTCCGTCGCCATGGCAACGCCGAAAAACAGTTTTCTGACCCCAATCGAGCCCCGAAATTCGTTCTGATTGGCTGATCGTGCCGGAATTAAATGCTTCGCTGGCGGCTGACTTCGTCGACGCCGTCTCGGCCCATGGAAATCTGAGGTCAGGGCGCGTGACGCTGTGCACGAAGTGACCCGTGCTCAGCCAAGTCGAACTTCTGTCTGCCATCTGTGCTTTACTTGACTGTTATGTCGGTAATAAGCAAGCAATTGCGAGCGTGGCCAAATTCACAATCATTTGTGGACATGTGGATAAGTGGTTGTGAGCGGGGTTATGGTAAAAAAATCCCGCTGCTGCCAATTCGTCTCCAGTAAATGATGGCGTGACACAGTTAGGAACTGTTCATGGACACTAAAAGGGTGCTATGCTTGCTCAATGGCCTGTATAATCGTTGTAGCCTCGAAGACGGCATGACTCTTGCACATGGATTGATTCAGGGATCCGTCACACTCGCTATAAGTGGGTGGAGCCACCGCTTGAGTCTCCGGTTGCGTCGTGCTGTGACGCTGAGAACGACGAGACTTATCACCACGACCGCTATTAGAAGTGAGTAGGCTTCTGTCGAGCGAGTAGAAGCGCATAACAGCGATTGTGATTTAAAATCTCGTCTCGAAATGGTATACGCCTCATTTATTGCTTGCCGATTAGCTTTTCGGCTGCACGAGACGCACGAGTCGTTTTGATATCGGCACATAGTTTGTGCGCTTCGCGGTACTTATAATGGAGCTAGTATTCTAAGGAATCTGCAGAACTCCGAACATAGAACGAAATTGCTGGACATCAGTCTCTGTCAGTGATGTTACAGTTCATTGCCCAAGCTTTGTCAGGTATCAAGCTTATGGCCTGTCTCTTTTGCTGTGTGTATGTTTATTCGCGGGTAATTCTAGTGATCTTTCTAGATCGTATAGTGTGATAAGGGAGAGCTGGTTGTTGTGCTTCGACCGACATTTGGATCATCTGTCTGTCTTATCTTATTGTACGACAGATAATATTTATGGCGAGTCGAGAGTGAGAAGATTCTGAATTGCAGTCTAGTGATACTCTGAAGCCATCTGCCGGCCTGTCTGCGCCGATCGCACTTGCACATAACGATGCCTGAGCGCATGGTGCACTCACATACGGATACATGCTGATGCGATAGGTCTAGGCGCACATCGATGACGTTTGTACCCTTGTCTTCTTTCTTGTGTTTATGCAGCTTGACGATGACTTTGGGTAATGAGAGATATGGTTATGATCCAAGAGAGTTCGCAGGAGGACTGCGACGAAGACACAGGCGAGCGTACTTGCTCCTGTTTGAGCATGTCGAGTTCTACTGCTGCGGTGACTTCCGGAGCAAGTATTTTTATTTGAGCGGGACGAAAGCTGGCGAGCGTTGTCCGCTGTCATGTTTGTTCATGGTCGACCAGGCAGTTCCGGGCTGTCTAGTCGGTGAAATACCTGCTGCGCGGCACGATGCAGCACACAATATCGGCTGCCACGTGTGACGACGATCATAGTGCGGGGGATCTTCGATTTGGGCGTCTATGTAGACCCATCTGTTCATGTGGTGTCAGTACCGGTGGCACCGCACGTTGCTCGAGATCGAGGCGAACGGACGAGCGCTTATACCAAAACGACCTCAAATGCTATGTTCTCGGCGCGCCTGCAAGGTCAACACTGTTCGCGAGACTCCGCGGGATTGTATTCACCACCCTGATGATATATGAGTACTGTCGCCAAGCGCAGGGCGACTCTGCTAATTTGTGTGAGGCGACCGTAGTCGCTGGCGAGCGGATCTGGCATAGCACGTTCGTTATGGAATCAGGAGAGAAGATATATGGCTGTAAAGCGGAGGAGCTCGTCCCGCTGCCGAGATTTCGGGAATGGTCTAGATCCATGGTCGACGGAACTCGTGTTCGAGAACGGCATAAACGGGCGGTAAATCCGTACCAGAGTCTTGAGGTTTGAGGGGATGGGGGATGAGGGGGGAGCGGGGAGCGAGGAGGGTGAGGGTCGTCGCAAACTAGGAGCTAAGGATTGGAGCACTAGCTACGAGCTATCTCGTCGCGTTATGCCGCTAGCTCAGAGCACCTGCAACCGAGATATTGTTCCACGTATGCAGGTGGACATGGAGAGAGGCATAGGGGATGATAGTACAATGAATACCTCTAATGGAGGCGCACCTGCGGTTATGGGACGGAGCCATCATTGAGGTTATTTACGCGACCACGTACTTAGACTGACGTCTGTGAGCGCTTACAACGACGTTTGGTGCGAAACTAGGAATATGCGGAAACTTCAAATCTTCTACATATACTTGTTGCACATCTCATTATGACCGTCACTTAATCCCACCTCAGATTGATGAAGCGTACAGACACTTAGGAGTCACCATAGGACATCTCTGCCAATACCACTGTTGTAAGAGGTAGATAAATTGACTGATCCCTCACACGACATTGGGCTAATCAGATAATATCTAAAAGTACAGCTTATCGGACTGTAGCGATCCTTTGCCTGCATCACGCGCTTCATGGCGATGGGAGCACCGCGGCACCAGCGGATTGACATTCTCATTATATCCAATTGTAGATGTTCGCTACGTAGGACGGGGATGCGTGGCGAAGCGGGGCGCTTATCTCAGATCCGGGTGAAACTTGCTGTGATGTCCAAGTCGATAGCGTGAGATATTATGGTGATGAGCACCGCACAAATCTCGCCATAAGCTTTTTGTAGGGAGGTCCGCATTCGCACGGTCCGGCCAAGATCGAAGTCGGTCGGTACCTGCGGACGTAGGACGCTGGGCTGCCGAGTTGTTGGATTTCTCCTGCACTCAGAGGTGAAGCGGGACGGTATGATTCATTTCTACGTACTCAATAGATTCGGTAGAAGTGGCCAAACGAGATAACATTGCGAGCGATGCTTTTAAGGATTTAGTTGTGCATATCGATTCCACGAGATTTTCATTCAGCGGGATCTCACGTCAGGCGAGGGCGAGCCCATTCTTCATTTAGTCTCGATCGTTTGCTAGCATCTTTTATATTCGGACTGTTATTACAGGATTAGTGTGGTCTTAGTCTTGGAGCTCTGCTAGGCAGGAACTGTTCGCGGCACAGGCCGCACCCTAGCAGTTCTGACGGGGAGGATGTACAGCGAGCGCGTGCACCGTCGACCTTTTGTGCTTGTTTCTCGCGCCATATCATGCCAGGCGTGCCAGTGAGTCCGGCACGCTGCACGGTGCTCCGCGGAGCACGTCCGAGCAACCACTGAGGGAGCTAGCTGGCGACCGATGCCGTCACGAGTGTCTGGTGCGACACACGCCGCGCATGCGATCAGACACTTGGGTGATAGATTGCGTCGCCCCATTAGGGAGAGCGATACACCGCATGGCTTGTTGAATTGGTGGCGTGGCGGTACTGGTCGCTTGTGTCGAAAGGATTGTTCACACGGGGAGGAGACAGGCAATCATGGTGAAGAGGCACCATCGCCACTGGCAACCGATATTCGTTATGTCCGTTAGTCCGCATTACGGGTGCGAAGCTGCGGGGTACCAAAACCTGAGTGCCGGAATCAAGTAACAGATGTGATCAACAGGACTTCGCACTTGTGTGGCCACGTTTTACGACCGCGACCAAACTCGAGATATGCACGTGAGCGCAGATGGTAGCAACGGTGAGTCTAGATAGGCGTTGTAAAATCGGTAACCTTAATGCGAGGAATGCGGTCTTTAGGATGTTCGTGTATATACCACGGGGGAGACGGAGTGAGCGAAGAATGGGGTAACGTGGCAGTGATTAACTCCGCGCGCTTAATGTAGATAATTAGCAATCGGACAAGCAACCATCAATTAGCACTTAACTATTGGCCAACCTAGGCCGTCTTATGAGTCCGCGAGCCGCGATTGAACTTCGCAGGAGACAGCTGGTGACACCAGAGTGATGCGAGAGACAGGGGCGTATCACTTGGGAATGGCCTCGACTTCAATTTTTGACGTGTGGTCCATAAGTCTCCCACAGACAGAAGTTACGGCTTATGACTTGAGACATGCATCTCTGACATGCATAATTTGCTGTTTGAGTGGGCATTAGGGTTCCACTCGTCGCGTGCAACATTGTCAGCGTGGAAGACCTTGCTCACTGCCTTTACAATTTGGTATTGCTTCCGGTAATCTATTTTGCGCGCGTTGTTTATTTCACACAGGGCTTAATCCACCACTGTGTACAAATTGACCCTCCAGCTGAGCCGAGGAATTACGTTGCTTGGCTGCCTTACTGCCTCTCAAGGTAGAGCCACGTGCACTGTGATGCAACCAAGAGGCGAGATGCGGTCGCATAGTGTATACGTGGACTGCCGCACGCAGCACTGTGCGAACTGCACTGGAGAGATCACTTGTAAAATCCGGAGCCCCGCGAGGCATCCTTGTACAATCTGGCCATGGAAGACATCGCGGAGTCGAGATCCTGTGAGGTACGTTCACTCGTGTGAAGCGCACCACCGTCGGCGCAGAATGCGACTGCTCGATGCGGGTTGTATCGCAGACGGGTGGAATCCTCTCGTCACCGGAGGATTCGTGAAGCGTATATGTGTCGGCTTGCGCGCCCATGCATGACGCGAGCGTCTGCTGCTGAGGGTGGACGTGGGACGGAATCTGATGTTATTTTGAGAGATTGATTTCCGCATACTTGTGCGCTATCATGCCTTAGGCCGCGGGACTCTATGTTGGGCCTATGAAAGTCTGTACGAGTTGAAGGCGCACAGAAGAAATGTTAGGACATTGTCCAGTCTATGTCTTTGTTATGTCTGTACTTATCCCGTGTTAATATGCATGCCAGAGGATACCGGATACATGCTGTTAGCTCTCATCGGAGGCGCTACTTTCAGAAGTTCTGCCGAGGAGCAGTTCATGAGTCTCGCTCGGCACTGCTCAGGAGGTCTCGTTTTTGTTATTTTAGTCTTGCTATTGGGAGCAGGAAGAGTGTATTTCCTCAGGCCGCAGGCGGGAAAACCGTGCGCGGCACAGGCACCATTTTTCGGGACGTGTAGACACGTCAGGCCGGATTTGTGATTTTGCCCTTTCCAGGGGTGCAGAAGTGCGCGTAGGCACGGTGTCTGCGAGCCTTCCGAGAATAGGATTTTCTGGTGGCCTACAGGTCAGCATGGGTTGGCGAACGCCCGGTGTATAAACTTTGTGAAAAAGATGTCGCCATAGGGAGGGGCTACGTGCTTATTTGTGGGAGGGGCGGGACCCGTGGCAGGTGCATAGGACGCCAGCACGGGGCGCATCGGAAAGCAATTTTAAGGGGACCTCCGCCTGGAAGATTCGTGTCCGAGAACGGGTGGCCGAGCCTACGGGACCAAAACCCGGGTGTGCGCATAGTAAATGGAAAACCGGCTTATCACTATTTGTCATTTTCCGTAGATCGCACCAACCGGATATGCACGTGAGCGCGTGACAAAGGCAGAAGGGTGTAAAATGGTATCCTCGTGGGGCCTGCGGTTACGAGCGTCGTTTTTCGAGAAACGTTGCTAGCTGTGGGGTTACCCAGAAAGGGTGTGTGTGGATAGGAAAGGAAACCAACTTTCACTATTTTTGCACCACATGGTGTCTATCCCACCGATAAGCGGCGCGAGCACGTGACAAATGCAAATGGGGGCGTAAATTGGTGCCCGACATTTGGTGGTCAATATCTCCGAAAAGTAGTGTGCTTGGATGACTTGCGAATTGGGGGCGCGGGTAGCTTTATGCCAATGGGGGTCACTCGGCAAACATGGCACGCAATAATTACATGTATATGTTGGCCGCGTGCGCACGTGCGGCTCCGCTTTCAGATCTCGGAAACTGCTGGACCAATCGATCTGATATTTTTGTGAGCAGCAAAATGCATAACTTTGGGACGCCGCAATGAGTCGGAAATCGAAGTCGGTCGGCACGTGCGCACGTGGACGGGCTACGATTTTGGATCTCCGCCAACTTCGGAGAGCTGGCGGACCTCTAGTTTACCGAATTGCACACAACGGTGGTGCTAGGACATATGGAAAACGTATGCATCTACGTGAATTAATATTAGGCTAGCGAAAATATTATGATGCTTTAGATTTTGTGGTACACACCATTATTTAATGATAACGAATTTGATATCGCCAAATATGATTTCATACTTTATGAATTTGTGTAAAGTTCACATTAAAAACTGATAATGATTTTACAGTTTATTGATTCTTACCTCACAATTAATATACAAGAAAGCTTTCTTTCAATGAGGACTTTCTTCAACATCAGTTCTTGTTGTTATTGAAGGGGGTTTACATTCATTGGGCACATTCATCAACCTTTTTTACAGCCTTCTTTCGCCTATCAAATGACTGTTGCCGGATCCAGAAGTTTGAATCAGTGTGCTTTAGGAAAAGCCCAAGGAATTCTGATATGTTTTCAAATGATAAGATTGCAGTGCTGTGTAAATTGAAAACTGTTCTTAAATAATTTGTCCTCCGTAAAATATAGTATTATCCTTAAATCTAGGATTGTGCAAATTTTCTTCCGATTCGCAGTATGTTTGGGGGCAACGTCCCCTGATGCCCCTGGCTCCGCCAGTGTAAATGACCTCCGGACTCTGCAAGAGCCCGTAACCCCGTCTGCAATTGCATCCCTCCCAACGGTCTGTTGAGCAGGGAACGGCAGTTTTCTATCTTACTGCATCTGTGTGATGTCCGATACGACGCTGGTAAGTGGAGGCGCCGCCGCACGGGGGCCCGCTCAACCCCGCCTGCGTCCGTCCCGCTACCGGTAAAACGGCGGGCTAGGTACCAATACCGGGAAAATCCGGACGCGCCTGACTGGTGATCTTTTTGTCATATTTTGAATACATTTGTTGCTGAGAACAATCATTAAATCGCGCAGGCATCTAGATGGAAAGTGCCACAATGTGGCTATACGATTGCCTTATATTCATATTCTTAACCTAGTTAGACCAGTCTGGATATGGTGTAGAATCATTTTTTATTTAGGTAATATTTGTCATAGGGTCTTCGTAATGACATTCCGGCAAATAACCTTTTAGGGTCACTTCTAGTACCGTTCTTAAGTCGGCTTATTTGAGTGGCTCAAGTAATTCCTCTAGTGACTTTCAGCTGCGCTGAAATCCACCCGCAAGTAGTATTGCCCAAGTGGTCATATGCCTCTCAAGCATCGAATCCCTCCATTGACGGGGAGTCCGCTCGGTGCGCGGGGCATAACCCGCGTTCCTAGCTTTACTTGAGCAAGAACCGTACCTACCAGTCGTAACGCTTAATTACCTGATGCCTGTGGGTATGTTAGAACACGGGGCCGTTGGGCCATACGTTTTGATGCTACGAGACCACGCTGTTCGTGCGCGCTGGGTGGCTCTTACCCACGTGTCTGTACTAGGCGGATAGCGCCAGCTGTTGCTTCTCGTTCCACTGCCTCACGTACAGAAGGAAAGGCTCTTGGAGAAGGCATTGGCAGCTTGTGCGTAGCCTTGGAGTAGCTGGAGAGCTGGAAATCTGGAGAGTTGGAGCAGGAAGAGCTGGAAGCCTGGAGAGTGAGCTGGAAACGCGTTGGCACGAGGCTGTGTAAGATGCTGGGAACGAGAGAGCTGGAAGTGGACAGAACTTGAGCCTTTGGAGAGCTGGAAACTGGAGAGCTGGAGCTGGCAGGAGCTGGAGCTGGGAGAGCTGCGAAGAGATGGAAGCAACTGGAGCTGGATGAGTGTGTGAGCTGTCGAAGATGCTTTTGGAGCTGGAGAGCTTGGAGTGGAGAAGCCTGGAGGGCCTGGAGATAGGGCTGTGGATGGCTTAGGAATGAAGCTCGGATGCTGGAAGGAGCTGGGAGTTTTGGAGAGCTGGAAGTTTGGAAGAAGCTTTGCGAAGTGTTGGCAAGGCAGCTGGAGCTCGCGGAGAAAGAGCTGCAGCTGAGCGCCCTGGAGGCTTGGCGACGTCTTGGAGTTCGAGTCCTGGTCAGGCGGATGGCCTAGGCCCGCGTCTGGGCTTACGTCGATATGCATGCGGCTACCAACAGGGCAGAGTACCGCAGATCGGCCCAGCTGAGTGAGTACGGCATTACTGTGCATCAAGTCGCGCATCCGACACGCACCGGGCCAGCCGTAATGTCTTTGTCTGGCTTGAACAAATCAATCGACTCCAAGGACTCAGATTAGACCCTTCAGACTATTTAGGTTTCACGGACCAGGACTTTATTCACCTCGGGCTTAATTGAGGCCGTTTGGAAGCGTTTGGGGGCGATTGGGTCGTGAGTGTTTGGTTTCAATAATTGTGGGGGGGCAGTTGGCTTTAGAGCTAAGTGCGAAAACGTGGATGGAGTGTTTAGAACCGCTATAAGTTTTTGAATTACAAAAATCTACCCCTACACTCTCCTATAAAATTGCCTGACCCACAACCCTCAACCCATCCCAATTTAACCCAACGCCCAGACAATGCCTCCAACGCCAAACCCAAGCCCTTAATTACCCGGCAGATATGATGTTCTTTCGGTGATCATCGGGCTGTGTAAGTCCATGACCGATAAGCTAAGGCCTTATAAGCTGGCCCTCTGTTCTTAAGTGTACTTAAAACGCGGCACATGGCAACACAATAAGCACGCAAAAACATTCGGAACAACTAATAGACTATTACGTTATTCAGCACCGCACCCTAGTTGTGTTACGCGCACTTGGGGTCCACTGTAACCCCACCGCATGATCTTGTGATAGGTTGTGTCGGTGTGCTAATACCGCCCCTTCTTTCGACTGAGGTCGTGGGAATTTGGATGGTTAACTCGGCAAACGCGGTTTTATCCTAACGCCATTCCCACAAGTCACCCTTTCTTCAGATTTCTTAATTTTAGATGGTCCGCGATAAAATTGCAACTCTGAAGCCTGCTAACGGCAGAACAATTCGGTTAAACCAGGCGCGACAGTAAATTGACCAGTGTACTAAAATTAGGGTATATTTTTGGTGTCCCAATCCACTTTGCTTATCTCCCTTTTCAACCGGAACATTCGAAACACATGGGGTGGCAGGATGCCCAGGCTCGCGCTCTCGGTTTGGGTGGGGGGGCCAACTTTGTTTTTTTGGCAAAAGGTACCCCACTCTTTTTTTCTCCGGCGGATTGGGCTTCTCACCTTATTTGGCATTCGACATAATAAACAAGGTGGGAAATCACACTTTTTTGGGGCAACACCAAACACTTTTTCGAAGAAAAAAACTTTATTCGGGGAAAATTTTTTTCGGGAAAAACACTTTTTTTTTTCAGAAAAAAAGGTAAAAATCGGGGAACAATCATTTAAACAGCACACAAAAATCAACATTAAATCACATTAAAACACAGAAACCACTATTCCGTGCATATGCACACCTTAGTAATCAATCACGTTTAATTCATACCACGTCGGCCCAGAGGCCGTCACCGAAAGTATGAGGGGTCGGCCTGAAATGACGAGCAATCGTTAAATCCATCCCAGCCCAGGACAAAGCCTGTTTCACTGCGCCAGCCATATCGTTGCGCTAAAATCGTTGTTAAAAAACAAAAAAAACACACAACAAAACAAGTCGCCCGCCACGATGTCATATAAAGACTGATGCACTAAGCAAACCGGCTCTACAATGTTGTTTTGCTCCAGGGCCTTCATTCCAGGGCCCTGGACAGGTCGGGACCGCCCATTTCTGGCAGACTCTGGCTAGCGTGTTTACGCCTGGAGACGAAATATTTGCGCCTCCGGAAAACACTATGCCGCCCCCAAAGAATGCGATTAATGCCGCCTTGGTAGGCAAATCATGCCCGCCCCTCGAAAAGTAATTTTGCCGTCATCAAGTAAGACGTTTGCCGCATACATAAGTAAACACCTTCGCCTTGCCCTGCGGAGGTTATTATACACCTTAGAACGGTAATTAATGCAAACCCTTAGAAGGCACCATGTTCTGCCTTGGGTATATTCTTGCCGCCTCAAGAAGGCATCTTGCACCCATTCGCTACACCGTTTATCAACGGGCGCACAGTTTTGAAAGTGAGGGCGCCCATGAGTCTGGATCCAAGTTGGCGTTGCCAGAAATTACAAGGACAGTAAAGTTGTCTTGAGAGGTGGCCACCCGATTCGACTGGAGCGCACCAAAATGAATTGGGGCGGAAAACTGCACCGTGGGCCGCCTCTCTTCCACACGTTCGTCTCGGTCGCTTCAACAATTTTGTGGGGCGCCATCCAATAGCCGGAGGGACCGCCGTAGGTCCGGAAGAAGGGCCATGTCACGGAGGGGCGTGCGTCAAGTGGGTCAGTAAATCTGTGCGCCGTGGTGTCATCTGTTCTAATCAGTGAAAGCGTGGTAACTGTTGGTCAGTATCACCTTCCAGGAGACGTCTCGCCCAGACACTATGTACCCCTAATTCGCTTATTCACTATTTTGCAAATTTTGGTATAGGCAATTGCCAAAGCTTTATGTCATGCCGCGGAAGCGGCGGCGAATTTTTCAGTTCTTTTTGACTGTGGCAAAAAAGCTGGATTTTTCTGCTGCAAAAGCAAATTTTTTACGATAATTTTCAATTATGTCCGACCTTTTTTTTTTTGGGGGGGGGGGGCAAATCATAGTCTCAGGCATCTTTGGGGGGGGGGAGGCTATGGCCGCCGCTGGCCCCGCTGGGATCCGCCCTGATTGAACCAATCAACGCAATTCGAGGGTAAAGCTTGGCACTTCTTCATTTGTTTGTCTCTTTTAATCTGCTTGCATCCGATTCACTGCTTCTATCTGATATTGAATAAGTCTTGCAGCCACATACAAACTTGTTACTAATCTTTCAGCCCTCATTCCCGAAAGATCAACAGACGGTCAAGTTCTCGCCCACCATCCTATCACCACTCGACAGATTGGGCCTCGGTGGGTCGGCCATTTATAAAAACGCTGTGGCGACATTTCTATTTTGTCCGACTATAACCCTCTGCCGAGTGCACTGTGGCCGTCCCGCGGTGACTCTTCAAACAAACCCGGAACATAGTCAAAAATCACAGGCTGTCGCAACACGCGGCAGAATGCGCAATCGCGCATCCACTTATAAAGAGCCCCGGCAATCACGCTCAAATGCCAATATACAGACCGCGCTAGAGTGCTTGGTACAGCATCAACTCAGTTCGGCCGAAGTGACTGTTCCTGGTCTGTCAATGTCTTGTCTGTCTGTCCTGTCCTGGTCTGTGTCTGTTCTTGTTTCTGTGTGTCTGTCTGTCTAGCCCTGTCTGTCTGTCGTTGTCCTGTCCTGTCTCCGTCTGTCCTGTCCTGGTCTGTCTGTCCTGATCTGCTGTCCTGTCTGGTCTGTCTGTCGTCTCCTGTCTGTCGTTCTGTCTCTTCCTGTCTGTTGTCTTGCCTCTGTTCTTTCCTGTCTGTCTGTCCTGTCTGTCTTCTGTCCTCGTCTGTCTGTGCCCGGTCTGTCCTTGTCTTGTCTGTCCTGTGCTGTCTTCTGTCCTGTCGTGTTCTGTCTGTCTGTCCTGTCATGTGTTCTGTCTGGTTCTGTCTGTCCTGTCCTGTTCTGCTCCTGTCTTGTCCTGTTCCGTCCTTGTCCTGTCTGTCTGTCTGTCTGGTCTGTCCATGTCTGTCTCGTCTGTCTGTCTGTCATTTTTGTCCCTGTCTGTGTGTCCCGCTTCTGTCTGTTTGTTGTTCATTTTCTCTTTCGAAATGAAAACGAGCACTAAGTCTCTCTGTGGGTGTTGTATTGTCTTTTTCAATGAAAAAGGAGCGCCGATGACGGAAATTGCGCTGCGTTTTAATAGTATAGTGTAGTGTATTTTAAAACCATCCACACGGTGGCTATACAGGTTCTCCGTCATGACAATGCAGCAAGCATAAGGCACAGATCACCCGTGTACCTACAGTAGGTGCATTCAGAGTGGCCACACAAACCAAATCACAGTTGAGTCGCTAATGGTCATTCACATATACGCACGTACCAGGATTTTGCTCAGGGGGGGGGGCACGTCGGAAAGTCACATTTTGCTCGTAAAATCCATCATCTAGTGTGAAATCACATTTTGCTCTCACCATATGTTGCTGACCGGGGGGGGGGGATAGGTCGGTTTCAAGAGAATCCATTCTATCTAAGTGTGAATTTAGGAGCTCAGGGGGGGGGGGGCATGGCCCCCTGCACCCTTGGCTACGTCCCTGCACATATAAAACACAAACCAATTAAAACCCAGTCTCGTACGCAGACGATATGATGGTGCATGGCATGACTAGATGCCATCAACACCCAACAGCCGTTTTAAAAGCTCCAAGCGTCGGTGCAGCCCGAGCAAACGGAGGCAGCGCGTTCCACGCCGACGCCGCACGATACGAAAATGCCCTCTGGCTGGCGCTAAGTTCACATCGGCGGAGGTGGAGGCTTCCCCCGTCCGAGGCGCGCGTCTCCCTAGTGGACGCTGCGGTGCAAGGGATTAGGAGGGCGCGGATCTCAGCCGGAGCTCCCTCCGTCCTCAGCAACTTCCACACCTTCGTGACGTCACGGCGCGCCACAAGGGTATCGATTTTTGACCAATCAAGACAATTTAGAGTCGGGGTGATGAGTTAGTGTTTCTTAACACCGGTGACATTTCTGGCCGAGAAGTTGATGAGTTTTGGAATTTTGTGTAACCGACCCTTGGCCGCCCCAGCCCACACGCAGAGGCAGTACGTGATGTGCGGAAACACATACGCCTGGATTATGATTTTGAGTGTATCATTGGTAAAATAGTGCCGAAACTGTAGGAGCGGAGATGAAATTATATTACATTTTATGAGCTACATATTGAATGTGTGCGTCCTGACAGGACCGTCCACATGACGCAAGGATTTTATTTTGCAGAGGTTTGAATGACCGATAATCATTTATCATTTATTTATCTCAAACTATAAATTTCCAATATATATGGATGTGTGCTATTTAACCATTCCCCCGTTTTTATTCAATTTCTGAGTCGCTTTGAAAATAACAGCATGTTTAGCGCGGAGTACCGGTGCGCTAAATTACAATTCATTATTTTGTAAATGCCAAAAAATCAACCAAAACTGGACTAATGAACTCCACCTGATCCTCTTGCGTCACCTCTTACCGGCCTATCACTCCGTCTTCCCGCCCTGCCTTCAATCCGACCTTCATCGTCTTCCCGCCCTGCCTTCAATCCGACCTTCATCGTCTTCCCGCGCTGCCTTCAATCCGACCTTCATCACCATCACCATCACCCCGTCATGCTCTGCTCTACCGAGCTCCAGGGGATGACCGATGACACGACACCGCGACATGAGCTGCCGACTTCAGCCTGTAATTCGCACCGGCCTCTCATCATCGCACATTATCGCCCCCTGAGCTGGTCGTTAAAGACATGGAGGTCCGGGGTTGCAGTGGCGCAGGCGTCACCGAATAATGACAGGGGCGGGGCTGGGGCTCAGGCGTCACCTAATAATGACAGGGGCGCGGCTGGCGGGGTTGATTCGTCCGCGCTGTGATTAGATCGGTGTCGCAGATGATGATTTGAGGAATTGGGATAATGTGTGCTTTGTCATCTTGTTCGTGTTTTATTTGCATTAGACGTTTCGGTTGTAGGCTGATGTGAAAATAAACGGAAGCTGTTCAGACTGAACCAGGGAACATGATGCAATATGTTTACATTAGCCTACTTCTCTCCTTGATGCTATGGCATAAGTTGGCGCTGTCAATGTTGTTGTGCCTGATTTTTGTCGGTAGTCCCTTCGTTATGTTCCACGATGACAAAATGCGCGCATCAATCCGCAACTATACGCACGGTGTTGCAAATATTGACTAACCTACTCAGGCCTGAAGCCACTCGATGTCACATGTCGTGCAATGACAGCGCACGAGACGGCTAAAAATGTTAACAAAATGACACGTCTCGTGTCCTAATTGCTTCACGGAGGCTGGGCGAGATTTGACCGCTCTGTCGCCGCCGAGAATGACCCTGCCCTTTTGACCCCGCTGATCGTTGTCTCCGGCACACCCTGACCCCTTTGACCCCGCTCTCTGCAGCTCCCGCACGAATCTCGCTTCCCCATGATTGCCATCCAAATTCGTCATTAGGGGAGCGACACTCGTTGCTGCCGGCGGGGCAGGGAGGGAGGCCTTAATGCGGTACATTTTCCACGTCACTTGCACCGCCGGGTGCGCGTGAAATGCGAATTAGCGCGGCAGGTTTGCGAAGTTCGCGACAGTGTCGATACGGGTCTTTCTTGCTCGTCTGCAGCCAATGATGTCGCTCTCCGTGGCCGCTGCCGCAAGAATCGATTTGCCGGACGGGCCTTGCGCCAATGACTGGCTTTGAGGGAGGGCAAAGGACGTATTAAGAGCGAACACGACCCGAAGGGGTTCATTTACTGAGGATGCTGCAGGGGATGCAGGGGTGCACCAGAGCAGAGCGAGCATGCCGTGGGTGCGCTGCCTGCAAACTGGTCCTGCACGTCCCGAAGCGTTCGTTTTCAATATAAACCGTACAGGTGATTCCAACGGTATGGTTAAAGGGACACTGCCACCTTAACATTAGATTTGAGTTGAGATAGCCATTTTGGCTGCTTGGCATTGCAATTATGTATGGTAAAGGTAAACACTGAGGTCGAATCACATATTAGAGAAATTCGAGTTTTGGTTTTGACATCTGTAACATTCCCTAGTCCCATGTTTTGAATTGGACCCTGATTCGATGTCTTCGTCTCTCTTTTACTAAATGTTGATTGCATCCCGACTTGTATTTACGTTTGGCAATACAATTAGCATACACTAGTCATACTTATGGCTGCGTTGAAGGTTTTATTTTTTTTCCCCAAAAATTCCTTCATTATGACGTCAATCAGCCCAAATAATTAAAACGTTTTTTTCATGAAAATGAGCCATGTTTGTGAGAACAAATGTCATAATCGTGTCAGCAGCAAGTTACTTCATATTTTGCACCACAAACGGCGTACATTTGATAACTTTTTGGAAGGTGGCAGTGTCCCTTTAACGGTGCTGATTTCATGTTTGCATATGAGACGATATATTGTATTCATTTGTTCGAGGTGATCGCCATAAGCATGGTTTCCGCTAACAGTTGAAACCATCTAGTTAAACAGATTTGCCGTACTAACAACAAGCAAAACAACAAACAAAGCAAGACGATCACAGAAGATACACTAAAAAACGAAACAAACCAGCAAAAACTAAATAATACAGACACATGATTCACTTACGAGAAACTCACACACACTCAAACTGACTGAGTGAAATACCATTGCTTCTAACAGTGAGGATTAAACGCTGTTTATAACTATCTCGGGCCCTGCACAATATTCGACACCATCACTCGGCAATATACCTACAACACAGAACATGTTTCCTTCAAGGGAATGTTTCACCTTTGTATTGTCTTTGAACTGAGATAGCCATTATCTTTGGTAGTTATTAGTCGTTTTCACGAAGGATTTTTTTTTCCCGGTAGTACCCGATAGTACCCGGTAGTACCCAGTAGTATTTCCTGCGTTTTGGGTAATTTATTCTAAAAACACGGCTTTTCCCGGATATTTTTGGTGTCAATTGAAACTTCATAATTCATAAAGTTTCAATTGATACCAAAAATATCCGGGAAAAGCCCTGTTCTTAGACTTAACTACCCAAAACGCATGAAATATTACCGGGTACTACCGGGTAAAAATAAATCCGGTAGTACCAGGTAGTACCCGGTAATATCTCGTGCGTTTTGGGTAATTGAGTCTAAGAACACGGCTTTTCCATTTTTGTTTTGTGTCGATTGATAATTTATTATTCATTGAGTTTCAATTGATACCAAAAATATCCGGTGAAAGCCGTGTTCTTAGACTTAATTACCCAAAACGCATGAAATACTACTGGATGCTACCGGGTACTAACGGGTAAAAATAAATATTTCGTGAAAACGGCTATAAAAAGTCTGATTTAATGAAACAATTTTCCCAAAAACTTAACGTTTTTAAGCAATTCAAGTTATAATTTGAAAAATGTATTTAGGCTAGTGCCGCCGCAGATTGTCTGACAGCGACTTCAAGATTGCTGGTTTTGAGAGAAAAACTACTTTTATTTCTCGAACCTTGACGGGATTACCTGCTGTGAGTTCGATAACAAAATACTTGTTTGTGTTTAAGTCACCAGAATTGTCTGCAAAGATTGTGCCTACTCTCTAAAGGCTATCTATAGCTCTATAATGACGTCATCACCCCAATAGTTAGCAGTATAATATTTAGTGACTTTCCGAGAAAAAATATCAGCACCGTTTTTAACAGCACTTACTTCATATTTTTTTTCAACGTGCGTATATTTGACAACTTTCAGAAAAGTGAAACATTCCCTTTGAGGAAAATATGGATGTTCCCCCACAAATATAAAAATATTATTTTAAATGGACAGATGAGAAAAAATATATGTAAAATTATAAAATTTTGCAGACAAAAATATACCGAAATATGTTACAAGTTAATTAATAAATGTTTCAAAACTGTACAAGACCTGGTATTCTTCAAATACTTTCTAAAACGAGTTTTGGTCTTCACCAGAACTGGTATCCGTTTTGACGAAAGTGGTATGTGCAATTATGTTCTTACACTCTGCCTATTTTGATTATGTGACCTACTATCCTGAAAAACAACAAATCCATTGAATCACAAAGGCATCCAAATTAGTAGTTAACTTATGCACCCAACGACGGCCAAGCTAGCGGTTGCGACCGTTAATCATATACAAATAAGTCACAATGGTTCATTGTTTTTAACATCAAGAGTTTTCACAGTTTTTATCTGGCTGTATATAATACAATGCTTTAGCTTATATTATATACAGCCTAAATAATCGTAAAAAATCAATAAAAAATCACCCTAAAACAATCAAAATTGGCAGTTAAATCGAAGGTTCATTTATGCACCCAACGGTGACCAATTTAGTGTCGGCGATTCGTTTCAGGGACTCACACTCACAGTGCTTTCAAATGAAAGAAATGTGCCAGATTTGTCAAACCAGATTTAAAAAAGAATCATAACGTTTGTCACCACTTGTTAATATTTTAATGTGTTCAAATTTCGTAAATTGTTAACCTGAAATATAAAAAGTATGTTATTTCACTTTTAAATTTTGACGCGATCATTTCGATACCATATATGTGTGATAAGGTAATACCAAAAAATAAATCAAAGCGATCAAGTCACATTCCCCCTCCCCAGCAGCGACTACACGGTTTATTCACATTTTGCCAAGTTTGAAGCCAGTCTTGTGTTCAAACGGCCATTCATTAAGCTAGAACCATCGAACTTGCATATACCCGTCAATAGACACTGGCACCATTCCCCACGGGTCACCATTCTCACACTTCCCACAAATCCCACCACTCTGAAAACCACACCCTCTCCCCTCCCGTCCACCCCATCCCTACAAACCTCCCACACCACACCGTCTGCCCACCGAAGGCCACAGAGTCACCGATACCATCAGCAGCCTCTCCTCCCTCACTGTGCACCTGTGAGGGCGGCCGACCCAGCGGGGAGGCGCTCAGGGATGGGGGGGGGGGGGAGATTCTGACGGGCCGCCAACCGTCGCCGCTCGGACAGATTAAGCCGGTGTGTGTTGATGCCCGCGGGATGCGATGATGCAGATGCAGGGAGTAATTGATTGCGCCCTGCCCGGTTATGGCCCAGGTGATGGCGTGGTGAGGGGATATCAGTCAGACTGCAGCGGGCCCAGGGGGCGGGTGGGGGAGCTGGGCTGGGCTAGGTGATTGAGTTGTATACCTACTGGCTGGAGAGGCTTGAGGCGTTGGATCATGTTTGAACCTAACGGAGACTGGAGTTCGTCCGGGCCAGGGTGGCCCATGGGCTATGGGCTGGGCCTGCAGACTGGGCCTCAACTACTGGGCTCTGGACAGTCCTGGGCTGAACATGCGGAAGTAATGCGCGTTAACTCAGGTAAAAGCTTAACACTTTTTTTTAATAAACTCAGTCCGAATGTTTTGTATGGATGGTTTTCTGAGGTCAGGACTCGCCTTAAGCAAAGTTTGTTGCGCAGGTCCTGACCTCACCACCCGATCGCGCAATTCCTGTTGGCCGGCAGAATTTAGAGACGAAAGTTGTACGTGCCTAACATACCTGGACACGGTCCGCCTCGCTCACTGACGTCACCTTTTATAAGTTTTAGGGTTTTTAGGGTAGGTTTCAAATGATATTCTTTTAGAAGTTTTGTTAAAATGCATTATTATTATTATTATTATTATTATACCTGACCTTTAGAGCGACCGCTGCCACCGGCCACAGGCCATCCCAGTCAGGAGCAAATAGCGAGCACCAAAGCGACTCGAACCCGGGCTGCCACTATCGGGATAGGTCAGAAGTCTAGCGCTCTCCCACTGAGCTACAGGGGTGTACTTCCACAACAGTTCACTTCAACAGCAGCATGCTGTTGCTTTTTTGCATAGTTGGTTCATTTTTTCACATTTATAGTATACAAATGTGCCATGATAATTATTGACATTGTTGTGAAAATAATAATATGTTGAATCTGAACGGGCAGAACCGAGCCTGGGTCTTAATATGATGAATTTGACCGGGTCTGATCCGGGCCTGGGCTTGGTGTTCATGGTCCCAGGCCAGACCCGGGCTGGGGGTTGGTGGGTCCGTGACGAGCACTGACGTAGACTGATGCAGTACTTTGAGTTCCACGTGATGGACGTTTGGTCCAGGCGTGTCCAAGATCCACGTGATTCCTTTTATGCTTTATCTGACGCTGGTTTGCGTATTTCCTGCTTTTTACTGTCGAGTGCATAACACTGTAAAAGTAGCTGTCTCATTAAAATCAATCCGTCGCTAAATCAAACACGTAGGTGCTCGTAAAGATCTCGAGCCATACTCGAAGAGCCACCATTGATGACATCACCATTTCCACTTGCTTGCTATTTTGTCTTATCAATTACGTGACATGTCACGCCCCCCATTCTCGAACGCCCCCCCCCCGACGACCGCAGCAGGTTCTCAACAGAAGGTCGGGGTCACCCGGTCACAGGATACAGCTGCCCCACGGATACACCTTCTCACGACGTATCCTCTATCGAACCCCCTACCACCAAATTACCGCCGTTTCCCGTGAGCGCGTCCACCTTTCAGCCTTATAGGAAACCCATAAACCGTGCCAGCTGCTCTCTGCGTCCGACTTCCTCCGAAGACGGCAATTTTCCCAACGGAGGTGCCCGAGGCGACGAGCGAACCGTCCCACGCGCTGAACTTTGACCCCGCGGCAGGCGGCACGCGTCCAGCCAATCAAGACGGGCCTTCATGGGGAACACCGTGACATTGTGGGCTTTGTTAATACGCGGCCGGATATCTAATTTCTGCCAAATTGTCGGTGTTCGGTCGGCGAAATCAGCAGTGTGGAAAGTGGAGGTGTTGTTTGCGGCCCAGCGGCGGTGGCGGCGGCGGACTGGCAGTGTGGGGAGGTGTTATTGTCTTTCCGACGGGGGGGGGGGCGGACAGAGTCCATCTGTACGGTGGACTCGGTGCAGAGGTGTGGGGAATTCAAAAGGTTGTTGATTACGGGAGGTGGGATGGGGTGAAGTCGTTTGTCATGTGGCGGGGACGCGAGGCAATTGTTTTGCACTTACGCGAGTCAGTGACATGAAATGATAGTTAATGACTTTAATGGTTCTGGTAACGGTTTGTCATTGTGGGTGGAGGAAAGCGCCGTGACCTGCTTTCCACCTAGATGCAAAAAGTACATACATTTTCGAGTTGTTAAAGCTGTGTGAAAATAGGTAAAGACACAATCAATATATTTATTTGTTAAGTAAATCCGCTTATCATACATGCTGTTTTTTTTCTTTTGTTTATAATGCACGGCCTTTTTTGAAAGGGAATGCTTCACCTTTCTGAAAGTAGTCAAATATACGCCCGTTATAGTAAACAATACTAAGC
>VOPJ01003278.1:0-41616 GCA_014673585.1 Semibalanus balanoides
CCCGTCGGTTCGAAGTTGGCTCAGACCCCCGTCGGTGCGAGGGTTAAAAAACCAATCGGCCAGAAACTGTGGCTGTGGTGCGACGGGAAACTGTTATGGAGGTGGGGTCACGTGACCTGGCCTGGTGAACTGACCTGACATAACCTATTGTCAAAAAATAGCGAAAGCTATTTTGAGCATCATCGACGAGAATGCTGAATGCTGACGAGGAGTGTATGGTGCCAGCACATCTTAACTATTCCCAGCGCAGCGCTGCGTGACCGGGCAATTTTGACCTTTTGTCGTGAAAAGGGCTGCAGTCGTTAGGCGGCACCTGTCCCGAGTTGACCTAGGATAGTAGGATTACACCGCGCAATGCATCGATTCCACGATGGAATCGTTCAAATACACCACTGGCCAATCACACTTTCATTAAGCAATGGCATGGTGTAATTGGTTTGAATTGACCTGTAGTCAGAATTAATACTCTATGAGACCAAAGGTCACACGGAGCGGGCTATCTTTAACGAAGCCTTAGCTCACATTACAGTCGTAAAATCCGGACATGCTGAAGAGAGTAGTGGTTCAAAGGCTTTGGAACAACCCAATTAAATGCCTATCGTACATCTCAACCCTCGCCCTACAGGGGGGCTGACAGCCCCCCCCCCCCTGAGGTTTTACTTCAATAACTGTTTGCATATGCAGCGCATCTTGCCGAAATTTTCCGTAGCTGAGTTTACAACAATTATACGTATCGTATCAAAATGTGATGTGTATATAACTATTAGAAATAACCTACCACTTTTACGTCAAGGTCATGGCAGGCCACAAAGGGCCATTGACCTGACCCAAAAGGTCACCAGTTGACTTAGATACTAAAAATGGGATGCCCTTGGATTTGCCTTATGACAGACAACACGTTACTATTTACGGTGTCTCTCTATCTCTCCGTTCGGAAGTTACAATAAGCGACCTGTAGTACATGACACATGTACTGTAATGCAAAACGCCTATCAGTTATATACTCATAACTTTGGTAATGACGACGGACAGAGCGAAATCGCTATTTTTGGACATGGTCGATCTAAGGTTATTCACTTGACCTGAAAGGTCAGATGCTGACCTCAAATCCCAAGATCGCATGCTGTTAGATTCCTCTCTTGACAGGCAAAACGCTGGTTCTTACCGCATTGTCCTATCTTTCTTGGTTTGGAAGTTAACGGGGGGAGGGGCCTGTCAGCTCCTCCCCCGTAGGACGAAGGTGAGAAAGGGCGAGAGTTAAACAAATAGCAATGAACAGTGGCTGTCACACCTCGCAAGTTATCGTTAATGGTGATTGGTCAGCCTGCCAACAATTGACTGAGTCCTTTGCATTTTCCTCTCGCCTATGGCTATGCACGTTTGTATCTTTCCCTTGAATCGATAATTTAAAACATTTTGCGACCCAATATAATACAATTGAGCCATCTTGTTGAAAGGTGCGAAAAACGCATACAAATTTGTGAACGGCAAATCACATAAGCGGATTCATCCAATACTACGCTGTAGCGGAGCTAAGCTTGTACGTGATGTGGAAAAGTGAGCCATTTGCAGACCAATAACTCACTTCCAACGGGCGGCGCGCCGCACCGTTTTGGCGTCGGCCGTCCGAAGTTCCCCAGCGTCAGCTTATGAAGCGCGGCACCATATTAAGTACGACCATAGCTCATCATCCAACTATCTAGAGGTCGGGGGCGTGGAGTCAACTTTTGCAATCGTGCTCGTGCATGGTGATTCCACGTTTTTTCGCCGTCATTTGATCATAGGTACCTCGCACAAGAAATCGAAAATAATGGATTAATTCGAAATTTATCAGCACCACTTAATTCAACCAAATAGTTTTTAGTTAGCTATGGTAAAGTTGTTATATCTCCAAAACAAACACAACAAAATAATATGGTCAATTTGAAGTTACCTAACCCCACTACATCGACTATAAGGATATTCAAAAACATATGTTCAGTTGGGTCAGTTGTCAGTTTGGAGAAAAAAATCAGTTCAGTTGTTCAGTTCAGTTTAATTCAACGCAAAGTTTAAGTCAGTTCAGACCTTGAAAAGTCTATCTGTGTTATAAGGCAACGTCACTTAACTTTTACGCCAAAAGTCGAGCCATAGCCATTCATGCTATTTTATTATGAAAAGAAGCTAAGGTTGTTGACAATATAAATAACTGCATACGTATTTTTATTTTAAAGTTCACTGACGGAATGGTGATGTTGAGTTTGCAATATTCAAAAGATTCAATATTCAAAAGTCCGCAAATAAGCGATTCGAAATAGTGAGGAGGCGAATCCAACTTTACGAATCATTGACAATCATTGAAGGTGCAAATTTATTTTTTTATCTAATGGGTTGAGTTGCGGGAACCAGATTTTGCAGGTGAAATCGGACACGCGTAATCTACCGATACATACACAAAACTATACATTGGCCCGCGAAGTGGCACTATCTCTTAAAGACCAAAGATGGGATCTGCGTTTTTAATCAACCAAAAATTATCTCTCTAGCACAAAAACTGAGAATATTTGAATTTTGGACAAATTCATGGATAGCTTATATATGAATAAAACGAACACAAAATCGGTACTGATGGGTTTCACAGATTTTGTGTTCACATAATTTGGTCACATTACATAACAATGGCGAATGGCCAATATCCGGAACAAAAAATGTATACCCCTTCCTCTACAGTATCGGCTGCTCAGTCAGCCGGAATTCCGGGGATAGCTCAGTTAGGCGGCCTCCGGACACCAACTAGCCGTGCCCGGCTGACTGCTGAGTCGACCGAATGTCGGTAAAGTGCTGACCACAGGAGACCCTCCCGCATGCGAGACGACCCACAGGAGACCCCTCCCGCAAACCAGATGACCAGCCCGAAGGTGGTAACGGTCTTCGCTATGGTGACTCAATGCTTCTTCACAAGTTAGCAGACATAAAAGGGAAATGTGTTCTCGTAAAAATAGACAGTGTTGCTGGTAGCTTATGCTTCCAAAGATATCGTAAGTTCGCCGCTCTAAAAAATCGATAGTTATGCTTTACAACTGGAGTTTCATAGTGAACCGGGCGCCCCAGCATCGGACAACAAAACAGCAGATATAGTGTTGGTATATAACCACACCACATGATTCACTGTAAATTATGTCTGACACAGTGTGTGAGTGTGGGGCCGACAACATAATCATACTATAGTTCCACGCCCGTTACCAATGGTGTTTTGCAACTGCTCCTACCGTACGCCATCGGGAGCCCGTCCTGTTCTGTTCATGTTCACAGCCTGCTCCAGGGCCCAATCTTACCGAGAGTCCAGTCTTACCAAATGCCGTGAATAGGTAAATACGGCATATTGATGCGCCGGCCTGCAAAAATTCCGCGGGTCTAGAGATCGAACCGGGAATATTTTGTATAATGCCTACCGCTCTGCCGACCAGGCTATTTCGACAACGAGAGAGGTCGAACCAAACGATGTGTTTAAATAAGTGCAGCATTCTGAGCACTCCATTCACGGCATGCCGTCCTTGCGCCATTCACGGCACTTGGTAAGATTGGGCCCTGGACACAGTGACGACCAGTCCACTGTGATGATGATGATTGGGGCTTAAGGGCGCCGCAACAAAACAGTTTCATGGCGCCCATGATCAGTCCACTATGACACCACCACCTTATACCCTACAGTGACACCACCACTTTATACCGGGCACGAGTCGAGCAACTGAACCCGGTCCACAGCACAGGAAACACTCCCTCCACCGCAGGCTATAACGGCAGTCAGTGCGTACCTGAGAACATGGGCATGGTGAGGTGCGGATGCAGCTGCGCCAGCTGCCTGGAGAGGAACATCTGCGAGCGGCAGTAGGTGGCCGCCAGCTGGGCATCCAGAGTGCCCTGCTCACGGCGCTCCTTCTCGGCATCTGCGGCATGACACGACACAACACAGTTAGCCAAAGGTGGTATAGGGTAGTTATTTCAGGAACAGGGCATCATGATGAAAAGTAACACACATTTATACATCGTCAATTTGCTCCATTCAACGCCTGGCCAGAGAATACGCCACGTCGCCACACATATTGGGTGGGACAACAACACTGTCCGCTCCACACGATCGAACAATAAGTGTTCTCAACCCCAGTTCCGTGACGTCATGTCAAAGAATGACGCTGATTGGCGGAGGCCACGGGATTGTCAATGCATTAACTGAGGCAACAAACAGCTCACGGGCGCCTGATCGCAGTTTGAGTGCCTTGGCCATCGGTAGCCGGGTGAACTTTGCCAAAGCGCCTGAGCTTAGCGACCGTGTGGTGAAACCATCAAAGCATCTAAAGCAGTGGTTCGCAACATTTTTCGGTCAATTCCCCACTTGTCGCGACCTGATGGTTCCCCCTTATTTATATCTTTGCATCACCTTAAAATGCATTCTGAACATACCAATTCCCGTGTGCTTATAATTATCCCGCAGGGTAATCCCGTACTCCCGTGTAGGGTAATCCCGTACTGAAGTGTACTTTTAAGGACATATTAATTAAAAGGACTGCATGTAGTCGCAGAGCCCTTTTGCTGTCAATGCGATGGCTGTGTCTGTTTCTTTTCCGTCAGTCCAGCGATTCTAGCGATTCTCGGATCAGTTTTTGACACCGCACACCAGAGGTCAGCTTCAACGTCTTTGAGCTCGTCTCTTTTTCCGTTTTAAATGTCTCAAGCGCTGAGAACTCCTGCTCGCAAAGCAATGTTTAGGAAAATGAAATGAGTTGTCGCAATTTGCTGAAGCGCAAAGCGCATTTGCTGAGATTTTCGGTTACATGAGTCGCATCTTTGCCCCAAATCCCTCCAAATCGAGCACCCGGAATTGCCTCGGAGCTGAATATCATGTCAATGAACTCCTGTAGATCGGCTAGTACCTCATCTACAGAGCACTTGACAGTTGACATGGTTTCGAGTAAACGCCTTAGATGATGATTGTGGCTTAAAGGATAGTGCCACCTTCGGAGGATGTCTAAAAAGTACTTAAGATGTAATGCTGGGAATTAATTATATGATGCTGTGCTCAAACTTGCCCTAAAGTAATGTTTCGGCAAAGCCATTTTCTATTTTTTTCAACTCCAAACATTGTCCATTTCGTGCACAAGCTACCTATATATTTCAAATGGCCGCTTTCCATATTGCTTGGACTATTTGCTGATTCATATTTGGCGCAGCTGTTTCAAACAAAGCCATGCATACCTCGCCATTGGATGTTTGCGACTAGAAACTGGATTTTTCGCAGCATTTGGCCACCAGGACCGCTAGTGAGCCAGGGGTACTTTTATGTGCAAAACAAATTGTTATTCATGTTTTTATTTATAAATGAACAAATAAAGATGTAAAGAAACAAATTGTATAGTCATAAACTGTTATTATATGCTTGCAACCGTCAAAATTCACTGAATCACTAGCGGTCCCTGCGTCGAACTGCTGCGAATATATCTGTGTCTCGTTAAGCAAATGTAAACAATAGCTTCCCCCGCCAAGCCGAGGCCCAAGCCAAGCCCGAATTCGCCGAACATGACGTTCCACGTCTATCTGTGTTAGAGGGGTAACGTCATTTATCTTTTTCTGACCAAAGTCGATCCGAGCTTTTGGGCGAAATTAGGCCATTTGGTTTGTTCTTTAATGAAAAAAGCTGAGATGTTGACAACGATAATTAACTGTATACCTTTTCTAATTTTAAAAGTTCATAACGGAATGGTGATGTTGAGTTTGCCAATATTTAAAAAGACATTTTAGTCCGCAAAAAGTGATTCAAAATAGTGCGGAGGCGACTCCAATTTTAAGAATGATGCCAATCATTGCTGGTGCAAAATGTTATTTGATCTATTTTGGGGCATTTCTGGAACAGACTTTTCAGGTGAAATCGGAACGCGTAAATCTACCGGATTTGACACCAAAAAACATCGCATATTTGGCTGCAAGGTTGCACTCTCCCTTTAAGGGCGCCGCAACAAAAAGTTATTACATTTTTATATGTTTGTATCACCTTGGGGAAATTACCGTCGAGTTTCCCCTTTAGAGAAGCTAGGTACTTACTATTTATTTATGTATTTATTTAATTTCAACGTCATCAGTTATTTCCACGACGATAGGCTATTTTAATCATTTCGTCATACATTGATTCAAACACACATTAGCGTTCGTAAAGTGTTAAGCAAGCAGCCGTCATTAGATCAAGGAGCCTCAGTCAAACATTTTTATAATGTACGTTTAAACGTTACACCCACTATGACGATGTGTAGATGATTTATCAATGGTATAGCGATGTACAATTTGATGACGGTAATGAAGGTGCGCTTTCCATGTTGTTTGCTAGACGAACAACGATAGGTGAGATGATTGTCGCGTTTTTCGCATGCCAGATTGATGGTTAAATAACAGATTTTGACGCAGTCCAGTCGGCAGGCTCAGTGATAAAATATTGTGCATCATGCATAAAGAAAAATAGTCAGTCATCAGTTTCGGAACAGTGAGCCAGTCTTTGTACTACCACGTCTTTTAAAATTAAGTTATTTCACCTCGAGTTTTTGAATCTGAGAAGTCTGCCATTCCCCCTGCGGCCCACTAATAGTGGGGAATTCCCCCAGGTTGGGAGCCCCTGATCTAAGGAGTGAGCAGAAAGGTCAATGACGTGTGGAAGAGAAGCTGAATGAATTTGTATTGTCTGTGCTTGAGATCTTGCCCGAGACGCTTGCTATACGGGACAGATATACATATGTGTGGTGATTCCATGAAAGATGCCACCAGCTTGTGGTGATGAAGTTCTGACTTATCAGCTAACAAAACCATCCATTCCAGTATTCATTCATTCCGCCATTCATTGTGAGCGTTTATAGGAAATTCACCTTGTTCTGAATTCGAGAATGGCTATAGAATCGTCACGTTCGCATCCAATCACATTCACACAGTTTTAGCAAAATATGCCAACTGAAACATAATCATCTCGTAAAAATGTGTAATCCCGGCGAAAGTCCAGTAACCATAAAATGCTTACAACTCCATTTTCTATCTCTCTTTTTGTATAAACATATTCAGATTTGTGGTTGGGATAAGGGATTGCTTATTCTCAACACCATTAAAACATGATATAACAAATATAGATGGGCTGATCTGCGGTAATTTACCTATGGTTGCAGCATTTCCCGAACTTTGCATTCAACAACGCGACGTTTTGTAGATGAAACTATGGAATGTATCACATATGGAAAACAGATAAATCAATTAGGACGCACATCCTTTCAAGGCAAAGAAAATAAGCTTACCTACATATAATCCAACGCAAGGCATATGCTACCCATTTATATGACACAACATGCCAATGACTCGGACAGTCCATTTCATATAACCTGAATGCGACAATTTTGCATAAAACCTCACCAACTGTCCCTCGCCACCCGACGGACAGCCAGTGACAACAGCTGCCCAGCCGGCGCCAGCGCGATGACAGCCGGCACAGACCTGGCGACGACGGCGGCGGCGGCGGCGGCGCCTGCGTGTGAGGCGGCAGGCGCCGGCAGCGGCTGGACCGCTCCGAGTGGCATTGCCGCGTCGGCAGCCCGCACAGCCAGACGCGCTTCTCGAGCCGTGTCGGAAGCGTCGTCCGTGACACATTGCCAGCCTGCTTCATATAGTACAGGACCCACTTGAAACATCCCAGTAGACCAAGTCCCATCCGCCGGTAAAACACGCAGTTAAACCCAGCCGTCGGGACCGATTCGTAGTTGGGTGTGCGCTGCTCGAGATTTGCTCAGGATTTCGGCGGCGCTCGGCACCGTCCGCTGCGGATCTGAGCCAGTCTTAACGCGGTGATGGCGCCATGGGAGAACATGTCTGACGTGGTGCCGACGCTGAACCACACCTCCTCCACCGCCGGCGACGACCTGGACCCCAACAGCACCGACCTGCAGACGCTGACCCAGGTGCTGGACGTGCTGGAGTTATACTACACACCGCTGATCGTCGTGCTGGGCGCGTGCGGCAACATCGCCTCGATGCTGGTGCTGTTCCTGACCAAGCTGCGCGGCCAGTCCTCGTCGTTCTACCTGTCGGCGCTGGCGGCCAGCGACACGGGTTTCCTGCTGACGACGCTGGTCGGCTGGCTGGAGGTGGTGAACCTGCCGATCTTCACGCAGCCGGTCGTGTGCCAGCTGACGCAGTACATCGCCAACTGCTGCAGCTTCACCAGCGCCTGGTTTGTCGTCGCCTTCACCGTGGAGCGCTTCGTGGCCGTGTGCTACCCGCTGCACCGGCCCAGCTTCTGCACCGTGCACCGCGCCAGGATGGTGATCGCCACTCTCACCGGAATTTCGGCGATCGCCAACAGCTACGCGCTGGTCATCATCCGGCCGATCCCACTCGACAACGGCGAGGTGGTGTGTGACATTGACTTCGGCCAGTACCCGTCGGTCGGCTTCTGGCTGACCACGCTGGACATGGTGGCGACGCTGGTGCTGCCGTTCCTGCTGATCGTGCTGCTGAACGTGCAGATCGCGCGCGCCGTCTGCCGGCTGGAGCTGGTGCGCCGCATGATGTACGTGTCGTCGGCCGAGCACGGCACGCCGCGTGTCAACAGCCAGCAGAAGATCACCAAGATGCTGCTCATCGTCTCCTCCGTGTTCCTGCTGCTCAACCTGCCCTCCTACGTGATACGCGTCTGGGCCTTCATCGCGGTGAGTACACGGCGGGCGCCCGCAAAACACCGGTGCATGTGTGAGTTGTGTTGACCTGGGTATGCGACATCTGGATAGACGCTGGTGGGAGGTTTCGAACCGCAACACAGCGATGACGGCAGTCCAGGAACATGCCACATTCACGTTATACAAAAAGCTGACCAGAGGCCGTTCTTACTAAAAAATATCAAAAAAATCGAGACATGGCTTTATTTTATCAAATGCTGAGCCATTTTCAACTATTAGCAAGCACATATTATCAACACAATTAGTTGAAAACGACAGCATGCTTAGTATTATTGAGTTCCTTGGTTTTATTTTCGAAATATCGAACAGTAGCTCGCAGATCAGAGTCTATGATTAAAAAAATCGAGCCGTGGCAAGATCTTTTTAACAAGAACGGCCTCAAGTATAAATGAGAAATAACTACGAGGAAACATCCTCAAAACATATCAGTTAAAATAGTATGCGTGTCCTCATCCCGTATGCATCACGAATTCGAATATGCGTATGTGCGTTACTGCTGCCTTGACAAGCCTATTGATCTGGCCCGGGGCGTGCTTCCCGCTGAGTAGCTAGTGGCTACACAGGGTTACTGGCACGGGCGCAGGACGCAGCATATGTACCATATAATTTGTGTGCCAAATGGCATGTGCCTTACACAATTCCCGGGTGCGGCATCCACGAATAGCTCGGTGTGATGGATCGGGTCAGAACACGATGGGCTTCGCAATTCGCATGCATCACACGCTGGTGCATTTATCTTCATACCTTAGAGAAGGCGCACCTAAACGATTCCCGAGGCGATATAGGCAACAGTCTGACGCGATAAATAAATAATGTGGTACTTAGAAGCACCAGCAAACGTACTCTGATAAAGAAGCATGCCTGAGAGCTTTGGAATAAAAAGAGGACAGCGACCTGGCACTTTGATAACTTGCTAGCATTCTCAACAACTTTAATGGTTGGCAGTAAAATATGATGCATTTTAGGTCGCTAGTGCATCTTGAGCTCAAATATTTGATTAATGTTCTTCATAACGCGTAAAGCAAATTTTAAAAGGTTGTCAAAGTCCAATAAACTAAATCATCCCTCCACAACCAAGAAAAACGACTATGGCAGCGATAGTCAACTCCAGATACATACCTTTCCACAATTGACGGAATATGTAATAGCATATTGTTCCTATCTGTGCTGCGAGTTGCGAAGTTGCAAAACATGCCCGCATAATACAAGAGTAAAAATAAAAACGGCATGCAGCAAAGAATACGACAATGCTATAGCGAAACAGTGTATAGTGCCATGAGCGAAACCATGGAACATGAGCGAAACCATGGAACAAAGTCCAACTTGCAGCATGATAGCAGACATCTATTAATAACATTGTCTGGCAACAAGGCAGACTTGTAAATGACTCAGAGTTGAGTCATGAATTGACTCATGAGTCAGACATTTTTGATTGAGTCTGAGTTGAGTCGGATCAGTTTTAAAAGCGGACTTGAGTCAAGGGTTGATCGATTCAATATGTTATGAAACAGAACTTGGTCAAGAGTTAGGAGTCGGTTCTTCGGTTTGAGTTCAGACTTGAGTCGGCTCAACAAATGAAGTTCAATCCAACGGAGACATGCAAAGGAGGCAATGGGGCCACGCCCGTTCACCTGAGCAAACCAATTTACACTAGATAGAATGCGACTTTTCTGACACTCGACCCTACCCCCCCCCCCACACGGTCAATATAAAATGCTGCAACTTGTATGATGATTCAAATTGAGTCGACTCAAATGTATTTTTTAGTCGAGTCAAATCAATTTGTTAAGACTGCACTTGAGTCATGAGTTGAGTTGACTCAATTTTTAAAAGCGGGACTTGAGTAAAGAGTCGAGTCGATTCAATCTGTTTGAAGCAGAGCTTGAGTCAAGAGTCGAGTCAGTCATTTGGCTGTTGAGTCAGACTTGAGTTGACTCAAACAAATGTGAGTCATTACAAGTCTGCAACAAGGTAATTTCACGTCAAGTGGCCCAAAAACATGACAAGCAAATCCACAAATCCTTAATAGCAGTGTCAGCAATGAAGCGTGGTTAAGGCTTGCTTGACACATTTGTATATAACACTTTCTATTTTAGTGGACAGTTCTAATTTTGGTGCGCATTACAGTTTTGTTTCGTAATATATATTTATAAATAGTATCATCTTAGTAGTACAAGTCTGTCAATCATCCTGGTTGACTGATTCCGTCAGTGTCCATGTCGATTAGAAAACAAAGGCGATATAAATGACCGGCAGTGACTGCAGGTCAAACAATCTTCCCATAGAGTATTCTTGGGAAAAGCGTGGACCCCGCCAAACATTGTGCACAAAGCACGCCAGCCTCTGGTTCACGCTCACGTTTCTGGCTGTTAGAAAAGACAGTCAGAAATTAAACCAGCACCTGACACCAAAACCTACAAACCGTGAGCAACACACTGAATTCCTCCGCACCGGTCCTCCCTCTGAAAATCGTCCTCCGCTGCTCGTGTCTTACCCCCCCCCCCCTCCTTCCACAGACGGTGACAAAATCTACATCCCGCAGCCCGCTGTGGCTGGTGTTCGTGCAAGCCGCCGCGCACCGGCTCTTCCAGCTCAACTTCGCCATCAACTTCCTGCTCTACTGCATGTCCGGCCAGAACTTCCGGCGAGCGGTGCGGATCATCTTCTGCGGCAAGCGTCGGCCGGTCAGCATGCGCACCAGCACCACGCTGGCGGAGAACATCCCGCTCACGTCGCTGTGCAGGCGCGGCGTGCTGTGCTCGAATGGCGCCGCCAAGCGCACCGTGGTGCGGGGATCGCCCATTTAGGGGACTGACAGGCGCTAGAAGCCGGGACTGAGAGGCGCTAGACGCCGGGACCGAGTGACGTGCAGGCGAGGCGGACGTCAGGACGTGACGTCAGGACGTCAGGACGTGACGTCAGGACGTGTCCGACTCGCCGGGAAGGTGCCAACGCGACGGGAAATGTGAGGAGACCCGGCTTGAGCATGATGTCGCACATGCGACATCCCTAGTGGCGATTACATAGCAAATATAATATTCCACTAAAATATCTATATGTAATTCCACAAGTGTAAAATACCTCTAGATTATATAAATTTATGATATTGTCAACGACATATGTGCGAAATGCCTCAAGTTTAGATAAATTTATGATATTCTCAATGGCATATTGCTCCGGTTGTTTAAAATTGCAGAATTGTATCTAATCTAAAGGTATTTTGCACTTGTGGAATTATAGATATATCTTTTAGTGGAATATTTGATGAAATATATTTTATGACATTTACCGGAACATATTGAATATGTAAACGCGACTACTGTCGCTGATGGGTGTCTAGTGCTGCGTGCTGTTGTGTCAGACAAACGCGAAACGGTCCTCTCCCAGTGATAAACGCTCCCCAGTGATGGACGTTGTGTGGTGCAGCTCGGCTCAGCGCGGGGTGTTCAGTGTTGCTCTGTTGCGGTGACAGCGCGGGGAACCATTGTGTGACAGCGGGGGGCACCATTGCGTGACAGCGGGGGAACCATTGTGTGACAGCGGGGGAACCATTATGTGACAGCGGTGGAACCATTGTGTGACAGCGGGGGAACCATTGTGTGACAGCGGGGGGCACCATTATGTGACAGCGGTGGAACCATTGTGACAGCGGGGGGCACCATTGTGTGACCGTCTCCTCCGCCCGCTGCCACCAGCCGCGCCGCGTCGCTACCTGGCTGTATGTCCCATCCCCGAGGAGGAGGGGAGCCGCCGCGTCTGTGTGCGTGTGTCTTCTGTGAAGGCTGTGTGTCGCCGCGTGTCGCCGCTGGCTGGCTCTCTGTCGTGTCTCTGTATATCTGGGTGTTCCGTCGGCCACAATAACAGCAGAGCGAGCCGCAGCCGAGTGTCACACCTGCAACCCGAGATTACGCACCACTCGGTGCAGGGAGGTCCCACTGGGACCGGCGGGCTCACGGCGCCTCTGGTGGCCTGACAATCAGTGCAGACACCACAGCGCTCCGAGACGCTGCGGCTGGACCAGCGCCACCACACATACGCGGAAACAGCGCCGCTGGACCGGGCCTGGCAAACTGGCGACCATGCTGCTCAACTCGACGCAACGAAGCGTCTCGATAAAAACACAATCAATCAGGACATACTGAGAAATCAAGTTCAGCTTCCTTACTTTGCTTTAATTGACTGGAAGAAATAAGGAGGTTATCTTTCTAGTAGAGTTTGATTTTCCATTGGGTCTGCAGCGCAGGAATATTTGTATCTTTGCACTCCTCTGAGATGCAAAGATAAAAATGTTATATGCTAGTTCAACGATAAAGTGAAATAATGCGTTATATTTGCACCCCTCTGAGATGCAAGATAAGATCACGCGAGTTTCAACGAAAAATCATGTACTGAACGGAACTGGACTGAATCAAATTCTACCTAGTCGAGTCAAATCAATCGAGTCGAGTCGAGTCAAAATATATAATTTTTCATGTTTCACTTGTGGAAGACAGGAATTTTTTCCGCGCGTGTTCCTGAAAAACCTCGCTTTTTCGTCGCTCGTTTTTTTCAGTCACACGCTTGAAAAGATATCCTTATCTTTCACTCGGAGCCATGAAGAATACTCTATATCTTCGCCATCTGGAACATAGAGGATTCTTCATGGCTCCAAGTGGAAGATAAGGATACATTTCTGGAAAAGTTTGATTTTCCATTGGGTCTGAAGTGCATTAATATTTTTATCTTTGCACTCCTCTGAGATGCAAAGATAAAAATGTTTAATGCTCGTTCAACGTAGAGTAAATAGGTGTTAGGCTTTGCATCTCTTCTGAGATGCAAGATAAGGTCACGCGCGAAAAATTCAAGTTTATTGAATGAACTGGACTGAATTCAACTTACTAGAAGTAAGAGAATTCTCCATGGCTCCGAGTGGAAGATAAGGATACCTTTCCAACGGGTCGACTGAAAACGAGCGACGAAGGAGCGATGTTTTGTCAGGACCGCGCGAAAAGATTCCTATCTTCCACGAGGGCAGCATGAAGAATGTATTTCTATATCTTGCTAGGTAGAGTTTGGATTCAGTTCGTGTAGTTCCGTACTTGATTTTTCGTCGAAACTACGTGACCTTAATCTTGCATCTCAGAGGGATGCAAATATAACACATTATTTCACTTTTTCGTTGAACGAGCATTAAACATCATTATCTTTGCATCTTAGAGGAGTGCAAAGATAAAAATACTCATGCACTGCATACCCAATGGAAAGTCAAACTCTACTAGAAAGATATATAATTCTTCATGTTTCCCTCGTGGAAGATAGGAAATATTTTCCGCACGTGTTCCTGACAAAACATCGCTCTTTCGTCGCTTAGCTTTTCAGTCACAAGTCTGGAAAAGATACCCTTATCTTCCACTCGGATCCATAAATAATCCTCTATACCTTTTCCAGGTGTGCGACATCACGTGACGTAATTTCTATTAGGGATGTTTATAATGGCGTCTTCTTTTATTTTAACACGCAACTGCTAATACAATTTTTCGGGTCGCAAAACTAAGCATTTTTTATGATTTTCGAGCTGGGATTCCAAATTTGTTGCATTTCACGCTAAGAAGCATAAAATGAGCTATATATTGAGTCAAAAAAATGCATATATTATTATTGATTTATAGCATTTAAGCGGCTTTCTTTATGGGAAACGGAGAGCCTCATCTCTACTGCTGTGACTAAACTGGCGCAAGTAGACAATCCGACCAGTATTTCTGTCGTGTTTCATGCACAGAGGAAAGAAGCTTCCGGTACATAAATACCTTGTTAAAAGGATATGCACCTGGAAAATATGTAAGGAATGATGGAGAAGAATGCCCTTGATTCGGTCCTGCATTCATGTTTTGCGAAAAAAGTCGAATTTGTGTTTAATTGGAAAAATAATATTGTTTAATTGAGTCACACCAATCTACGTCACCAAAGCGAGTTTGTTGTCGTTCACAAGGAGGCATCGAACGGCAAAACTTGCGCCCGCCAGTGACAGCTGCTGTGCCGGCGCCGCACGATGGGTGCAGGTAGGCGGAAACGCGACTGTCTGGGTCGACGGCGATCGCTCGTGCCGGGTAGGGGGACGGGGGGACACGCGATACGTGAACCACTAGTTGTGCGAGCGCCTGCCGACCGCTCGGTTGGCGTCGGGGCGGACGCAAGGTAACTGATACTGGGCTGGAACGGTTCAAAAGCGAAGTGCGGTGGCATCAAGTGGATAACACTGATGGACGTATGCGAACGTCACGGATTTGTTTATGACGTGAAAATATGCCACATTGACCAACGTTTTGCGTTGAAACTCAGCAACTAGGGGCGCTTTTGGAGGGAAAATTTTGGATTTGGGGATTCAGCACACCGACAATCTGGCTTACTCAGTTAAAAAATGAAAGGTTGCTATATTCCTTTAGTGAGGCATTTTGCTATAAATATGTCTTGTATATGCATTAATTATGTATTATGTTATGTGCAATAAAGTTATATCTACGATGATAGTTTCCATGCGTGGGGCCAAATTGAAAGAAGAATACTCGGTCATCGGTAAACAATATTTCAAGAGTGCAATACATTATTTTGTTTTATGGCATGTATAATGTAGATTGATAAGTATTCTTTACTTTATTCAAATATACTATATTTTTTTTATTTTTCAGCTGATTTTTTAGACTAAAAGAATGAAATTGTCACATAATGTATCTAATTTCAGTGACTGACATGAAGCTTGCAATAGCTGTGCTACTTGCCCTTGAGTGTTCTTCTTTGGCTTAGATCCCATACTTCGGGTGCTCATTTTGGTCACGTGACTCAATCCGCAACCTTATCTACCAGTAAAGCGCCGTAGTTGGCGATGAACGAGCGAGCGCGAAGGAAATGTATAGTAAATTTCAACTCAATCGGACAAGTAGTTTCTGAGATACAAAAAGGGTGCACACGTGCGCACGTGCAGAGACACCAACCCCTGACTTCTGGAAAGGCAGCGGCTGAGAGGTCACTAAACACGCACCAAAATCGAACAAAATCGGTTCAGCCGTTCCTGAGATATAGAATAGGGGTGTGCACGTGCGCACGTGCAAAGGCATCCTACCATTGACTTGTGGAAAAGCGGCGTCTGAGGGGTACCTAACCACACACCAAATTGGAACACAATCGGTTCAGCCGTTCCGGAGATATAGAATAGGGGTGTGCACGTGCGCACGTGCATAGGCACCCCACCCCTGGCTAGTGGAAAAGCGGCGGCTGAGGGGTCCCTAACCACACACTAAATTCGAACATAATCAGCCCAGCCGTTGCGGAGTTGTTGCGACAAAGAAAACTCCTTTTCAATGCACCCATCACGCGGCACGCGCCACGCGCAGTGGTAGTCACCCACATGAGTCGGCACTGATAACAATGATGATGATGATGATTTGGGCTTAAGGGCGCCTCAACTCAATGGTTATGTGGCGCCCATAACCTCTGGCACTGATAACAAACAGGATTGATTGGATGGGGCTACTCAGCAAAGAAACCCGTTTGTCAATCAGACTGCAAGGATATAAGCTTCTCAAAAGCGTTGCCACAGGTTGGGTCGGGTTGGGCCGCTCATAATCACATTTTTCATATCCACGTTAAAAACGATAAGAATCTGACTTTTTCCAAGCGTGTGACTGAAAAACCGAGCAGAAGGCCAGGTTTGATCAGGAAACACGCGCGGAAAATATTTCGTATCCTTACGCACGAAGAGAACTCGAAGAACTATAAATTTTTTAAATAGGTTTGTTCTGTACAGTTCAGTTGTGCTTTGATTTTTCGTCGAAACTCCGTGACTTTATATTGCATCTCTGAGGGATGCAAAGACATCACACTATTTCACTTTATCGTTGAACGAGCATTAAACCTTTTCATCTTTGCATCTCATAGGAGTGCAAAGATAAAAATATTCCTGCACTGCAGACCCAATGGAAAATCAACCTCTACTAGAACGATATTGTCATCTCAAGCGAATAGCTTAACATTGAATGTAAGCGTATAGTGCTTAAAAACGTATGCTGACTGGCAAAGCAAGTGCCGCGCGAAAGGGCACGTCAATGTCCCCATCTGCAGTTATTGTTGGTTTAGTGGGGTTTGAGGGCGCGTCCGACATGAGGTTATTTGTGCAGGCCGTACTCTCGATTACAAGACGGTTGCCGCTGTTTAGAGTTCATCACAATCTGTGCATAGTCCCTACAACCACTATTGAAAACCGTGCTACAGTGCCCCGCATTTAAGGGAATAGGTCACATTGTCTTGAAGTTTAGCCATACGGGGTATTTTGAGCTGAAAAAAACAAATGTGACACTTGTTTAGACGAAATATGGATATCCGTCGAAAAATGATCATGTTTCTTTTCTCCTTCATGACCATAGAAAAACGTTGTGACAATGTATGACGTCAAGCATATGGTAGTTTAGTTATAGAAGCTATTGCACACAATACTGGCGGCCTTTAGACCAGGCGCGTCGCCACGAAATTGAGAGTGGCCCGGGGTCTAACATTAGGCGTGTTTACACCGCACTAAATATATTCCGCGGAAAATTTTCCACGGATATTCTTGTACATTTTCGGCCGTAATTTCCCTGTTTTGGGTACAGTTCTTCCGATCTGACTTTGCTTACGCGTGTCTGCTCGCGTGTCGTTTGCTGCGCCTATGCGACGAGATCAATTGGCTTTCCGCGATGTGGAAATTGTCCGCGGAATATATTTAGGCCGTGAACGGCCTATGACGTATAGCCATATACGTCAATATTTATACAGTCAGATGTTGCTGGCGAACTTATTGGCGGTTAGACACCAACTAAATAGTAGGAATGACCATGAACATATCCACCATTAATCCACACCTAAATTATTGAACACAGATATTTATTGAAATCGAAGGGGTCCATCAAGTCTCGAATCTGTCGCTGGCGAACTCTTTTGGCGTCTAGACTCCAAACTATCACATGTAGGGTGAAACAGATTTCACTATGCTAATCTACGCCTGGAACTCTATCTGGACAACGATTTTCATGGAAAAATAAGGGGTCTGCCACATCTTGAATCTGTCGCTGGCGAACTCTATTGGCGTCTAGACGCAAAACTAACATATGTAGGGTGAATCAGATTTCGCCATGTTAATTTCGCCATGTTAATATCGCCATGTTAATCTACGCCTGGAACTCTATCTGGACACCGATTTTCATGGAAATCTAAGGAGTCCGCCAAATCTCGAATCTGTCGCTGGCAANGCCTCAACTCAATGGTTATGTGGCGCCCATAACCTCTGGCACTGATAACAAACAGGATTGATTGGATGGGGCTACTCAGCAAAGAAACCCGTTTGTCAATCAGACTGCAAGGATATAAGCTTCTCAAAAGCGTTGCCACAGGTTGGGTCGGGTTGGGCCGCTCATAATCACATTTTTCCATTAATACACGTAAAAACGATAAGAATCTTAACTTTGTTCCAAGCGTTGACTGAAAACGACGGACGAGGAGGACCAAGGTTTGTCAGAAACCGTCGCGGAAATATTTTCGTATCTTCCACGAAGGAACATGAAGAACTAGAAATCTTTCTAAATAGAGTGATTCTGTTACAGTTCAGTTCAGTGTGCTTGATTTTCGTTCGAAACTCCGTGACTTTATATTGCATCTCTGAGGGATGCAAAGACATCACACTATTTCACTTTATCGTTGAACGAGCATTAAACCTTTTCATCTTTGCATCTCATAGGAGTGCAAAGATAAAAATATTCCTGCACTGCAGACCCAATGGAAAATCAACCTCTACTAGAACGATATTGTCATCTCAAGCGAATAGCTTAACATTGAATGTAAGCGTATAGTGCTTAAAAACGTATGCTGACTGGCAAAGCAAGTGCCGCGCGAAAGGGCACGTCAATGTCCCCAATATCTGCAGGTTATTGTTTGTTTATTGGGGTTTGAGGGCGCGCCGACAATCTGCAGGTTATTGCTGCAGGCGGACTCTCGATTACAAAGAACGGTTGCCGCTGTTTTAGAGTTCAATCACAATCTGTGCCAATAGGTCCCTACAACACAATATTGAAAACCGTGCTACAGTGCCCCGCATTTAAGGGAATAGGTCACATTGTCTTGAAGTTTAGCCATACGGGGTATTTTGAGCTGAAAAAAACAAATGTGACACTTGTTTAGACGAAATATGGATATCCGTCGAAAAATGATCATGTTTCTTTTCTCCTTCATGACCATAGAAAAACGTTGTGACAATGTATGACGTCAAGCATATGGTAGTTTAGTTATAGAAGCTATTGCACACAATACTGGCGGCCTTTAGACCAGGCGCGTCGCCACGAAATTGAGAGTGGCCCGGGGTCTAACATTAGGCGTGTTTACACCGCACTAAATATATTCCGCGGAAAATTTTCCACGGATATCTTTGTACATTTCGCTCGTAATTTCCCTAAGTTGGGTTTACCAGTTCTTCGAGTCTACTTCTTACGCGTGTCTGCTCGCGATGTAACGTTTGCTGCGCTATTGCGACGAGTATCAAATTATGGCCTTTCCGCGATTGTGGAAAATTGTCCGCGGAATATATTTAGTGCGGTGTAAACAGGCCTATTGACGTATAGGTCCCTATACGTCAATATTTTACAGTCAAGATGTTGCTGGCGAACTCTATTGGCGTCTAGACACCAAACTATAATAAGTAGGATGACATGAAACATATCCACCATCTTAATCCACACCTAAAACTCTACTTGAACACAGATATTTATTGAAATCGAAGGGGTCCATCAAGTCTCGAATCTGTCGCTGGCGAACTCTTTTGGCGTCTAGACTCCAAACTATCACATGTAGGGTGAAACAGATTTCACTATGCTAATCTACGCCTGGAACTCTATCTGGACAACGATTTTCATGGAAAAATAAGGGGTCTGCCACATCTTGAATCTGTCGCTGGCGAACTCTATTGGCGTCTAGACGCAAAACTAACATATGTAGGGTGAATCAGATTTCGCCATGTTAATTTCGCCATGTTAATATCGCCATGTTAATCTACGCCTGGAACTCTATCTGGACACCGATTTTCATGGAAATCTAAGGAGTCCGCCAAATCTCGAATCTGTCGCTGGCAAACTCCATTGGCGTATAGACGCCAATGGTCAAACTATCATATGTAGAGTGAAAAGGATTTCAGCATGTTGATTTACGTGCTGTTCTTAATTTCTGTAGAGTTGTAGATGATTCTAACCCTATTACTGTCGGGGGGGCCGAATCGGCCCCCCCTTGAGGTTTTTCGCGTATGGGTCATTCATAACTCAAACTCAGAATCTCAAAACTTGCCTTGGCTTTTCCTAACAATTCACTTGCGCATCGAATGGGTGTACTTTTTTTTCCAAATTTCAATTATTAGGAGGGGGTCCAAAGGACAGTTTTTGCGGGGCGTTTGTTCGGACTTTTGACACAAAATCTTTGCATGCGTTAAGCACTCATGGAAGAGTTGTGTGGTTGAAGAGAAGTGTTAGCAAAAAAGACATCGGTTACAGGAATTGATTGTTCTTTCAGATGGCTATCTCGAAATTTTCAAAATTTTTTGGAATTTTGAAATCCAATTTTTGTTTGAAAAAAACTTATTTTTTTTTCACCAAAATGATACAAGTTTTTTTATTTTCAAGAGTTTCAAAAAACCTGGATGGCATGTGAGAGAAAACATGCCAAATAATATCTGTGAAGTTTTCAGGTGATATCTAAATATTTGATGACCTTGGATGTCAGGTCAAATCTAATCTTCGATATAAGTATTATGGTCGAGAAAAAATTTAAAAGCGAGTGGTTTTAATACATGCATCAATTTCAATTATTTCAGTATCATGTTCATCTTAGGCCCTTCTTGATGAAAATGATGATTTTTTTAGTCAGTGACCTTTTGAAAGGTCATTAAAAGGTCACCAACACCTTTTTATCAATAACTCGTGACAAAAACATGATAGAGACTTACAAATGGTCTCAAATGTTTGTCTCGTTAATACGCGTCTTTTTGATATGCATTTTGCCGACTTACGTCACACCTTTGGCCTTGACCTTGACCCGGGATGGTTCAATTTTCGATTTGACAAAGTTGATATTGGATTCGAACGCAATGACGAGAGAAACATTTTGATGTTACCCAAAAATAAGTGCTTGCATATACTTTAGATAAAAGTTATTAACGAAACAAACATTATGCTGAAAAACAGTTTTTTAACATTTTGTTGACTCTACAGTTTCAAAACCATTGAACCTGAGGTCATTTTCTGCATGCCTCATGGGTGAAAGACAAATAAAACCGCTTATAGCGGTATTGGAATGTTTTTTCGGATTCCTCGCTAGCATGCCAATAGATATATCGACGGACTAAATGCAAGGCTTCATAATCTCCCTGGAGCAAATATCATATGGGTATTGACGAAAAAAAGGATTTTATTGATGACGTCATTTGACACTTTTAGAGATTAATGTGAACCGCAAGGTCACCAAGTAATTTAACAAAGATAGAGGTTCATTGTTGACCTAATATAAACCACACAAGTTTCTGTTTTATAGCGGTGTCTTATGCGAGCGGAGATCTGATAAGTGTTCGCGCGCAGCCGAGATGAGCCCCCCGACTAGATTTCGGGGTAATTATTACTTTTCAGTGCCCTCCAGGGAATAGGGTAAGGAGTCCGCGAATCTGTCGCTGAATGCGGAGTGTGAGAGTATTCGCTCTGTCTTCAACCACGCGTTTTCTTAAGATGACCTTTGAAATTACACAGATAAAGCGAAAAGAAAAAGCCACCTTGCGTGGGCAGACATTCAAGGAAAGTAACAACGCGAGAAATTCTGTGACATTTATTGATCTTTCTGTGGTACTCTACAAAGCTGGAAAAACAGATATGATGATTGAGAGAGTGTTGTGTCGTCCGCGAAAAATTATGGTCCCAGCAACCTAGTTAGCACTGAATATCTCAACATCCGGAGACAGGAAACGACACAGAACCATAACATGCCGCTCCATTCGTTTGTGTGACGAATGACAAACATATTCTTTAACATATTAATGTACTTGTCTTTTAGACCTAAAAGACAATACCATTGGAAGGTTTGAACCCAATATTCTAGCGAGGGGGTTCACGGAGTCCCCACCATCCCACACAATTCATTTAGAGTGGAGAGAGATGATCCGGAGTCCAGCACCCGCTGGCGCGCCCGGAAGGTAGCGCACGCCCCTGCTTTAGACATGTAGGTACAATGTAATGGTATATGCAAGGCTTGGCGTTGTTAACGGTAAAACATAGCAGTGTAGTAAGGAATGCCTTTGAAAGACTGGTCCGTCGGCGCGGCGCGTTTCGGGCAACCTCTCGATATATTATCTTCTTGCACAAAAAATCATCAACTATAGGCCACCGCAACGTGTTTGCGCCCTACGTTAATAATTTCTATTTGAGTAATTTCAAAAAGGCACACGGGCACCGAAGGTATGTTTGAGATAAAATTGGCACGAGAGAATAATGCAATCCTTAGCATAGAAATTAACATGGGATAATAGTTCGAGACACATGCGGCAAACAGCCGTTAAAGGGAATTATAGCGAGACCCGTTAACATTAGTTATTCGAAACCAGACGATCAGCCCCAAGATTCTGTTCGGGTGTGCTGTGTGGCGCCACACCACAAATCGCGAAGTATAATTGGTTTTCGCTTTCAACACCGAACCGCATGGCAGCTATAGCTGGAGTCTGTCAAACAGGCCAAAACCTTTTTTAGGTGACGTCCGTCGTGGTCATACTTCAACTCTCCGTGACGTTATCGCATTACGTTCATCTAGTAGTTAACTCCACTGTGTATTGCCACCCCACTTCGCTTTTTGGAACCGTGCCGCCCAGTTATTTCACAGTTACCTTGGCGGTCCGCCCCGACCGCCCATCCGAAAACCCGGGTCGGTCAGCGTTCGGCACACTAGTGGTTCACGTATTGCGTGCCCCCACGTCCCGAGCGCCGTCGACCCATCCAGTGTCGCGTTTTCACGCCTACCGGTGCCACCCATTTCGTGCGGTGCCGGCACAGCAAGCTTGTCACTGGGGCGGGTCGCAAAGTTTGCGTTCGATGCCTCCTGTGGACGACACAACCTCGCTTTGGTGACGCAAGATGGCTGTGACGTCACATGTAAACTTTTACTATTTTTCACTTACAACAAATTCTGACTTATTTTCGCAAAAATGAATGCCAGGACCGTAATCAGGGCATTTCTTCTCCATTATTCTACATACTTTTTCTCAAGTGCTATATTCCCTTTAAAGGTGAACGCATTCCCTTTGGAAGCATATTTTACATTGACGCTCGTCGCTCACAAGTCATTGCTACATCAAAAACACCCATGAATATTCCGCGTAACAGCAAATTGGAAAATAATAAATATGGAAACGTTCAACTCACAACATAAATTCAAAACAAATCAGCATAGTGCTCCAGATGTGACCGTTCAGAGAAGATTACAACAACACAAAAGGTCATCAAATAACGATTTGCTGTCCAAACTACACTGAAAGAAGCGATATTTCGGCACGAATAAGTAATGACCGACAGCTGCATCATTCCGTTAACAACACAGTATCTCATAATCAAGCACGTTAGAGACAGAGCATCTAAGTAAGAGCCAACATTCATCCAGAGTATTTTTAACTTCGTAAATTCGGGTATGCCGGTCAACAACTAAGGTAGAAACTCTACTCTGCGTTTCACCGAGACTAAAAACCAGTAAAACGCCTTGGTTGGGTTTGGAACCGAGCGGGCTGTTCTCATGCGTTGTTTCCTAATGTAAAATGTCACTAGAATATTTGCTGTGTTAAAGAGAACTTACAACATTGAATAAGGAAATAATCTTATTTAATTCTTAAATTTATATTAAATCATTAATATAACATAACGGAAACCTGAGATATTGTCGCTAAACAAATAAAAGGTAATTATTTCCCTTTAAACAGGACATGCCACTGCCAGGGACGGCAGCCGTCCTTCGCAGGCTGCAGGCGGTCACGTGATCGGGTGGGTCAGCTGGGTCCTGGCAGCAGGCTGCGCAAAGAGTTGTGCGTCGGCGCCCACTGCTCCAAGTCCGACAACGCAGTATTTCCGAAATTGAATATATTTTTACGAAATTAACATTTTTGTGCGCACATTTTTAGCCACATCAACAGAATAGTTCAAAAGAAATAAGCCCCTGAAAAACATAGCTACGGTCGGGTCACTCATGAATATATTGGTCTCCTACTTGACGGAAGACCTCTGGTCCGCTCGGAAATATCCCAGATTGAACTTGATTTCGATGCAAAATTGTCGAGTAAAATAGATGTAATTGTCTGGATACCGACACATACTGACGACGAAGCATGTGGATACAGACGACATAACGAGCTCGGATCTAAACGCAACGGCGTCACACCAGCCAGCCGCCATTCGCCAAGCTAACGGAGCGCGACAGTGCCGCCGGCTGGGGGAGCCGGTAGCTCCGTGGTATGTTCTCGGACTGTCACGCAGCGGCCCCGGGTTCCCGGGATGCCGGTTCCGGGGATAGGCTCCCGGATCAAATCCCCTGCCTCCGAGTGGAGGGGTCCCATCGGGGGGTCAAACCCCAGGCCCCTCCTCGCCCCCTCCCCGGCATCTATCTCCCGATGCCATAGCGATAAGCTGAATCGGATGAAAACAAAAACAAAAAACGCCGGCGGTGTACCCAGCGGCCAGCGCACATATCGCTGAGGGACTCAGCGAATCCATCGCAGCATGTAAACACGGGACCAACACTCGGACAGCCCATGTCGTCCCAGACGATCCCTCATACCGCCACTGCCGGCCAGCGGCCACAGCCGAGGGTCCAGATCCAGCCTTATCCGAAGGCCGCCGCTCGATAGGACGCGCCGTAGAGGGCAGACGAGAGCGTCGTATCAACACTGAGTTATCATCTTCACTGTGTCTTTTGTTTTCTCATGAAGATGGAAACATAGGAACGGCAGATGGGTGTTCCCATCTAACGCCGTATCATCCCCCCCCCACACCGTCGCAATCCCCCCTCCCCCCAGTCGTCGAAATGTCGCCTTGTAATGAAGGAGGCACCTTTAGGATGCTACCGCCCCCATGTGTTTATATTTCACGAATGTGATCGCCTGTAACTTGACGCCAAGACGTAAAAGCCACGTTGAGTGGAGTGCTTCAATAAATAAATGATTGATTGATTTATTTATTTGCGATGATCGCCGACGGAACAAGCCATTTACAAGCGAAGTCACTCAGATAAAACCACTCATCATATCATGATGATGATGATGATGACCGGCCACACAGCACTTCCAAGATGGGCCCGGTGGGTCTGCACAGAGGTATCAGAGGTCTTCTACGAAGTCTGACATAGGTTTTATTCTGACGTCCACGTCGGAGTCTCGGGACCCACGGATCCCAATCCCAGCCACAGAGCGCGACCGTGGCGCGAACACCAATCAATGGCGCGAACCTCCCACCGTGGCGCGAACACCAATCAATTAACCGGCATATCTGCAGCAGCAGTATCAATAAATCTTCGTCGGTTTTGCCCAGAGCTCTGAAGATATTTAAGGGAGGAGCAAAATGTCATACAGATACTGCACGAATTAAGTGTCGACTATTTTCCTGCACTGTTATACGCGGCAAAACGACCACGAGATCCAATTCACTGCCCGACAGAAGACGTTTGGCGCAGTCGAACGCCATTACAGGGAATTGCTCGATCCCGTAGAATCGATGGTAAATGCCGGATGTTACCACTTACCAGCCCAATTCCGACCCCCCCCCCCCCTACCCCCAGCCACTTATCCCAGGTCTATCAACCAATTTTATTACGTCTTTAATTGAGAAGTGTATCAGGTTCGAGACCAAACATACCATCTTTTTAAGCAGTTTTATCAGCTTAAAACCGAACATGAAAAAATGAATTAACAGTAAGCACTGACGTTTATAAGAGGTAAAATAACGCACCTGAAAACTTAACTAGTGTTGAGGCCAGTTCAAAAAGAGATAGAACGCAACATGTAGTTCAACCAACCTCTACTGGGACTTAAACTGACTTTCTCGAAAGCGAGCACCAATTTCAAAACACTTGCAAACACTCTAACTTCACAACCCAACCAGCGTTGACACGTGACCCCACTTCTGATACATTATACAGAGAGAGTTACTATCGTCAGACTCGGCATGACTTCGGACAACACCAACGGGCGGGCGCCCGGAACACACCATCAGTTTGAACAAAGCAGCGAGCCGCGCCTAACACTCACCTGACGTAAATAAGCTCAAACTTCGAGAAGCCTGCTCATTAACCTATTTACAATCGTTCGGCACGGCCCCACGTCAGTTCGCGACGCACCCACCTGAAACACTGAGAACATTCCAAGCCACGCAGCCAAACAAGAGCCACGTTCATTCGACGGTGCCGGCCGACCTTAGGCACACCCAGTACGAATTCTGCTGATTGTGCAGAAGCCCAAAAAACGCATACGCAGACGTGAGGAGGAACATGTTCGTAAAAGCAGGCTCAGCGTTTGGAAATGCACGTAAATAATATAGTAAGCATTACGTGAGCCTGAAGCGGGAAACCCGTGGGCCATACGTGATTAGAGGATGTCGTATAGTGATACAGCAAACAACAACACATATTTTCCGCGTCACAAAATAATCGCCACAGCCGAAGAAGTCAAACCAGAAAACCCACAGCTCTAAACAGCAGTAAGCCCCTCATGGCTTCTTAGCAACATACAGCCCTGTTTTCGAGCATTCCCGGGCCAGCTCACACCCGCTCCATTTTTAGATCGGCTCTCAGACCCAATCAGCAGCCTTGGGCGTCTAGCCGCCGCCATTCAGCCCTTCTCGGCCCTCACCATCCCGACATTGGGACTTTGTTTTTCCACACCACGTCGGTGCTGCGGCTCCATATGACGATCGGGATGGTCAGATACACACCTTCGCAGACGGTGAGGTGGACGCTCAACAACGCCGCGCTGATCCGACGGAAAATCCGCCGCAGGAAAATCCGGAAAATCCACACAGCGACCGACTGCGGCGCGAGACGCAGCAGACACGGTGGATCTCTGACGACAGACCGGCGGCAGACTACAACTCACGACCACCAGTCTGTCAGGCAGTCTACAGATAGCGCTTTCCGTCCAACTACCAGCGCCAGGGTTTCCTCGCGTTGTTCCCCAATTCGCTTTGCGATGAGTGACGGATGTAAACAATGCAATAGCCAGATGATACAAATATTAAGGGATATGGATCAAAGGGCGATGGACATGTTCCGTTCATTTTTTTGTGTACATAATATGCAGTTTGAACTTTGGGCTTTGCTTTTGAGTAAAAAGAGCTCAACAAAACAGCTTACTATTGTGAATAGTTTAAAACTGAACCAACGATATATTTTACAGCCAATACAACTTGACCTTGTAGGCCAAATGGACTTGCAATGGACTCCAAAGTTCAATAACTATCTACTCCAAAGTTCAATAACTATCTACAACATTTACTAGGCATTATTTCGAAACCTGGAATGAAACCATTGTTAGTGATTTCCATTTTTTGCATAAGCTTATCGGGGCAAACACATCCAGTTAAACACAGGTACGTTCTTTCCTAAAACCTAATACCATTACGAGTTGCATGCAATGATTATAATCAGCAAATGAAGACATTTAGAAACAAGAAAACACGTTCCCGGTGTGTACCTTACTTGGCGCAACATAACAGTTCTTTAATTATCAGAGTACCTGATGCAAGAAAGATAATAGCACCAGAAAAATAAGATAAAACTGACAGACGAGGAACAAAAGAACCAAACTTTTAGAAGATTAAAACACTAATTGAACTTACTTCGCAGCAGCGAAGTAAGTTCAATTAGATAGGGCATAAGTTATACAATGCCCTACTCCAACATACTGATGTGCGAGCAGTATTAACTCGCGCGGCGTAAGAGTCTCCAGCCGTAGGGGGTAAATTTTACCCCCCCCCACGTATCTTCCAAACCAATAACCGCAGTGAGACGCGCAAGGCGGCGATCGAAAGCTCTCAATGAAATGAACCGAATGCATACCCGATTTTTCAAGTTAGGTCAAATGTAAGGTCACGGTCAGGTCATATGCAAAAATCCAGTTATTTGAGTTAACGGTTCATACTTTCAATTCAAGACTTTTGATTAAGACTATCAATGCACATAAAGCTCTCAAAGGTGTAATACATACCCTGAATTAAGTAAAAGCCAAATTGTATGCAAAGGTCAAGGTCAAGATCAGGTCACAAAAGGTCACTGTTACCAAGAGGTCAATGAAAGTTACTTGGTTGTACATAATGTTATGGTTTTAGGGGTTATTCTTTTACGCGTATAATTCGTATAGCAGCAAGCCATTTTCTACACTTGACCCCATACAAGGTCAAGGTCGGTCAATATAAGGTCAAAACTGGAAACTGACTATTAGAAATTTAGTAACGAGGAGGCTGACTTCTAGAACCAGTTTTGTATCATAATTACAGAAATGGGCATGTTATATAATCTGTTTATCAGGGTAAAAAAAAACATTATTTTGACAAGTACGTCATTTTGGGCTACTATGTGTTGGGGGAACATCAGTCAGCTGGAGATAAAGATTGTTTACTTTGAAATTTGGTTCGGGTATCTCTTATACTTGGTTCTCTCATATATATTCCGTTTAAATACAATGAAAAAAAATCAATTTGGGTGAAATTTAAAAAAATGAGGGGTCAAAAAAACAAAACAAAATCAGAGATTGCCATTTTGTAAACAATGCAATTTCCTTCCTTTTTCAGTTTTACGTTGGCAATTTGCTTTTAAGCTATATTTTCTACGATTTATCAAACATATCATTTTCCCACACAAAATGGGATGACATGACGTCATCAAAAAGTCATTATCTCCCAAAGTTCTGATTTTTTCGATGATTTTATAGGAAGACGTAAAATTGATGCTGCATAAGGATAACGCCAAGATATTTATGATCGCGCTGCGACTTTCATGTTGTACCTACGTTTGGAGTGGTCTTGTTAATTTCAAGTTATAGAAAATCGCGGAAATGTGAGACTTAGTATGTTACCCGCTCTCCCTACGACCGGCGTGGTATATTCTAACGCAGAAAGCACTCCTATTGTTTGTGGAGAGCACCTTCGTCGGAGCCTTAGACCCGAACGTCCTTGCATTGTAGGGAGGATTATAGGAAATGTTATTCATATTTTCGTATTCATGCATTCCGGGCATTATGTTTTCCTCAAAACAGATCTTGGCGTGCGAATCCTGACAGCAACCAGCCCATCGTAAAATCCCAGTTCATCGGCACAACTCGGTGGTGAAATTGTATGACCTTCGAAGTTGACACGGTTCACAGGGCTCTCAGAGTCCGAGACCAGCCAGAGACCATCTGGTCTGGCATCTGACAGCGGCTGTTTGCGCCGCTGCAGCAGACCAAAGACCTTCGCAGTTCGTGGTCAGTTCAGAGCAAATATCGAGCGTCAGAGCGACTCCAGTCCACACAACTGCGCCAGGTGAGTTTCAGTCTAACTACCTCTTGAGTTGCATGTATTTACACTGTAGAGTACACATGAATCGAGGTCTATTCGAAAAATAATACTGACCGTTTTTGAATTGCGTTTATCTTCATAATGCGGTAAATGCAGTGTGAAAATACTAGAAAGCTCCATAAATTAATATTGCTTGCTGGTGAGAACCGGCCTGCCGCTCTCGACCACGGACATGCATAGCGGCAGGATCACACTGAAATGGTAGACTGCCCCGCATTACACAGAAGTGGTGCGGGTTAGCCTAACCAGCCAGCAGCGGTCTGGATTATTTCGGAGATCGGCCCTCGACGGTGGTTTAAGGTGATCCTAGAACCACCGTCTACATCTGTCACCTGTGCGCACTGGCGGGTCTAGAACGGCAGTTTGTGTCGGTTTGGGGGGGGCATCACCAAAAACAGTTTCACAAAATTCCAAAAACTCATCGGATGTCATTCCCTTATGCATTGCTAGACGTTAAACTTCCCTTAGTAGGAATTGCGAAGATGATCTTCTAGATGTGGCAATGTGTAAATTTACGCCGATTTCAGGCGTTTTTTTGGGGGAAGGGGGGCATTTGCCCTTAATACCCTCGCCCCTGGATTCGCCAGTGCCTGTGCGCAGCCAACGCCACCTGAAAGTCGTTCGACTTATAACGCATTGATTTCGCAGCATTCGTGTTCGCACCCATACTGAATACATTTGAAAACATCAAAATTTGATGATAACGAAATTCGGTACGCATACCTCATGCAATGCGTTGTCTAAGGAATTATCACAGATAATAGCAAAGTTACAGATATAGCTTAGACATATCCACGGTGATCAGTACTTTGAGCCACCCACCGAATGTTACCAAGTGACAATGCACCATATTCGGTTTAAAGGGCAACAACCAACCATTGCACAACCTTTTGAGATTTCAGATAAAATAGAAGCAGACATGTGCCTGGATCCAGAAGTTGGATCTGGGATACCATTGGATTGAGAATATGCGTCAAATGCATGAAGATCTGGGATTCTCCTTGGATTCCTAGGCATAAATGCTTAAAATAAAACCTTCACATACGCAATAAAACTCCAGCATTCTACTATCGCGCCACTTTTAGCACGATATATGATAGCACGCAGCATTGTTTCGTACTGTTCGTAATTGTTCGTAATTAATGCTACCCACTTTTGGGACGATATATGATAGTACGTAACATCGTTCGTATTGTTCGTAATAAATGTAAAAACTGCCAACACCAGAGGCAGAAAAGGCCGCTGGCATTTTAATTGAAGCAGCTCGACTCAGTTGGAAAGTTAACCGACAAGAACATGAGGCCTTTATCAGTGGCTGCATGTGGATTTATTGTGTCTGCATGCAAATGTTCCGTCAATCGAGCAATATCGAAAGTTTGCGAGATAAGAACTTGCAAATAACTGTAATAATTATTAATTCACTTAAAATAAACTGCAATCATCCAGTTCTGCAGCATCCGAATAAAACTAAAACATCGTAAAATCACGAAGAGAATGGCGATAAAACACATAACAAACTTTCTCGACTGTGCTACAAAACGATACTAACTCAAATAGTGGAGAAGGATCGTATATTCCCTTTTAATGACAGGTAAAAATAGTATTCCCGAGTACATCGGTGTTTGTTCAGCTATTTGAGATTATTGAGAATCTGTTGAGAATACGTACTTTATTTTGGTGTGACAGCTTTATCAAAGACGGAAATATTGGAGACTGAATTTCAAGGAAAAAGTACGTCAATAATACCTAATAAACCCGGATAAAACTTGGGCACATTGGACATTGAACGTTGCTTTGGATAACACTATATGGTTCAAGGGAAACAGCCGTGTCACTTAAAGGGAATAGTTCACCTTGAAAAGAACGAGAAAAGGCTCAGAAATGATGAAGAGAAGCAAAAATTACCAGTAATCATATTACTACGTAAGTCAAGAGAAAAACTATACTTTTACGCGTAAGACAAGCAAATTAGTCAAATTATTTCGGTGATAAATTCATATTTTTTTCCTCAAAGTAATGCGAAATCAGCTGGCTGAGAAGCCGAAACGTCATCGATTTGTAGTGAGGGTCGTGTCGTAATACATGGTGAATTACTTGCCCATGTATTGTTGAAGCATGGCGGAATCCGCAACGCGAGATCTCTTTGAAAACCATCACAGTAACTTGGCTTTAAGTAAGGTAATTAAATTGCGTCACTCATTCATGATTTCCACCCGTATGAAATTGTAGTGTTCCGCCACGTCGCGTCACCTGTCGTGTCTGGGGTGGGCCGCGTCCGAGTCCGTGCCATGGAATATGATGTTGTCACAAGGGTCCATCCGCGCCGCCGGTCTAGCACGTCACTGGCGTACCGGTCCTCACGCCGGTGGGTCTCCTATCACTGCGGGCCGGCATGCGCCAGCGGGCGTGTCCATCAAACAGCGGCACGCGCCTTACTGGTACGTCAGGCGGGTTCGGTGAGTGGGGAGGTGACATATCAACAACGTTTGCGCAGGCACTGGAACGTCAGGGCCTAGCGCTGGAACCGAACGCTACCGGCCACTACGCTAACAAGATACAAATGTTTGTGTTTATACAAAAATGTTTTATAGAATATTAACATCAGAGAGACTATGCATACTTACCGAGAAAGTCATTCTTACGAATACCAAAGAATGAGGCGTACTGAAACAGTATGGTTTTGGTCCGAAGGACTTACACCTCTTCGCCCAAGTCTTCTCATCTGATGAGCGTCATAATCCTTACGTCAACGCCAAAATCAGCAATCAGCGACTTGGAAGTTTACCCGGGTATTACCCGGTCCCAACGCCGACTTTCTAGGACCTAATATAAATAAAATTAAAAGCAGGTTTTCTCGGAAAAAATGATGAAAGCGTCACAAGTCATTCTTTCGAGCATGCGCCACAACTTGGCTATCTCAACTCAAAACCCTATGTTAAAGGTGAACTATTCCCTTTAACTACGAATCAGCTGAGCGAGACCGAAACAGCAGTGCATAGTGGACTGGATAGGATAAAACCTGTATGATAAAATGCACACCTGTTATGATAAAATGCCCAGCATCGGCAATCGAATGAGCGCCTCACTCCTCGTCCGTGACAAACGCTATTCTGCTTCACTGGCAGAGCCCTGCACCTCAATCACGCGCTGTCAGTGTAACCAGCTGTAACTGAAACCGGCTGATTCCCGGTCCGGTCACATGTCTCCATGAGCCGGATCGGCGAGTAGAGCGGCGTTTGTCGATCGGTGCCAATCGCGCCCGGCCGATAAATGAACCAGCAGGAGGCGGCGGCAAAAACGACGCGCCAGTGACATTTTCAATTAGCGGCACATCACCGTGGCGGCGCCCGACCAGCCAGCATCCGCTGCAGAGTTCGGCGGAACGACGCAGCACATTGCACGCTGTTGACAGGGACTGCTCAGAATTCTGACACAAGCTGCGAGGAAGATTGTCGAGAACTACATTTTTTGTAATGGATGCTCTAATTGAGCGTGATAATTATGTAGAAAGAGAGCTTAAAATTAGCCTGATGCTCAATGATGGTTAACCATCAATGAGAACTACATTTATGTAGCTGCATGTATTTAGCTACATGTATTGCAACTACATGTATTTAATCAATCGTTGTCCTTGAAAAAAGCATTAAGATTGACTATTGGACAAGGAAATGAAACACCGCTGAAATGAAAATGAAATATTATGAAAACAACGGAGTTAAATAACAAAGTAGAGCATCAATCAGGGGTGGAGCTTTATGAAATCGGTCGGGGGGGGCTATTGTTAATTTGATATATTTTAACTCCATTCTTACCATACAACGCCATAGGCCTAATGTTGAATTTTGAAATCATTGGGGGCTCGGGCCCTCCCAAAGAGATATAAAGTTCCGCCCCTGGCATCAATGTGCATGATGCTGACGATAACGAGTGATTATAATCATGACGGAGGATCCGCTAAGCTTCCAGCATATTTTCCCAGCCCCAGAAGACACTGGAGCAAAAGTCATTTACCACTTGAAATAATACCCAACAATGTATTTAGGTGTCGTGAGAACAAGTAAACGCCTCAGACCAGGCCATCAGCATAAATATAAAGTAAAATAAACCAACAGATGTCCAGACGAATCCACCACCACCAACCAGACGTTAATAAACCTAGCTTATTAAAACACTGAAAATTGTTCTATCCGGCAATAATAACCTTTGATTTTCACACTCCTTCGACGTCTTTTGTGATAACGTCTTTGTCTCGACCGGAAGCAGTCGACCGTGTCGCCACTACAGATCAGTGAGCGGCTACAGAACTACAGAACAGTAGCGTATCGATAAATCAGCACCGGAAACACCGCCCAGGCCGCTCGGGACCGTTCAGTTAGCCGTAAGGGCGCTTGTTTTCTCTCCACTTCTGGGACTCGCCTATTTATTCCGCCCGGTAGACGCTCCGACTTCCCGTGGTTAGTTGGGTGTTGATTTACGGTCTCATTTTATGGTCTCGGCGAAATGGCTTTTTGGTTTTAAAACCAAACGTGGAACATGATTGGTCTCCAGTCACAATAATCGGGCGGCGAATAGAAGCATGTCTCGGTTCTTGCACGCTGTATGACCCTCGGAACAGGGTGAGCATACCCGGCGCAATACAGCCGTGCAGTTACGCTGTCGCATAAACCTCGATAATAACAACCAGTTCAAGACAACGGGTAGGTTACTAGGTATGATGTGCAATAATTATATATGACGACAGGCGACATGGTCAACCCGACGCAGCGTCTGGTATCAAAATAACGTTGACAGGGTCGGTTTGAACTACTCGTGAAACTCTTCACCCCTGGTTTGAGGTGAGTGATAGCGGGCCTTAGTAAACATGTCAGAAAACGTCAGGAGACCGTTAAAAAAGTCGTAACACAAACTTTCGCCATCAAATAATACCGGTGGACTGGATTCTGCGTTCTGATCAGGGAGGCTATGACATACAAAATGAGCCATGGGCCCAGAAATTAGTCTACTTACAATTATGAATGAACAATTCTCAAAACCAACCACATTTGTATTTGGACTGATTTAAAGGAACACAAGCCTAGCGAATTTAGAACAAGTGTGTATATTTTAAACCATGGTAATATTCAGCTCACGTATCTACGTACGCACAGCTGAACCGACGGAAGTCCGCAGTTGAAAAACGCCATATTATATATGATTTGACATCACTACCAGCACTGGCATCATTGACCATATCATTTCACATCCACCACATCGATAAGCACGATATAAATGCTTGTCACCGATACTCAAACGATAGAATAGGCGCAACAGGAGTATGTTCGGAAGGAAACGACAGATAGTGGTGATAGCCAAAGACATAGAACCCGTTCTACAATGCAAAAGAAGCGTGGAAGGATTCTTGAGCAGGGCTCCAGACACTGGTTGCTTCATCAATAGCATAGTCGTTATTCGATTCGGTAAAGCGAAAGGGAATACTTAAGTGTCAGCATAAAGAGACTCAACAAGCTCTCAGAGCCAGCAGAGAGAACACATTTATCAATCACCGTCACGGATTTATTCAGTGCGTAAACTTAAAATCATCCCTGACCACCAAAAACACCAACAGCCCCGGAATGCCAAACAAGACAGCAGAGCGGCGGCGGTACAAAGTTACGATCCCTAGCGTCGGGCACACACTCCCGTGAGTCCGACGGCGCGTCGGAGGGCGTGTCCGAACCGTCGTGGTCGACGGCATAGAGCCGTCACCGCTCCGACGGGGGCCGGACGCCGCCGCTGTCCGGACACGGCCCGTCATGCTGTGTCGGCGCGGAGACGCCGCCCCCGAGCAGCGCTCTCACACGCAGAGGACGACCACGGTCGCAGAGGTAGGCGATACGGAGACATACAGGGGGTAGCAAAATTATCCGGACATCATGTTTTCCGCTCGTATCGAAAGGCGTCCGCTTCAGTTGTAATGGTCGCATGCACAGGTTGTTGCGCAGGTGGCGGTAGACCACCATGTGGGAGGTCATGTAGCCTGCCTAGGTGAGCTGTCGGGCCAGTTTCCGAGTCGATTGGTGACGTTTCTCCGCCGCCATCATGATACGTCTCTTGGCCTGACTGCACAGTGGGGTTTTTGCATTTAGCGTGAACTTAATTGCTAGCACTCTATGATATGCGATATATGCATACATGCTTAACATGTTCAGCTCAGGCCAAGTCATTCTGACAATATTTGGCCTGAGGGCAAGGAACAAGTTTCAAAACCACTTAAAGTGTCAAACATATTTATTACGTCTTCTTCTCGAAAAGGTCTTCCGCGCATGCTGGAACGAGTGATTGTATACTTTTCATGTTGCTAGCTAGCCGCGTCGAGCTCAATGTTGTAGCAGCAGATCTTCAGTTTCGACATAATATTGCCTTATTAATGTTACCACTCACTGGGGAAGGTCATATTTTAGGTCACTGGTTAGGTCTATTGATTCTTTCACAGTTGATGGCCTGACCTGACCTGAAAGTTTAAACAACGGCTTAAACGCCATTTGCTCCCGGAAATCGATTAAAACATCATAGTGGTCAATGATCGTTATTACAAGACCTTATAATTTTTAAAGCCTGACCTAGTTGAAGCGCTTATTTTAACCCTGATGTCGACCTATTATAAATGACATATGCTGAGAACAGACCTTGACCGAAGTATGGCTTGTGAACCACTATCTCACGTGAAAAGAACGAGACGATTCAATTGCTGACCATTGCTCACCCAATCCGAGGTAAATTTGAACTTTAATTAGCTCATGAGATAAACGAGGAAGATCAACTGAGTTCAAATGGCTCACCGAAAGGTTAACCAATACCTTGGGAGTCGGAGAGATCGAGGAATGTCGACTGTTGTCATTAGAATAATTATTGATGCTGTGGTAATTGATTAGGTTTTCCGCCCGACTGCCGTCTCGACGCCACTTAGACTTAGGGGATAAGCAGAATATCTTCTCAACATCTGCAAGATCGGTGCAAATTGCCTCGCTGCCGCTCAGGTTTGAACCCAAGTACTTATTGGAGAGTTACCATTGAGGCTATCGGTAGGTTTGGAGAACTTAGAGAATCAATGTTTATAAATGTAATACTCAAAAGTAGCTTCTCCCGGTAAAGGAGAGGCATGATTAAGACCTCAAGCCGAGTAAGGGTGCTCACAAACGGCGTTGCAGTTGACAGCTACGGATTTGAAATCTTTTCGGCGCTGCAATTGCGAGAGGCCACACAAGACTAGTCCAAGTAGAACATGCGTTTGTATTTGGTGTGTATTCAATACTAGAAATACGGATAAGTAGTAATGATAAATTCAATATAGGATATATAGATATTAATAGAGTATATAACTGTACGACTCTAGTTTTATGGAAGACGCTGTAGTAAAGAGAACACCACAGCAAAACAATGTGCTCTAGCTAGTGACTCGTAAGAACTATTTGGCGCATAGGTGCACCTTTGTTGTGAAGCCTGCAACGCGTTATGACCTTGAGGCACCTTTGCCCAACAATCTTCTCATAAAGACTGTACTGTGTAGTAGTAATGCATCGATATCTTTTGCGAGAGGTACACTTCTGGAGCATAATCTGGGCTTCGCCATCTATAAGGCTTTGGAAGGAGAGTGGGTGCAAGATTTTCTCAAGCATAGCGATCGAATTCGCTGGGAAGCTGTGTGAGTCACCTTGAGCACATCTCGTGAACGCATATGACACGTGACATCAATTGAATATATTTTGGTGGTAAATTCATATTGGACTTCACCTAATTTTGGAGACTCTTTCGAAATGCTGCCAGAACGTCCTCGCTGCAACCATTGTTCGGAAGATAACCAGGGGAGCGATAAAAGCTTCTCACTCCAGTCAATGACGTTTGGCTGAAACGTCAGTAATGGTGGGTTATAAGTCCCTCCAGAAGCAAGAATACAGCAAACAAATCGTAATGGGTTCCATGCACAGAAGATATCTGGGGAGTCTATGGTACAGAAAACTCTGTCAGTCTAACCATCGTAAAGAACATTTGTTGTTTGTCCTATCGTTTTCCTAAGCTATACAGTATTTGTATGTTGCCGATATGAAACCATTCTTTACGAAGGTAGATGGGTAGTAAAAGAAGTGAATATAAGGATTGTTACCTCATAACCTATGCAACACGCTTGCTGATTCCAAATGAAATCGGCTATCCCGACAACCATGTATAATGGTTGTGGCTCAGACATTGCTTGTAATGCCAGTACTGAGATGCCTTGAATGCATTTCATACCATTAAGCACTTCTCACTGACGCACCCAAGTCATCACAATAGTGTGACTATCAGGTCAGTTTTCGGTTGCAATGAGAAGCCCACAATATCAAGAAAATGAAGTCCCAGTAATTATATGAAAAAACGTCAATTGGTGCATCGTTTTGAGCATGTAAAATTTAAAGAAATCACGAAGAAGGTATTTGAATTAAAGTCGAGGCTAAATCGGGAAAAGTCCCCACTGTGCACTGGGTGGAGAGCGGTCTTGTGGCCGCGGCCGGGTTGTCTGCAGGCCAAGCCCCAGCTTGTCACGTATCAGCTAGACGTGCAGCTGGCTTCCTTCTGCTGATGACCAGCCGCCGAAAGACGATCTTCTGGCTGATCTTATGATCGTTCGCGAAAGGAGAGGCTGCATTCTTTTTGCATTGTTGCGGACGAAAACTGACAAGTGACTCCGGCGGTGTCCCATTCCGTACTGAAGGCTCGGGTCACCGCCCAAAGGTCAGGTCGCCCGGGCAGTGTGGGCCGGAAGCGCAAGTACGGATTCGTCCAACTTCCCCGCTCCTACCTCCACACAGGGACGAGTGCGAGCGGAAACTGCACAAAAATAGATGTCCGGATAATTGTGTTACACCCTGTAGAGCCATACGGAGAAATGGAGGCGGGGGAACGCACACGGACACACAGAGCGAGATGCATCCGAAATGGATAAATGAAGGCGGAGTAATACGACACGGGGAAACAGGGACGAATAAAGGGCGACACGGAGAAATGCAGGCGGATGCAGGGAGAGGAACGAGGTACGCACGCTTGTAAAACTGTCGCTTATACTAGGCAACAATTCAGAAGCATGCTCTGTAGTTGACAGACACTCTCCGTAAAAAGAAAATGACACAAAAATGACTGTTTTTGTGTTGCAGCTCCACGTTCGTTTTCTCCAAAACAACTGGAAATGAGCGGTTGGGCAACGGGCACCCTTCCCTGTGTGTTTTCGTTATTGAGCTCTATAACTTCAAAGCGCGTGACACTGTTTTTTCCCTTCCAGGTTTGGCCGAGCAAATAAGCGACCGTCTATTTGATAACACTGGACAAACGAGGCTTATGGCGGGGAAGCTAATGGAGCAGCCTTTGTGCCAAATCGTGTTCCAATATAGTTTGAGAGACAGTTTGAAAACGCAGTGTGGTGAAAGGACTACAGCAGTATCGATAAAATGTCCACGTGTGGAAAGGCAGCGGAAAAGTGACCATTACTGCGGACATAACTATACTGCACACTTATAAGAGCACGTCACCAGCTGTCCCACCGTTGACGTCCGAAACCGCCCAAACTAAGCCCTTCTAGGAATCTTCGTCATTAAGATCACAACAACAGCACGTGTAACCCCTTTCTACACAAGCAGTGGGGGCGCGTTGAGGTAAACACAACGCTCCGCCCTCCAGCGAATACCAATTCTCAGGCGCGGGAAGACCACACAATATGCGTCACCATATTGCCTTAGCCAATCCAATATCTCTGGCAATGACGGTGGCAAAACTGCATATTTGCAGAGCAGTTGGCCGGCCCGATCAGCCATCGCGGCCGGCGGCCAGTGGCCGATGATGACGATGATTGGGGCTTAAGGGCGCCGCAACAAATTGGTTATATGGCGCCCATTGGTCAGTGGCCGAGCGGGGCTGCCAATCATCCGCCAGAGTCATCACAAAACACTGTCACTATTGACTGTGGTGCGGGGCTCCGCAGAACACCGACTGTCACACAAACTGTGCTGTCAGACTCGCTACTAGGCACCCGGGTGCGTCAGACTCGCTACTAGGCACCCGGGTGCGTCAGACTCGCTACTAGGCACCCGGGTGCGTCAGACTCGCTACTAGGCGTCAGACTCGCTACTAGGCACCCGGGTGCGAGACTCGCTACTAGGCGCCCGGGTGCGTCAGACTCGCTACTAGGCACCCGGGTGCGTCAGACTCGCTACTAGGCACTAGACCGCACTAGGCCCCCGGGTGTGACAGACTCGCTACTAGGCCCCCGGGTGCGTCAGACTCGCTACTAGGCCCCCGGGTGTGTCAGACTCGCTACTAGGCACCCGGGTCGCAGACTCGTTACTAGGCACCCGGGTGCGACAGACTCGCTACTAGGCACCCGGGTGCGTTAGACTCGCTACTAGGCGCCCAGGGTGAGTCAGACTCGCTACTAGGCCCCCGGGTGCGTCAGACTCGCTCCAAGGCGACCAGGTGCTTCCGTCAGCAAACCGAGCAATGCAATGCTATTTATAGCAGTCTACAAGCAATTTATAGCAATTAGTATACATAGCAATCCCTCAGCAATGCATTTTTTCTCTCTAAAAATGTCTTACATAGCGTATGCAGTTTATCGTTACATAATCCTGATGATGATGATGATTCGGGGCTTGCGGGCGCCGCAACTCCGCGGTTATTCGACGCCCATTTATCATCAAATGACATTTCAATTGACCAAGATAACAACAGCAAGATAACAACAAGATAACAACAGCATTCCACCTCGCGTAATCTAAGGCTGGCACAGGCATAATGGAATTCCGCCAGATTCGAGCCAACACGTGATATCAGTGTGCGTGAAATTCATCCATTGCGACGGCTATCTGAGTCTATTTTCTCCAGCGTCCTGCATCTTACATTCCAAGTGCAAATATGAACATCCTAAGCCAAATATCAAGGGCAGGAAGCATTAATACACCGAAACGGAGGGAGTCTCGCAGCTGCAACAAAGGCCTCGTGGCCCAGAGCATGCGTCCCTTGCTCAGAATAGCGTGGGCTGACAATATAGAATCCGTTATACACCGCTCAAAAGAAACTGGCTACCATGAAGTCAAACAACGTCGAACTATACGTAAACGCACCACAAGCTAGATTATATGCACCTGCACCTAAGAAATACGCAGTTTTTGCGTGGCATCATTTACTGACGATGATGATTGGGGTTTTAGGGCGGACCAACAACGCAGGTCACACGGCGCACAGGCATCATCTACTATTGCGGCAACAAACGTCATGGTACTCTTCGTGGAACAGGGCCTTGGTTGTCATTTGAAATCAGCACGGTTATGCCGTCCGAAATAGCCACGTATCGCCTATCCAGTGGCATCTTCCGTTGGCACGGCAGCGCAGCATAAAGCGGCGATACTGTCCGAGCTTATCATTGACCAATCGGAATTCAACACTTATATAATAATGTGTTGTTATTTGGGAATTAAATACAACGCGACAGCAATCATATGTCACCGAGAACGCCAACACAGCTCAAAGGTGTAGTGGCGGCCAGACTGCTCCTTACCCCGGCAGTCACTGGGGCATTTCCTGTAACACGAGTCACTGCGGGGGTCTTTTTAGCCCCCCCCCCGTATCTTCGGAACCAATAAGACGATCGTGCTGAATCAAACGGAAATCGATAGCCCAGGAAAGTTAATCGACGCAAAATAATTGTGTTGCCCTAGAGGTCAGTGGTGGCGTCACAGGTAAGGTTAAATGTCAAAATCTAGCCATGTGAGTTTATAGGCCATGCTTTCCATTCAAAGCCTTTGGTTGCAACCACTATCACCCAGAGTGCTTTCAAAAGGCATGGCACACATCCAGGATGAGCTTATGGGGGTTTGTTGACACAATTGCAAGGCAATTTGGTATGTCAGATCACATAAGGTCACTATGCCAAAAAAATATACGGAAGTCATGCAACACATATTTTACAAACTATTTTACGAGTAGAACTTGACATTGATACTCATTTTACCACCTGACTTAATGTATGTGAAGTAAAGGTCAAGTAAAGGGCAAATTCATGCCACAAAAGGTCAAAATTTGACATTGATGAATACAATAAATCAATACATGTTTCTGGACCGGTTTTGTCTCAGAAATACAATGCTGCACTTTATTTGTCTGTATCTGGTCAAAAATGCCAACAACGAAATTTCTAAATTTGACGTCATGAGTTACCCATACCTTAGATATCATCACTCAGTCAAAAATAGAGATATAATTTTGAAATTTGG
>VOPJ01003279.1:0-23622 GCA_014673585.1 Semibalanus balanoides
CTCAGCTGGATCCCGGTTCCAGGCACATGTCTGATTCGGAGATGCTTGAGTCAGCGATATACGATACGAAATTTTGCCTGGGAAATTCACGATCCAATGACAAGCAGCACGAAGTTTTTTGTTGCGAAACCGCTCCAAAGCTTCGTCACCCCTCCCCCCTCCCCCCACACCACACCTGCCCCTGTATCCGGCGTCGGAACAGACGCCGTCTCCTAACCACCGTCCGTGTTCCGCGCGGCTCGACTTTGACACGGCAGCACGCCGTGACCAAAGCCAGAGCCGCGGTTTGGTCGGCGCCGGCGTTCGTGACAGGTTAATTGGGGCTGCCCCCTGGACCGGGCGCGCGCTGGACAGGGGGAGGGGAGGGGACGGAAGTGGAGGTAGGAGAGCGGGTGGGCCGGACGTTTATATAGCCTTGGGACGGACTACGGATCGCATAGCGGGGCTGTATGTGTTTGTGTCCGCAGGGGTCAGGGCCTGCAGAAGATCATCCAGCAGCTATACGGTTTATTTATAGGACGAATAGTTAAACAAAGGTGTTTTTATGTACATAAAAACACAGTGCTGGATGGAAGGAAGAAAAAGTTCAGATAGGCTCATAAAATGTAGAGAGCTTATTCTATTATGCTGTCCTCAGAGTCATTCAAGCCGATCCTCATGATATGACTCAATAATTTGGATGGCTTCTGAGTTCTGTTTCTTGAAAAAGATGAAACTGAGAGATATTTGCAAACTATTTTCAATCGCTCTGTTAATGTTGTCAATTAAGGTCAATTATAACCAATCCTGAACTTTTGAAACTCACATTGCGAAAACACTCGAAGGAAATCCTTGGCGTCAGCCAATCCAGTTGCTAGTTGCTTGCTTGTCACAAACCAAGCAGCGTCGTCACCACGGGTGGAGTTTCCTATTCAAATGGTCAGGCCACTGCCTCACACCAACTTTCCGGTTTGCCCCACCAACTTTTGTCAGATTCGAACGTTTCCTGGCGTTAAAATGACGGTGTTTTTTAAACATGCAAAACAACCAGCCAATGCAATATTTTGACCCATTTACTTTTTTCTGAAAAGTTGCATTCATGGTCGCCACTACATTCTTTAGTTCTTTGTCATTATACGTATAAGCCCCGTGTTGAGTCATCATTCTGCATTATAGTACAGCTACAGTATAATGTTGATCAGATGACCTCAGGATCATCCTGCGCTGCTACAGTATAATGTTGATGACCTTTCAGGCGATATCAGGATCACGGCACGTGCGCCATTTTCGTTTTTCCTGCCGCAACTCACAAACAAAGACATCTGGAGGCAACGACTCGAAACAAAGTCAGGTGCTTCATTAAATATTGCTATCTGAACTCTTTGTAAGCAGTGATAATAGTCATTGTTAGGCAACGTAGCGTCATTATAAAGCGTTGACATTTGAGCGGGATGTTGATTTGGTGACGTAATCATCACGTGCCACGTGTTCGTCGCACTTGCACGTAGGCAAGTGCTGTTTTACTTCAGATAAATGTGTAATATTAAAATTAAGCAATTCTTTAAAAGTGAATTAATAATTCCTGTACATCTAAGACAATATACCGGTAAGCAGCGACTTTAAAAAAGTCGCATTTTAGTCTCACATAAAATATTTAAAATATAGACAACAGAGGCTCTTCAAAATCCGTCTTTATTGTGGTAAAATTGCAATATAACAGAAATAATTTCCTTTAACAATTTGACCCTTTCCGCCAAACATATACAAATGTTGAGCTGAGATTGAGACTCGCAACTTCTTACCTGTTGTAATGCGAATTATGTGCGTATTGATGCTTTAGGATGTGTCTGTGTATTCATGGTTTAGCCCTAGATCCCTCTAGCACTGTGCTGACTCATCATCAATAATCGGTCAGCAGATCGATCAGAACGGCAGCCGCCTGAGACGGAACACCTGCACACAAATAAACACGCGTATCACTATAAGACTGTGCAATTAGTCATAATAGATGTTGAATGCTTGGGATCTCGCACTTGTTTCCTAGGGGTAGGTGGGGTGGGACTGGAAGGGTGAAACTGTGGGGTTGGGGGATACTGTAGCAACCTCGGTATGACGGGCCCTGGAGGGCTCTTTGTTGGCAGCTCTTCTTTATGTCTTTTGTTCTTTATGACTGGACTATAGCAAGTCTATGATACTGGATATATGTTTTTGGCAGTGGTGGATCCAGAGGAGGGTCAGGGGCCATGCTCCCCTTTGAGCCTCGAATGGGGTCGCCAATAGGCGATCGAAGTGACTCGACACGAATTTCACTCCGCCTTCAAACAAAGTGCAAGAAAATTAATAGCAAAACAACCAAACGCAAGGCATGAGGGGTCCTCTGCTTACCTGGGGAGGCCCTCTTCCCGCCTGAGGGGCACTCTGGCCGCTCTGGCCGCTTGAGGTGGGCGCCGTTAATATCGTTCCTAAAGGGTTCCTCTATTGGACCTGAGGGCCAGCTCTGGCCGTCTATGGGGCTCTGTTGGCTCCCTCCATGAGGGGCCTACTGGCCGCACTGAGGGGGCTCTCGTTGGCCGCCTGAGGGGGCACTCTGGCGAACCTTAGGGCGTCAACTCTGGGGGCTTCATGATAATTACAAATACATATAATGCCAACGTTTTGCCAATAAAAAGATGTGATATAGGGACACTAATGTAAAATAAGAATATAGGGTACAATAATCCGTAGAGTTCTTAAAAATGTGTATATGGGTAAAGAAAACACTGCAATTGCTGACTCCCTCCTTAAAGATTGCCTAGATCCACCACTGGCTTCTGGAAATCATAATTCGATATTGATGACTATGCGTCCGGTTGGATGAACGACTCAGGAAGAGATGACCGACCGCATGCATAATTACATAGGCATCTAGTATTGCGGTATATCCTGTGATCACGTGACATTCACAACAAGTGTGATCTATATATTTGTCGCTGACCGCACTGGCGGATCTAAGGGGGGGGTGGCATCAGGGGCAGAATGCCCCCTTCCCCAAGCCGTCTGAAGGCCGGCGGAAATTTACACATTTCCTGATGTAGAAGGACATCTAAGCAGCTTTTACTGGGGAAGGTTTATTTTAAAACGTCTAGCAATGCATAAAGGAGCGAAATCCGATGATTTTCTTATTATTATTTTCATTCACTTTTTTGGTGTGATGCCCCCCCCCCCCATGGCGCCAAAAACTAAATCCCAGATCCGCCAATGGCTGACCGAGCTATTATAATGTCTGAATGACGTAATTCACCATCGACTTGTCAACGATACAGATCTTCTTATCAAACTGTTGTTAGCATAATCGATAACCAAAACATAATACACACACAAAAAAAAGTCAAGCGCCATTTCCAACAGTGTCACGCATACACACATGCTATCTGAATCGCTTGCAGCTATCTATGCACTGCACACGGATCGTACCGTGCACAATGCACATGACTGCCAACCAGCCCTCTGCCTGCGGCTTCAGACACTGGACGGTTATTATTTGCACCACGCCTTTGCCCGTTGGCCCATTTGGCCTGAGGTCCATTGCCTGTACCACGTGATCAATCGATCGCCATTCGTCGCTGTGGTGCCCACGGTCACGTGACCAAATGATAGCTGACGAGTTATAGCCAGTCCCGAGTCAGTATGCTGGTATCCCAGACAGGAGTAACCCAGAGTAGAAGGAGAGGAGTAACCCAGAGGAGTAGGAGAGGAGTACTCCATCCTCATATCCCAGAGAGGAGTACATAAGGCGTAGGAGCCTATGGGCCAGGGAAGGGGGGGGGGCAACTGCCCCCCAACATTTTCGTATTTTAACATTACGCCTATGGACGCTGCATGGAAAGAATCGACTTCAAAATGCTTTTTGCCCACCCCCCAACTTCAAATGAGTTCCTACGCCCCTGGAGGAGTAACCCAGAGGAGTAGAAGAGGAGTAGACGAGGAGTAAACCAGAGGAAAAGGAGAGGAGTAACCCAGAGAAGTAGGAGAGGAGTAGAAGATGAGTAACAAAGAGGAGTAGGAGAAGAGTAACACAGAGGAGTAGGATAGGAGTAACCCAGAGGAGTGGGAGAGGAGTAACCCAGAGAATTAAGGGAGGAGTAACCCATAGGGGTTGGAGAGGAATAACATAAAGGAGTAGGAGAGGAGTAACCCAGAGGAGTAGAAGAGGAGTAACCCAGAGGAGTAGGAGAGGAGTAGGAGAGGAAAAACCCAGAGGAGTAGGAGAAGAGTAACCCATCCTCAAAGACTGTCGATGGATCCCAAACGTCCGTTAATGAGTTAGGGAACTGACAAATCTTAGAACTCACGGCAATATCAAATGTTATCAGAATGTGTTTCGTTTGTGCATTTAGAGCTGATAGTTCAAACTGCTCATGCTAAAATTTACTTGCCCTTATTTTCACATTCTCCGCTTATTCATTTGACTCGCTGGGTGGACATTATTGTTCCTGAACCTGTTTATGGCTAGAAGGCTAGTAAGGTATATATAGCAAACACAATGACAAACGTTCATACCTAGCCGTGGGGGACTGGGAATGGGTAGAGGGAGGGAGGGGGAGAGAGGGAGAGAGGGAGGGGAGGGAGGCAGGTGACTCACCTATACTGAGCACGTGCACCCCCTCTGTGCTGTCCTGGGAGACAGAGAACCGGAGCCGTTGTCATGGAAACCGCTGAAAACAAATAGCTGGGGCTCGCGCTGTGCGGTATTACAAGCGATAATGCACAGCGAGAGAGAAGGAGAATGGTCATATATGGGGTGACCGTAATGGTTATTGCTCTCTGCATGTTGCTTGCTATCGTGGTGAATTTGAAACCTGCGCAGTTGATTGATACATGGTATGATTTAAGTATTTGTACTTTTTAGTATGATAGTCATGGTTTATTGTTTGCAAGAACGCAGGAACGGGGGGCAGGGGGCCCGCCACCCCCTCAACATTGTCAGATTTTAACATTACGCCTACGGCGTTGCATGGAAAGAATCGACTTCAGAATTCCCCCCCCCCAGCTTTCGGAGGGTTCCTGCGCACCTGATTGGTTGATTAATTACCTCCATAATATGAATGCAAAGGGATAAAGTGCAACACAATTGCATGCCCCTAAAATGCAACTTTTTGCTCCCCAACGGGATGAATTTTGTATTTTTACGTTAAGTCAATTTTACTCTCCCTCAATCGACGATAGGACTCACCGCTACTTCTTGCGTCCAATCCTCCTCCCCTCCCAACAAGATCCTCCCACCACCACCACCACCACCACCACCACCACCACCACCACCACCACCACCACCACCACCACCACCACGCAGCTCTGCAGTTCCGACTTCGCTGCGGACCCACGGGAATTGGGGGAAGGTGGGTATACGTTAGCCCTAAATTTCCTGTACGGTCAGCTGTTACCATTTGGGTGGCGCGGTCAGGTTTCCTTCTATCGGGAGTGATGGTGTTATGGTGACCCTGTGCTGGCGCTGCGACAGACACAGGGTCATCACGTCAGAGGGAGGAGCATGAGATGGGTCCTTACATTTCTCAGCGGTCCTTCACTTCAGAACACAGCAAATGTGCCTTTTTTCTTATAAATTGTAGGTATATTATATATATGCATAGGGATATATGTTAGTTCGTTAATGATGTTTGAAAGAAACGCTTCACATTTTCTTCAGCGAAAACTGAAAAGTTGTTTGTTCTTCGGATCAAAGAAGTTAATCAGATATATTCAGAACTAGAGTCTTAATAGGATTGTATTGAGTCGCTGCCTTCTTCAGAAAGAAACTGGACTCCAAGGGCAAACAAAATAGGTACAAATGAAATATTATTCATCATTGATCCAACAATGGGTGGTACTACGGCCGTTGCTTGATAGGTAATACAAGTTCATATGTTTACCTACTGCTCTGCCGGAGAGCCAAGGAGCGCCACTGAAGCCTCCACCCTCGACCCAACAATTACCCGCCCGTCTCACAGTTGCAACGTCCACCACTGTGTCTAGACGTCTCCTTGATGACGTCACTCTCTCACAGACCCCGTCTCTCATGACGTCCACTCCCTAATCCAGACGTCTCCTCAATGACGTCACAATACCTAAATACCAGACGTGAGACTCGTTCTCAGTCATGTGGCGGGCTCTCCCCTATCAGACGTCCCTCCTAATGAGTCACTCCTATCCAAGAAACGTCCTCCTGATGACGTCACTCTATCATGCAGACGGTGTCTCATCATGACGGTCACTCCTATCCAGACGTCTCCTAATGACGTCACTCCTATCCAGACGTCTCCTGATGACGTCACTCCTATCCAGACGTCTCCTCATTATGAACAAGTAAGCCGCCATTTCCTGCGGCATTGACGCTGCGAAGCCTCCCCTCCGCGTCCCCCCTCCCCTCCCCACCGGAGGAGCGTCACGAACCGACAACTCAGCAGCGGCACAACCCTTCCTCGGTCACGTGACTCGCGTCGCGGCAGACGGCGGCGGTCACGTGACCGGCAGGTGTCCGGCTGGCCGCGGCTGCCGCTTTGTAGTCGGCGTGGCGGCTGCAGGGGTAGCTGACCATCGGCGTGCAGGGGTGGCCGACCTGCCAGGCACAGCGGTGGCGGCACTGTTGTTCTATAGCCTTGGCGGCACTGATCCGCAGGGACGAGGGAACGTCATGTACGAGAAGTGTGGGGGGGGCAGTTAATTGGGGTGGGGGGCAGTGAAACTTTGATTTCGTCTTGAAAGAAACTCTACCTCGTATAAAAGAGTGCTTTGCAGATTTGGGTTCTTCTCGTCTTGGCGAACCTTTTACCCTCATTTTTTAGTTCTCCTTCAGAGTTCAGTAGATACATACATACATACATGCATACATACATACAACTTACAAGAACAGATTTCTGCAACAAATAATGACCAAAAAGTGAGGGGGTCCTTGCCCCCTGTGTCTACGCCTATGCTGACCCGGATAAGGTTACACATGGAAGGCAGTTGTTGTTTCTGTAAGCCATTGTTCCAAACAATTGGAATTTTGCTGAACATAAATTGAAACCTATCTGCGCACTGGAGGTCTATGACGTGTAACATCGTAATCTCATAGCTTGGCAAATATTAATTTGCAACTTTATTTGATATTATCATAATGGTCCCTTAAAACTTTACATCTTCGGCACTTTTCTCTTTATATATTAATGCATTTTGTTCCATGTTTGATCTTTTGAAGATTGCAGACTTCCATGTGAAGCCGAGAAGTTGGAGTGAGGCGTCGTCATTTAACGCTATGCTTGAAAAATTGCCACAAAAGACATTTTTGTGCGTTGTCTCCGAAATCAGCCTGTTTTTTGGCCGCTCTGGTTCCGCCAGTGTCTCTAGGGAACCGTACTTTGATGACATGTTGGCAGTGCCAGTCAGGGGGCGGGGCCTGTTGGTGACCCAGTGCCGCCGCCGGTCAGTGAGTGTGTGGGGGGAGTACGCACCACATGGTGCTGTGGTAAACCTGCCCGCCCGCCCCGCCCCGCCCTGCACCGCACCGCACCGCACTGGACTGGACACACCACACCCCCTGCGTTCAAACTGTGACGGCCACATCCGGGAGGTGGGGGGGGGGGGCTCGGATCTGTGTAAGTGGTACAGGTTCTGGTTTGTGATACTGGGATATTTGGCAGAGGTCAGCATTTTACCTGCAGATTCCCCTGATTTGTTATGTGCAGGTTGTCTTTTATAGACCGTTGTCGTACTAATCAGTTTAAGTATGAACAATTTGGGTAAAGATCGAGCTACGTGTTATTAATAATAGTTAAGAGTAGAGGGGTCAAAAATAGAGGCCGTGTTTAAGGTAAAAATTAAGATACATATTAAACCGTCATCACTTCCTTCATTGCTTCGCACTTTGGCGATCATTCCGAAAATGTATCAGGTTTCGTCCTCGGAAAATAGCGGTAACAGCCGAAAATGAAGATAAATAGAGAGGTTACCCACCTGCAGCCAAGCTCGAATACTGTAAAAACAGACAGCTTCAAGGATGTTATAACCATTTGTTGTCTGCCGTTATTACTCGCAATCAGCGTTGATGTTTTGGTCATCTTATAACACCTATTTCCAACACAGAACGATTTCCGCCATTAGCCTGACAACAGCGATTTGAAGCTATCGCCGTCAGTTTCTAGCTCCCCTCACCCCTCCTCAGCCCTGTCCGTGCTGTGAAGATACACCGATTACCCGTATCCTGTCATGTGGTAACATTCAACGCCAGCCGGTAACGACTTCCTCTACAGGGCCCGTTCCGGGGCGTGGGGGCAGTCAGCTGATTCAGACGTCGGTGAGGTAGACTGCACCGCAGTACAGGGTAGTCAAGCGGAACAGTCTATACCGCGCGTGGCTGTGGGATTCGATTGGAATCCCGGCTGTCAAGCGGAACAGTCTTATACCGCGCGTGCTGTGGGATTCGATTGGAATCCCGGCTGTCAAGCGGAACAGTCTATTACCGGCGTGGCTGTGGGATTCGATTGGAATCCCGGCTGTCAAGCGAACAGTCTATACCGCGCGCGGCTTGGGATTCGATGTGGAATCCGGCGTCAAGCGGAACAGTCTATACGCGCGTGGCTGTCGGGATTCGATGAGGGGGGGGGGTTTGAATCCCGGCTGTCAAGCGGAACAGTCTATACCGCGCGTGGCTGTGGGATTCGATTAGGATCCCGGCTCGTAAAACTCGGCGAACCCAAGTTCAGGATCAAAACCACTCCCGAAAAAAGTTGTGATAAGTTTGATGGCATAAAGCCATGCAGAAGCGCACGCAGGATTCCATTTCGGGGGGTCAGAGCACTAAGAGCGGGCCCCCTTGTGTGCGGGCCCCACCGTTTTGAAGACCTTTGCAGATTTCGGTCACTTGCTTTTAGCGGGCCCCCTAAAACATGGATCTGAGACTGATAATTGTCCTTGTCAATCTAGAGCTCCCGGCGACGTACCAAAAATGGGGGCGGGGGGGGGGCAGACTTATGAAGTCGATTATTCCATCATCGCCCGTAGGCGTATTAATTAAAAGTCCAATAAATCGGGGAAACCGTTTCCCCCGTCGCCCCATGTGGTGGAGCCCCTAGTTGTCAATGTCGTTGTAAGGTTATTGTGTGCAGGGCGTCAGTTTCTACAAATTATTGGTAGGGCCCCATTGCTAACCTATATATATTGTAATGCCATTCTTCCATGCAACGCCATAGAACTTAATGCTAAAATGGAAAATATTTGTAGGGGTCCCTGCCCTACCAGGCCTATAGAAAATGACACCCATGACCGTGTGTGCTACTGATGTGCGGAATTTAGGTGCGTATGCTACTGATGTGCAGTTTTGCAAACTTCGAGAGTTGACAAAATGAGGTCAGTTTGACAAACACAGGAAGTGGGACTTGGTGAACCCAATGGGTTTTTGTAGCTGATTTGTGATCAGTTAGCGATACATGGCTGATTTTTGACAACATACAGCATCGCCAACCAAATGTGGAGGTGGTCTCGCCGCATGACGGGAAGGCATAACCAACGGATACAGGGCCTGCACGGCCCTGCCGTGCCAATCAGTTCTGTCTGGCTGTCTGGAAGCGCGCAGTCATGGGTTTGTAAAACAGTATTTTATCTGTCAAGCTTTGCAAAATTGTCAGGCGTTCTTCTCATTATAGGTCAATAACAAGAAGACAAATTTGATTGCATCCTTTAAACTTTGGTCCCCGGACATCGAAGTTTGTTGAACCCTACCCAAAGGTAACAAATCAAAGGCGTACATACATCGCATTTGCTCTTTGAAAGCTCATTCGTGTAGAAATAAAACTTTAATGTAGTTGAAATGCCTTTTAAACTCAATAGTTTTCATTTTCAGAGTCAATAAACACTCTACACAAACACATGTTCCTTCGATAGAACTCTATTGAAGGCTTGGTTTTGTAGATTTTATGGCTCTCAAAACGAAAGCTGTTGAATTTAAAACATTTCACCGAACTATTAAAATGTATTCTAATTACTAAGAGCTTTCAAATGAGCACATGCGTCAATGAACGGACATCATTGATTTTGACCTTTCAAAGACAAGATAGGGTTTCTGTCTCTGAAACAACTTTCAAGGCACGGTGAGGGGAACGAAACTCAAGAGTCGGCAATTGCAATTGTTCACACTTGTTATTAGCCTACTTATAGAAGAACGCCTGTTAAATTGGCAAGCTTGCACTAACGGAAATTGTTTTTGGGGGACACGCACCAGGCTTCTGGAGTTTGGTCAAAATAAGAGAAGCACGGTGAACAGATTGCGTCAAAATTTTTAAACGTCGTTATAACTAGAGGTGTTTTTTTTTGGAAGATCTGCTACCCATTATCCTTGGTGGGCTTGGATACTAAAAATCATTGGTACCTACCTCCTAGGTAGACACATATCTAGTATTTACGATGAAACATTCCGCGTGCCAAATAGCGAAGCATTTTATTCATCAGCAAAGTTAAGCGTTACAATATCTTTTGGCGTACCCCCATAGACGTTTGAGATGCTTATGCGTGTAAAGCCGATAGTGCAAAATAAAACCGCGTTACACGTACTTTATATTATCTAGGCATAATGATTAATGAATACTCTTCGGAAATGATGTAATTTTATAAATTGGGCCAACATGATGTCGCTTTATTCCTTTCTAACCTCCCAGATTCATGTCCTCTAGCGTCTTACAGGTTTAAGTCCCAGCCTTTGGACGGCAAAGTCCCGATAAACTACGCTAGGCTAAGTTTCAGTCAACATAATGGGAATTAACCCTGGGGGCGACTCGGAGGCGGGCGTTTTACGGGCCCCTCGTTTTCCACCTTAATCAGAAGAAAAACGCAAGGGGATATTCTACTTGGAAAACTTTCAGCAACTGAAATGAGTAGGCAAGCACGTTTGGCAACAAAATGGGTCCCAACCAGTCAGGTCAGGTTACCAGGCAGACCAAATGACATGACCTTTGACCACGAAGCAGCTTTTAGTAGCACCAACCGGCACAATGGCTAATCCAAGTGACATGTAAACTCATGGCACGTCAATGTCATTAGGGTTACAATATCCGGATTTCTATATCGGGTGGTTCTAAGGTCAAGAATATATTATTGGACCTTTTCAATGTAACCCTATGGAAAAAAACTTATTATCCAGTTTTAAGTAATACAGTTAGTTCATGTTTGCTATAGCCTCTAGTTTTAAGTCAGAGACTTGACCTGACCGGGTCCCATATCACGCCTTTGTAGAGTGGCCCCTGCCTCAATTCGAGGCCTGACAAAAACCGGCACCTTACCAGGAACGGGCCCGTCAATTAAGAATATGCAAGGCCCGTAACCCTGTTTGACCACTTGACAGCTCTCGTCCTAACGGGGCCCATAATCACGCCTTAGGTAGAATAGGGTCCCTGTTTCGAGCGGGTCTGACCAAGACCGGGACCCTACCAGGAACGGGCCCGTATCAATATTTAAAGTGAACGGACAACTGTTGTGACCGGAGCCCTCGACCAGGACCAAATGCCCCATACACGCCTCTGCCAGCACCGGGGCACTGCTTCATCGGGCCTTCTACCAGACCGGGCCACTACCAGTAACGGGCCCGTATCAAAGAATTTGCCAGGACGGGCCTTGTTTGACCTGGAATGGTACTGATCGGCCTCAGATCACGCGGCAGGTTCCATCACCGAGGCCCCTGCCTCGATCGCCTCTACCAGGAACAGGGCCTATCAGAAAATGACCACGTTAAACAAGAATAGCAAGTACCGGGCCTCTTGTGACCGGGTCCTTCGTCCTGACCAGGCCCCACTATCATGCATCTTGCCAGCACCGGCCCCAGCCATTGATCGGGCCACTACCAGAAGGGCCGTATCAGAAAGGGGGTCGTATATACAAGGACGGGCCCCTTGGACCGGGCCTCGTCCTGACTGGTCACATGACACAACCTCTGCCAGCACCGGGCCCCTGCCTCGATTCGGGCCTGACGCAAGATCGGGCCCCTACCAGAAGAAACGACCCATATAAGAATTTGCAAGGAGCGGGCCCTGTTTGACCTGGCCATAATCCTGACCAGGCCCCATATCACGCAGTTACCAGCACCGGGCTCCTGCCTCAATCGGACCTGGCCAAGTGCGGGCCCCCACCAGAAACGGGCCCGCATCAATAATATGTCATGGCTGGGCCTTGTTGTGACCGGGCACTCGTCTTGACCAGGCCCAATTCATATCTCTGCCAGCACCAGGTCCCTGCCTCGATCGGGCCTCTACCAGGAACGGGACCCTATCAGGAAGGGACCTGTGCCTTGAAGATCGGGTTGCTGCTCCGCTGCGCTGTCCCTTGTGGCCAGCCAAACCGGTTTGACCGGCCCATTATCACGCATTAGCCCAAGCACCGGGCGCCTGCCTCGAAACCGGACCTGACCATGACGGCCTCTGCCAGAAAGATACCCGTATTTAAGAATAGCAAGGGACCGGGCCCTGTTGTGGACCGGGCCCTCGTCCTGACCGGGCCCCATTTCAATCTCTGCCAGCACCAGGCCCCGCTGCCTCGATTCGGGGCCTACTTACAGGAACGGGACCCTAATCAGAAAGGGGCGGTATATACAAGGACCGGCCCTTCTTGGGGACCGGGCCTCGTCCTGACTGGGCCACAATGACACACCTCTGCCAGCACGGGCCCCTGCCTCAATCGGGGCCTGACCAAGATCGGGCCCGTACCAGAACGGAACCCGTGTCAAGGAATTTGCAAGGACCGGGCCCTGTTGTGACCGGGCCCTCGTCCTGACCGGGCCCCATGCCACGCCTCTGTCAGCACCGGGCCCTGCCTCATCGGAACCTGACCAAACCGGGCCCCTACCAAAAAAGGCTGCTATCAAGAAATAGCATGGACCGGGGCCCTCGCCTGACCCGGGCCCCATATTCACGCCCTTGCCAGCCCCAGGGGCCTGCCTCGATCGGACCTGACCAAGACCAGGCCCTACCACGAAAAAGGCCCGTATCAGAATATGCAAGGACCGGGCCCTGTTTGACCGGGGCCCTGTCCTGACCGGGCCCCATGTGCACGCCTCCGTCAGCACCAGGCCCCTGCCTCGAATCGGGCCTGAACCAAGATCCGGGCCCCTACCAAAAAGGGGCCTGTAGTATAAAGAACATGCATAGGATCCAGGGCCTCGTCCTACCGGGCGCCCATATCACTTCCGCTTGCCAGACCCCGGCCCCTGCTCGATCGGACCTGACAAGACCGTGCCCCTACCAGAAAAAAGGCCCGTATAATAATATGCAAGGACCGGGCCCTGTTCTGTGACCGGGCCCCATGCCAGCCGCCTTCGTCCAGCACCGGGCCCTGCGCTCGATCGGCCTGACCCAAAGACCGGGCCCCCTACCAGAAACGTGCCCGCTATCAAGACATACGCAAAGGTACCCGGGCCCTCGTCTGGACCAGCCCATTATCACGCCTTTGCTATCCCCGGCCCCTCCTCGATCGACCTGCCAAGACCGGGCCCCTTACCAGAAAAGTCCCCTTAATCAGAAATATGAAAGGACCCGGGCCCTGTTGTGGACCGGGCCTTCGTCCTGACCGGGGCCCCATTGCACGCCTCTGTCAGCACCGGGCGCCCTGCCTCGATCAGGCCTGACCCAAGCGTGCCCCTACCAGAAAAAGGCCCGTCGTATCAATAATATGCAAGGACCGCGGCCCTGTTGTGACCGGGAGCCCCCGTCCTGCCGCGCCCCATGGCACGGCCTTCTGTCAGCACCGGGCCCCTGCCTCGATCGGGCCTGACCCAAGACCGGGCCCCTACCAGAAACGTGCCCGCATCAAGAATACGCAAGGACCCGGGCCCTCGTCCTGACCAGGCCCCATATCACGCCTTTGCTAGCCCCGGCCCCTGCCTCGATCGGACCTGACCAAGACCGGGCCCCTACCAGAAAAATCCCCTTATCAAGAATATGCAAGGACCGGGCCCTGTTGTGACCGGGCCCTCGTCCTGACCGGGCCCCATGCCACGCCTCTGTCAAGCACCGGGCCCTGCCTCATCAGGCCTGACAAAGACCGGGCCCCTACCAAGAAGGACGGGCCCACCATAAACAAAATACTTCAAGGACCGGCCCTCTTCTGACCGCCCATATCACGCCTTTGCTAGTCCCGGGCCCATGCCTCGATCGGACCATGACCAGAACCGCCCATACCAGAAAAAGACCCGTATCAAATATGCAAGGGACCGGGGCCCTGTTGTGACCGGTGCCCTCTCCTGACCCGGGCCCCATGCCACGCTTCTGTCAGCACCGGACCCCTGCCTCAATCGGGCCTGACCAAAACCGGGCCCACCAGAAACGGGCCGCATCCAATAATACGCAGACCGGGCCCTCGTTCTGACCGGGCCCATATCTCACGCTTGTCCAGCACCGGGCCTCTGCCTCGATCAGGCCTTCCCAGACCGGGCCCCTCCCCGCTAAGCATGGGCCAGAATACGGGTCTTTTGATGCGGGCCCCCTCAGAAATTTCGGGGGGGTCAGCAGACCCCTTTGACCCCCCTGTGTGCGCCACTGAAGCCATGACACGTACGTTATCGAAGCCATCAAAGCTATCATTCATCAAAGTCTGCTAAGCCATCGAAGTCGTCTAAGTCACGACTCACGCATGTCTAGTGGCATGGCATGTCACGTGGCATGGCATGTCGCATGGCATGTCACGCATGTCACGCATTTAGCTGCTAAACCGTATTAGCCTGTCCTCGCTCACGCTTTTATCCCTCGACTTAGGACAGTCATTGTGAGCATCATAACCGATATACGCTTGCGCCACCCCGATGAACCTCTGGTCTGGCTGTCTTGACTGACTCCCTGGAGCCCCACTCTGCAGGGGTGATCGTGGTAGACAGTCGAGTGTCACTGCCTCTGTCCCTGTGTTGCCGGCCGGTAGGTACTGTGTCCAGCGGGTCGTCACTGCCTCTGTCCCTGTGTTGCCGGCCGGTGCTGTGATCAGCGGGCCGTCACTCCGCTCGTGAGGGTCACCGACCACCACTGCAGGTGCAGTGTCCGTCAGTCGTCCGGCGGCAGCGGGGGTGGAGAGGGGGAGTCACGCCACGCTGTCAGACGGAACAGCGTGACCATCCGGCCGGTACTACCGTCCACATTCCACAGACGCCGCGGAGACGCAGGGAAGGAACACAGACGATGGAGAAGTGGTGATGCTGGTCAAGTTAAATGTTATCGGTACAATTGATAATTAACATGTGTTGTCAACGATATAAGAACAGTAATGGTTAAAAGGAAAACACAATTATAATGTTTTTATCCAAATTCCTTCGTGCATATATGGTGAACGCAGAGGTATTTTCATGGTTAGCCTAAAAACATGATTAAGCTCTGCTTTGGTCTAAAAATATTTACAAGGCATGCTTCTACTAATACTGACATTGTAAGTTGCGTATACCTACTTATACTACTCACACCAGATATATAATGGCGTTGTGCAATGTTGACTGCACTCCAGTTTCACTCCGACGCCAGGAAGATATGAATGTCCTGCTGTCTAGTTATCCTGGTCCTGCTCACCCACGGGGTCCTCCGAATGCCAGTCACGCCAGTACTTCATGACACACACATACACATCCCATATCCAGGACTACAGACATTTATCACAGTCAGTGAAACTTGCCCTCTAGGTGTATATCCGTCACTTCTGGACCATGTGTCTGCTCTGGCCCGGAGTGTGGTCTTTCGGTCAGCGTTGCGCCTCGTGCCGAGAAAACAGCAGCGTAGTCTCGCGCGTTTCACGGGTTTTTGTGCTGCGATACGGTGTGAAGCACGTGTGCAGAGGCGGAGGAATACCCCGCCGAGGGTGAACCTCATTCGTCATTTTCTTCACAATGACCAACGAGGAGAAACTAAGCGGAAAATTAGGGCAAATTCGGGAAAATAGCTATCTGTTGATGTGTTATTTCAGTGATGTGATGAGGCAGAAGGCGTATACGATACGAAACCCCAAGTTTAGGGTGCCTGAGCGCGCCCCTGATTGGTCGTTTGTGTGATGCTATTTTACCAACGGTCTACTGTCAACACAGGACACTTTCCCTCACGACTTGCCCGGGGCGATGACTCTACAGAGTGGACAGGAACTGGACAGAGCTGACAGAAGCTGGGACAGAGCTGGACAGAGCTGGACAGAAGCTGGACAGAGCTGGACAGAGCTGGACCAGAGCTGGACAGAGCTGGACAGAGCTGCACTGGACAGAGCTGCACAGAGCTGCACAGAGCTGCACAGAGCTGGACAGAGCTGGACAGAGCTGGACAGAGCTGGACGGGATCGCGTACTGAGGGCACTCTCAATGGCAGACAAAAAATAGCACTGTATGGTGCACTGAACTTAGCACCGAGGAGTAATTTACGTATAGTTTTTATTGAGATGGATTGAATGTTTCATCTGAAATATGATGAGTATGCGTTTTAATATTTTTTGAAAATAATGCTTAATCAGTTATCTTACCTAGTGTAAGTTCCCAAAAACATGTTGATCCAACTTCAAATAAATACTTTGTTCACTCGCAGCCTTCGACAAAGGCAACTAACACCCGCCTCAAATTTGACTACACATGTCGCCAAACCTGGCATAAATAGTTAAGAGTGAGTACTTGGCTGGCTCAGCCTGGTATCTGTGTCAGCCTGGTGTGTCAGTATGACAGTTAGCCGCAGTATGACAGTTAGCCGCCGTAAAACAGCAGCCCTTACCGTGTCTCGCTCCAGATGAGTCGAGTAGCTCACGGTTTACCACCATTTACCGCCGTTTGCCAAGGTTGATCACAGTTTACCATGGTTTATCATGGTTTTCCATGGTTTATCATGTTTTACCATAGACCATGGTTTACCATAGTTTACCATGGTAAGCCATGGTTTATCATGGTAAGCCATGGTTTACCATGGTAAGCCATGGTTTACCATGGCTTACCTAGGTGTCTCACGCCTAACAGCGGTTCATCACGCATTACCACGTCATGGCCAGGCCAAGTACCAACAACCGCGGTGGAAAACGATCAATGAAGACATAACGACACTGTGGATATGGTTCAACTTTTCCACATAAGACGTTTAACGTAGAATAAAACTCCGTAGCCTTCCTGGCCTCAAAACCCCTTCGTAAGATTTTTTGTTTTTATTGCGCCTTTGCGTTTTTATATATCTCCTCTTGATAATTGCAAACAAATGTCAAATTCGATTTTTGAACATTCCTCGATCTCTATGTTGCGTTATTTGGGAAACATCATTTCAAAGCTGTCTAATCATTGTATTCCAAGTTCCTGTCCTTTATCACCTCTGACCATCTCATCTCGACCAATCCAGCTAAGTTTGACCCACTGTGCGCCAGGCCACCGTACCGGCCTCTGCCCCGGTGTCCAGTGTACGGGAGAACAGCAGGCTCGCTGTTCTGCCCCGTGACTAAGCGGGTCAGCCGGTCCCGGCTCCGAACCGCTGCGCCGGCGGCAGCGGACGGTGGCAGCGGACGGCGGATGGCGCAGCTGCCGTGTGTTCCTTTTCTCTGGTCTCCAATGGCCAGTGGTCATTCAGTGACAGAGTTATGATAAATAAACATAGGTTTCTGGTAATGTTTTCAACATTTCTCGACACTCGGTCCCCCAGTAGGGGGGACGTTCATGATGACCAAAGATTAATATGGTCCAGAGCTCGGGAAGTCCAGAGTTTGTTAAGTCCCAGAGTTCAAGTACCGTCAAAGTACAAGTACAGCTGTACTCCAGTACAGCTAGTATACGGTTGTTGCGACCCTGCACTAATCTTGCGTCATATTTGTGATGCTACAGATATAATATGTTAGACGTCATAATGTGACCATTTCCCCGTGGACAGTGGCTTTTGCAGTCCCTTCAAACCCCTCCCTCATCCCCTGGGGGAGGGGGAGAGTCATGAACCCAAGATAGGGAACCACTGGGCTGGTGGGTGGTATTTGATGGACCCGCTTGGCCGCAGTGGAGAGTTTTTGGACTGTGTAACTTACTCAGCCAAACAAGTAAACTGTGATTCTATCGGTGTGTATTGACTCGCATGAGGATTGTTTTACCAGGCGTAGTACATTACCCCTGGTCGACGAACGGTCGTTTGCTGTCTGACCATGGTCGAGAATCTGCCACGGTGATGACAATCTCACTCTTAACGATGAGACCAACGTTGAACTTGGAAACAATGATCGTTTGAAATAATATAAAATGATTTAAGTCAGCGAAGCGAAGCACTGGCAGGGATTTCACGGTTTGCTGCTTCGGAGTGTCCTCCAGCTGAACTCAGACCTAATTTTAGCCTTGATCAGCATGTATGTATGGCAACAATGGTCAGATTTGACGACATTTTAACGAGAAGGTTTCTGTAAGTTTGATATCAGAAACATTATGTTTCGCTATGCCATATATATTTCGCTAACATAAACGTTGGAGATCCATGAAGTCCCATGAAACGTTAGGTTTTGTTAACAGCAATGTCACTTTATTGCAAAAAGTAGTATAACAATATTGGTGCCATCAAGGACGTGCATACATTAAACCAAGTTAACTGTTAGTCAAGCACAAATAAATACAATCAACATCAGAAATAATCACGATATGCCTGTCATGTCCCTCATCCCCACTTACACCTACCCCCACATGTTATGAACCCAGCATGAAACCCCGACCTCGCGCGCGCGTGCCCGGCCGTGGCTCCAATTTTACACGCGAGCTGACAAGAGACAGGTGCAGCACTTATGAGTGGAGCGTCCTCAGAGTGATCCGGTCCAGCAGCGTGTTTACCAGTTCCAGCTGAGAAACTCCACCGCAGCGAGCAAACCACGACACTGGCGGAGTCTGAAGCTGACAAAAATAGTGCAATGGGAGGGGGCAACTCATGATTGTATGATTGTATGAGTTATTAATCACCAACAGGTGCGAGCCCAATTACAAGTGAAGTCCATCATATAAAATAATGAAGTGAGACAGCATGCATAAAAGAAACGTCACATATCAATCGAGCCGGAATATAAATAAAAGTTCCAAACGTCGACGTATACCTCACTATGTCCTTATTAAGCCTTCCTATTGCATCGTTAAAAACATCTCTCAGAGGACTCGAAGCAACAAAGTCATTCACTGAGCGGGGTCCCCGCACAAATAGGCTGGACTGCACAGTTTCCACACGGCCGCGGAGGACGTCGAACAGGGTGAACGCCGCAACCCCGGTGTTCCTGGATGGTACATGCACACTAAAACATTCGAGTAAGTAAGATGATGAGATGAGACCTCTAAAAAGCTTCATAGCATCAAAGCTTAATAGCATCATCATAGGTGTTGTGGTCGTAATGGGGTCACTACTTAGTGACTTTTACAAGACTGGGAAAATTTGAACAAAAAAAAATGTAAAAAGATCGTCACAATTCCTGCGATATTTTTCTAAGCTCGCTTAATTGTCTTTTGGTTAAGGTCGTACCTAAGGTAATAATGTTAACTTAAGCATTTTATTAAAATATCTGTATTGATTTGTTTATATTAAGTTTAATTATGATTTACCATTTACTTATTTATTTTTGCATGTTAACATTTTTAATATCGTAGTTTCGATGGGCCATGACTTCGATGCCGCTCTGGATACTGGTACTGAACCACACCGCGCAGAAAAAGTAAAAGCTCTGCTCGTGCCCGTCATGAAATCGCACCACCCGCGGCGGTTAGTGGGCGCCGATCGAAAGCTCTCAGTCTGTCTCGGTCAGAGTCAGGGCTGGGTAGAATTCGATCCGAGCTGGTGAGCTTTACCGCACCGCCGGCACACCCACGCTTCCGGTGTTTCCGCCCAAACGCACACACCCACACACCCGAGTCCGGGGGTTGAGGGAGGGGTTGAGGGTTCACTCAGCTCACGGCGAGGTAGCCTTCAGGTATTACTGTTAACGGCGGCGTTAATCTGTTTGAAGTGTAAGAATTGCAGATTTAATTCTTGTGTTTTAAGTTAATGTGTGCTAAATCGCTTTAAATCATAACGTCGGCACTATCCAATTTAGTTATTTTCTTTCAAACGCACGCGCTCAATAAGGGCGTAAGCGTGCTTTTCTTATGCGTATGTGGCAGCGCAAACAGTATAGCAGAACCTTGACCCATTATTATATGACTGTGTTTTGCTCTTATAACGACCACTGTGCTACAGTGTTGTTTTCGTAGTCATTTGGGCTGTGACGTCACTGCTGCCACATCACTGCGGCAGCGGGGGCGGGACTTCTGACCACAGATGTTCAGCTGCTCTGCTGTGGTGCTGTGGTCGTATTGTGGTCACTACTTAGTGAATTTGACGTAATAGAAGGTACTACTGATAGTCAGCATTATGTATGACGGAGTTATTAAGGTGTATTATGGTCGGGATTATTGTGGGTCGGGATTATTTTGAGTCGTGGTTATTATGGGTCCGGGTTTGCATTGTTAAAGATGGACCCAGAACGTGTGGTTTGGGGTTGGGGGTAAAATCGCAAAAAGTGACACTCAATTATGACAACTCATCGGTTTTCGCTTGTTTATGCATTTATACCTGATTTAAAGCAGACTTTCGTTAAAGTTACTTATATTTTCTTCCATGTAAGGAAATGTGCCAATTATGCACCGATTTCAGGCGGTTGCCTCTTTCAGTGAAATTTTTTATACTGGCGCATTTGTATAATTTGTGATCGCGAAACACAAAGACACAAAGTCAACCATCGTTAACCTCACAGCACGATGCTTCACATGCTAGTTAGTAATATCACTTCCGACACGTTTCATACAACTCCCGAACTATTTTCAAGCATCAACGCGTCTGATTTGTATGCTGCAATGCTTAGTTGCATACAGCGCTCGGGCAAATGGTCGGTATTTCCTTTAGGTCGACATTACGTCATTGGTTTTAACCTTTCGTCATTGTGGTTGACATTACGACCTGTATTACACAATCTGTCGAATGTGGCAGATTTATTTACCTATTTCACGTTGGCTGGTCACAGTTCCGTCCGTCAGCTACTGAGCTTCACCGACCAACCTGGCGACACCGCAGCACTTGCTACGTCATAATGACGTAATCGGTGCCGGCGGCCGGGTCATTACCGTGAGAGCACTGGCCGCGACGCGCCGCCATGTTTGTCCTGCCTGATAGGAGTTTGTGCAGGAGCTGGTTAGCTGTTGTTTGGCTACCTTCCGGTTCAGCAGGGTACTTCATGGCGATATCAGGAGTTCAATGTAGGCTGCTAAAACTGGTAGCCCAGCAGGATAATGGTATAACAGGGCATTGTCATTAAAAGGAAATATAATCAAAACTTTGACATACGAGAGACAGTGCAACTAACCAGTTTGTATGATGCACTGTATGATATTAAGCTGAATGTTTTGTTTTCTTCCCTGCGACCCTTTGACTCTGGCTTCCAGGCTCCATTGTTTCAACGTTTCTACTTCTCTGTGTCTTCCCACTTCTACGCACAGCCTCATCTTCTCTCTGACTTCTCTACTCTCTGACCCTCTTACCGTCTTACCTCTGACTTCTTCTGTGTTCATAACCTTGTGAAACTTCAGTGTTTGATAGGCCAGCTAAGTTCACGCAATGTTGGCGTTTGTTCGGTTCACTGTCAGTCCTGCCCACAACAGCGGAACGCTTATTGCACACATCGTAATGGCTGACGACCGCCTGTCTCCGTCTCCGTCTCCGTCTCCGTCTCCGTCTCCGTCTCCGTCTCCACATTTGTTAAGCAACAAAATTTAACAACTCAAATACCAGCACAGTTAAATTTTCCGACAGCACACACGTAAGTAAAAGCGTCCCTTTCACAGTCGCTAACACACTCACATGTGGCTATTTATTCAGACTGCTTGTAACGACGGATGCTACTCGCTTAATTTATCACTGTCTGGTATTCTAACTCAGCCATGACTCTTTGACTGACTCAGTCCCACTCAGCTTTTCACGTGGGGACCTGGAAGTTATCGTCCACTTACTGTTCCCCCCCCACCCCACCTCCCCTGTCTCCGGCACCCGTCCACCGCTGTAGTTCCGGTGATGGCTGCGACGGTGGCGCCCCCTGCGGTGCTGGCGGTGCGCCTGTTACAAAGCCCAGTGAAGCAGGGCCGAATGGTGGCCCTGCTGGCAGAACGTGCGACGCCCCCGGAGTCCCTCTGTTACGGAGCGTGACGGCTGGTGTGACGCCCCGGCTCCACTGTGACGAGGTGTGACAAACCCTCCCCCTCGTGTGATGGGATGTGACAAACCCTCCCCTCGTGTAATGGGATGTGACTGTTGGTGTGAAGACGTGTGACACCGCTCCCTGCCGGCAGTGGAGGCAGAGGATGTGATGCTTCAGTCCCTACAGAGTGAGGGGCCGGTGCGTCGACCCTCTGGACACCTTAAGGTCACTTTCACGTCACCCTGCTACCCGTACAGTAATGGCCTCTACCAGTGAGTCATGACCTCTCTCCGTGTGAGTCATGTCCTCTATCCGTGAGTCATGACCTCTGCCTGTGAGTCCTGACCTCTACCCGTGATTAATGACCCCTACCCATGATTCATGACCTTTGCATAGTCCAAGGACAAAGCTTAGACCAAGGAGGAAGCTTCTCCAGAAAAGTTGGGGGTCTTAGCTGGAAAAAGTCATTTATAGTGCCATCATTTAAAAAAAAAATCTCCCCGGACTTGAACTGCTTTCTAAAACAAGTTTGGGGGGCCTCCCTTTGAATAGAAACCTACACCTCTGGTCATGACCTTTGTCTATACCTACACCCATAGCCTCTGCCTGTGTAGTAGTGATGTCATTTTCCCAAAATTTCCTGACCAAAACCAATCCAATACCGAGCAAAAGGCATTTTGGTTGACCAAATATTGACCGATTTTGGTTGAGGCCAAAAATGTTCAAGATTTGACCAATTTTTGAATTGTATGCTTATTTACACACACTGGCAAAATTAGTTTTGTTAACACCAAAGTTCATAAAACGCAAATGTACAGTTTCTAAAAAGACACTATAATTGTGAAAAAGAAACTAAATACATTTGCAAAACAAAATAGTGGATGCCGCTAGCAAGACAAAAGATATTTACATTAATAAATTGAATTTCGAGCAAATTGTGTAGCAATTTGTTAGAAAGAAATAATGATGCGTAAAAATGTGACACAAAGTGAATTGCTTAAGATTAAGTTGACCGAAAAGTGTCCAAAAATGTATAAGCCTGACCGACCGATTACCAAATCGGTAACACCATTTTTTCGGTAACCCAAATTTTGGTCCCCGATTGACACCACTACTGTGTAGTGATGCCGTGGCGATGACATTATCTTCTCTGCCGCTCCGAGGCACGGCAAAGGTGACGTGCGATGACGTCACTAATTTTCCCCTGTGACGTGCGATGACGTCACCACTCCCCCCCCTGTGACATGTGATGACGTCACCACTCTCCCCTGCTGTCACACTACAGTGAAATAGCTGATAACTGAGTGATACAGGCAGGCAAGGGCGGATCTATTGAGGAGTAGCAGGCCGTCAGCCGTCAGAGAAAACACAAATGACGGGTGTAGAGCAGGTAGTGTAGGACGTCAGCCGTCATAGAGAAAACACAAATGAACGGGTGTAGAGCAGGTAGTGTAGGCCGTCAGCCGTCAGAGAAAACACAAATGACTGGTGTAG
>VOPJ01003280.1:0-40147 GCA_014673585.1 Semibalanus balanoides
CTGTGTGGTGACCTGTCCCTGCCCTCTGACCTGCGTGGTGGCCTGTCCCCAGCACCTGACCTGCGTGGTGACCTGTCCTTATCCTTACTCACCAGTGACACCACGCACCACAGCCAACGCGCAGGACAGAGGGAGGGAAAAGGTCACCACGCAGGTCAGGTGATGAGTAGCATGTCACCAGGCAGGTCAGGTGATGGGGACAGGTCACAACGCAGGTCAGGTCGTGGAGGACAGGTCACGACGCAGGTCAGAGGGCGGAACAGGTCTGAGGGTTAGGACATGTCACCACGCAGGTCAGAGTGCGAAGTCAGGTCACCACGCAGGTCAGAGGGTCAGGTCACCACGCAGGTCAGGTGGTGGGGAACAGGTCATTACACGGGTCAGAGGGCGGAGCAGAGGTTACCACGCAGGTCAGGTGGTAGGGGACAGGTCACTACGCATAGCAGAAGGCGGGGGCAGGTCACCACGCAGGTCACAGGGCACGCAGGTCAGGTGGTGGCATACAAGTCACACAGGTCAGAGGTTTAGGGCAGGTCACCACGCAGGTCAGGTGGTGCGATAGCTCACTTCTCCTGTCAAAGGGCAGGGACAGGTCGCATTGCAGGTCAAGAGAACACCCATGGCGATTGCACTTTTCAAGAGCGTTCGATCGCTTATTTTTCGTGTGTTTCTAGCTATCATTGCTCCGGAGATATTTGTATTTTCTCGAATCTAAGTTCTAAAACGAGAAAACTTAACTTTTGCAAACCTCTGGTGACTTCAATATTGACCTGTGTTAAAATGACAATATAACTTCAAAATTATATTTTTATTATATTTCGAAAGGAGTTATCGGATTCTATGTACGATGTACAGCCGGTCTATTATGCATCTTCCCCTTTTAAGTTGCTAAAACTCCTCTAATTTCACTTCTGTGTACAATGTTCATGAAGGACTGATGCAAGGAAACATGTGGTACCTACCTAGGTAGGTACCACATGTTCCTTGCAATTCAGTCCTTCATGAACACAGATTGAAGTTATTTATTATCAGTCCTTCATTGAACACAGGATTGAAGTTTGAAAACTAAAAAAGGATACATAATTAGACCGACTGTCGTCATATAGATTCCGAGTTGGAAAGGGGCGTGCCCCCCCCCCTCCTCCCCCCCGCCCCGCGGTACCTACGGCGAAGCTGGCGCAGAGCACCGGCACAGCGAGGGTTAAAACACCACAGTACGATAAGGACGATGTCTGGAACGTAATCTGCAATTTCACCATTATAGCGAAAGTCGCGTATTAAAGTTATCGCATTTCTGACGATAAACTAAAGCAACGGCTCAAGCGGTCTCCGTTTCAGCCGTGGCAGTATTTGCACCACTCTGCTTTGAGGAGTTCCCTGTCAAAACAGGGAGACCCCCACCAGGACCCCCACCCCTCCCCCCACACCGGGAACGCCGCGCGCCCTGCCACCGCCCCTTCCCGCACGGCGGCGTCAGCGGGAGGCCGCGGCACTATTTTGGGACACGATCTATCCGCTCGACTCCGAGTAGCGGGAGGCTGCCGACAACAGTCTGCAGTCATCGCAGCTGCTCGCCACGTGTGTTGGGTTTGCACATCGTGCTCCTACTGTGGTCAGAGTTTACTGCTGTGCAGTTTCGTCGAACCAGCGACTAGCGAGACTTCGAAAACGTCGAAACAGCGAGTTCGTGTCTAAGGCGAGTTTATGCTGTGTGGTTTATATCATCGCGAGATGCGAATGAAAAAGTCGGTGCTTTTTGCGCGTGCGTCGACATAAGAATTATTAAGCGTGTCTTTAGCGCGTGCTGCTGTTTATTAAATACTAGCGATACAAAGAGGGATCTGTCTGTCAGCAGTGGGCTTGCTTGGATGTACATGTAAAGTGTAAACCGGTGAAGTTTTTGTGGTCAAAGGCGGTGTCCAGAGGCAGGATCAAGATCGTGTCGTCAAGCTAGTGAAAGATAAACCGAGAAGGAAAATTTATGCTGCTGGCAGGAATACAAACATCAGACATCTCCACTCGCAAGTCGCAACGTCGTATTCAACGCACTGCGTCAGGTGAGTTTTCGGGATCTCACATGCTCATATTAGTTGGGTAAGGTGCAGGGGAAAGAAAAGACGGCATACATATACCTCCAGCCTATACCAATGCCTTTTGCTGAAAATTTAGTTTCCTCCTATTCAAATATGACAACACTTTTTAAGCCCTCCAGATGGTTTTCCTTCTAAACCTCTAATACTAAACCAGCTAATGGTTTGTCATTAAACCCTTTTCGGTAAACCACAATAGGGTTTAGGTCAACTAAGGGTTTACTCCAAAACCAGTTACAGGTTTGTTCTAAAACCACTCATAGGTGTAGTACTAAACCGTGTTGAAGCTTACCAGACAACCCCTAGAGGGTCAACAGATGCCTGGTTTACCGGCACACCCTCTAAGGGTTTAAAAAAAACACAGTTCAATAACAGTTCAACATATATTTCATCAGAAACATACATTCCAAACATATATGTGCTGGAATTTCCCGTATTTGTGTCACAATATACAGCGCTGCAGCCTGGAATGCGCCATTCCCGGCTGCAGCACTGCATATTGTGACACAAATACGGGAATACCAGCACCACATCGCCAACGAACGGCCTAACGAACGGCCTAACGAACGGGAACGGCTGATTTCCGATAACATATCGGCTGCTAACCGGCTGATTGCGCCAACAATCTCAACGTCTTATCAGACATTAAGGGTCTCAATGTCTTATCTTAACTTCCATAAGATTCCAACGGTCTCAATGTCTTATCAACTTCTCATCCATGATTGGCGCCCGTGGCCGCGTGGGCGCCAATCATTAAGGCGTAGGTACTTGATGATTTAGCGTGTGGGCCACAAGCTAAATCATCAAGTACGCCTTAAGACCCTCGGTCTTTTTGATTGCACTCCGCGGGGCGCTCTCAGTCAGGTCCAGGGCTGTGCGTTGAATCACGGTGAGAAGGGTAGCCCGACCCCCTTTTTCACCCACACAGAACACGCAGTGCGATACAGCCCACAGCAGAAGGCACCTTTGAATCGAGTGACACTCAATTTCTGCTCCGGCGCACGTCAGGAGCGTGCCGGCCATGGCGGGGTCACCCGAGTCCAGCGATGAGACCAACGACGGGAGCTTTATCAGATCCAGGAGGGCTCCCAGAGTTTCTTCGTCTGAAAAAGTTAACAATCATTTAGAAGGCTTAAATGTCAGAGGAAGGAGAGCACGTACAGCAACGCTGCTAGTGTTGATGAGGATGTGGGCTTAGTTAGGGGCACCGTAACTTATCGGATTACTTGGCACCCATTCGCTGCTAGTGTTCTGAAAAAGTACACGGGAATGTTTCACCTTTCTTTCAAATATACACTGGTTTCAGGGGCGGCGCCAGTGTCCTAAGATTACTTTAAAGCTAGGGTGCAGTGTGGAAATTTTAGACTGAAAATCAGGAAAAAGAGTGGAAAATTATCCCTCTAAAGGAGCCTTTTTCGAGAATTTACCCATTTTACTATGAAAAAACTTGATTATTTTTCTGGCTTTTTACATATTAAATTAAATGAATGAAAAAATAATATCAAAAGTGAAAAAAGAGTGAAAATATGCCCTTCAATTGGTGTAAAAAGGATTGGAAATTAGTCTGTAGGTGCGCTTTACACCCAAAATTTCCAATCCTAGGACACTGGGCGGCGCCATCGGGGGGAAGGGGACGCGGGGGACGCGTCCACCCAATCTTCAGATAGCGAGGTATAGTACCCCTTATCCCAGCAGCCTTTCGATGGAAAGATATACCCCGTATAGATATTTTCCTTCATATATCACAAATTTTCCCATGTTTAAGCTCAATCAATTTGATGGCATTGAATATCTACATCAAAGGGGGACCGGGGGTAAGGACAAGACCCCCATATCTCAACCCGGGCCCCGGTGGGCCTCTTGAGGCATCTTCGCCCTGATTGGGACTTGGGAGAGTCAAAATGCCCCCCATAAAATAAATAACATAAATATAAATATAACATATATATGGCATTAGGGTAACCCCTTTTGTACGCTTTTTCAAAATTATTTGCTGCCTAAGTCTTATTTGATGTAATCGAATGCACTGATCACGAATGTGAGTTATTTTGAAGAAAAAAAAAATTTAGGTGGCCGCGGACGTTTTCACGATTTTTTTCACGAATCGTGAACGAAAAGGGTTCACGATTTTGCGATTTTTTTCTAACTTTTTTTGAAATATATAACTTAGTTGCGGGTTACCGAATGTTCGTTTAACCCGCGCGGTAGGAGGGGGGGGGGGGGGTAAATATTACCCCCCCTCACGTATTCCGCAAAAACTTGAAAAACGGTAACTAGATAACGACGTCAAAGTTTCAGTACTCTTATCCCAGCATCATTGACGTCTACTAAAAAATTTCATCGAAAAAAAATTGAGAAACTTTGGAGATAATGACGTTTGATGACGTCAGTCATGCCATTTTGGTTGAATAACGATAAAATGTTGATGCATCGTAGAAAACATAGCTTTAAAGCAAATTTCGCAAACGGCAAAACTGTAAAAAGGAAATTTAATTCCTACCAAGAATGGCATACTTCGAATTTTCAACATTTGTTTTTGAACCCCCAAAATAAAAAAAAACCTTTTTTTCGAATTTTTTCCTCCAAAATTGAAAATTTCCAAAGGTATCTAAAAAAACCGGAATATATATATAATATACTATTATATATATATATATATATATATATATAATAATATATATTTATATAGAACAGTGTAATGAATACCCGATACGTAAATTTCAACGTAAATAGCTCGTTTTTTTTCAGTGAACTGATTGGCTCTCCAAGCATAAGTAAGGTAAATGAAATCATTTTCAAAATAACGTTTTTTTGGATTTTTGACCTGAACAGTATATAAATGTCATTTTTTTGTGTTTATGAGACAAACTAACCTAAGAAACATGCATTGTTATTCATATTCGTCAAAGTTTTTCAGTTTTGACCTTAGATGACCTGATCTTGAACCTTTGACGGGGTCAGTTTAAAAATGACTATTTCTATCGATTCTTAACGTGCAAATGACCCCTAAAACATGTGTCACAAGGCTTTATTTGACCTCTTCGTGACAGTGAACCTTTTGTGAACCGTGAACCTTGACCTGACATTTGCATGCAATTTCACTTTTACTTAATGCAATAGATGTATTACACCTTAGAGTTACTTTATGGTGCATTGACAGTCTTAATCAAAGAATTTTTAATTGAAAGTATGAACCATTAACTCAATTAACTCGAACTTTCCAATGTGACCCTGACCGTGACCTTACATTTGAACCTAACTTTTGAAAAATTCGGGTATGCATTCGATTCGTTTTATTGAGAGCTTCGATCGCCGCCTTGCGCGTCTCCCTGCGCGGTTATTGGTCGGAAAGATAAGAGGGGGGTAATATTTCCCCCTAACGCCACGCGTTCGGCGAGACCCCTAACGCCGGCGCGGGGTTAAGTCAAGCCTTTTGATTTTGTTTTGTTTTATTGGGGCTTTAGGGCGCGTCGACTGCTAAGGTCACTTTGCGCCCATGGTTAAGTCACAGCCAATAAAGAGTATACTGTGGCAAATCGAATGGTACCAAATGCGTCGCTGTATGTCATTTTAAAGTAACACAATTATACTTTTCTCCAAGCCTTTTTTGCTGAATTTATACGTAATTCCGTTTTTTAGGCAATAGGTGGCGGAAAAACATTGGGAAAGATATCAGCAATGGAAACAAGGCAAGAATGCAAGGAACTGTAACTTAAAGAACTCAAAAATATGCAGAAATTTCAATAGGCAACATATACCTGTCCCTAGACCGAAACAAATACACTCGTTACAAACAGCGCTGCTAATGCTGACACACTGCTGCAACACGCACTTTCAGCTGTTTAGTGAATCAAGCTCTCGATTGGCACTGCACTGCACCAGTGGCGTAGCCAAGGGGGGGGGGCAAAGGGGTCTTCCCCCCCTGGAGGCCTGTCGGGTCCCTCTGGCGACCGAGCGAGGGCCCCCTGGGACCAAAGGCCCTAGTGTTTTGGATGGTGTCAGGCGCCCGCAAAACGCCTTACGTGGCATAACAAAACCTCTGTCGGTCTGCGGGGTCCTCAGTCAGCCTGAAGGGGCCCTCGGTCGGCCTGAGGGGCCCTCGGTCGGCCTGAGAGGGCCCTCGGTCGGCCTGAGGGGGCCCTCGGTCGGCCTGAGGGGGCATTCGGTTGGCCTGAGGGGGCCCTTCGTCGGGCCTGAGGGGGCCCTCGTCGGACTGAACGGGGCCCCGTCGTCGGCCTGAAGTGGGCCCTCGGTCGGCCTAAGGTTCCCCTCAGGCCAACCGAGGGTCCCCTCAGGCCGACAGGGAAAGACAAGGGGAAAGACAAGGGAAAGACAAAAGAAAGACAAGGGAAATACAAGGAAAAGGCAAGGGAAAGGCAAGGGAAAGGCAAGGGAAAGGCAAGGGAAAGGCAAGGGAAAGGCAAGGAAAAGGCAAGGAAAAGGCAAGTGAAAGGCAAGTGAAAGGCAAGGGAAAGGCAAGGAAAAGGCAAGAAAAGGCCAAGGAAAAGGCAAGGGAAAGGCAAGGAAAGCAAGGAAAAGGCAAAGGAGAGGCAAGGGAGGGGCGCAAGGGGAAAGGCAAGGGAAAATTTCAAGGAAATGTTTCACCTTTTAGGAGAGGAGATAAGAGAGCAGAATGAGGAAAATACAGAGGGGCGCGGGTGAGCAGAAGAGCGCGGGACATACAGAGTGAAAGCAAGACACAGCGAGGGAGGACAACATATAGGGGGTCACAGAAAGGAGCGATGGAGCAGGAGCAGGAGCATAGATGCAGGAGACAGTGTAGCAGGAGCAGGAGCAGGAGCAGGAGCAAGAGCAGAGCAGAGCAGAGCAGAGCAGAGCAGAGCAGAGCAGAGCAGAGCAGAGCAGAGCAGAGCAGAGCAGGAGCAGAGCAGGAGCAGAGCAGAGATTAAAATGTGAGTTGAAAAGTGGGGAGGGGAGCAGGGGTGAACAAAGGACGGAAGAGGAGAGGAGAGGGAAGAAGAGTGGAAACAGATGAGAACAGGGAGAATATGGAAGGAGAGGAGATAAGAGAGCAAAGTAAGATAAATACAAAGGAGAGCGGGTGAGCGGAATAGGTGAGCAGGGGAGATGAGAAAATGTTTTGGGAGAGAAGACCAGATAAGGAGAACAGAGGGAAGAAAATTAGGACGAGAAGTGAGGAAAGCAGGAGAGATGCAACTGGAATGATAATGAATGATAAGTTGACATCATTACACATCAGTTGACAGGAAGTATCTCACGTAGTAAAAAGCATATAAACGCTGAAAATGGACCAGACAACTCGTTAACTGCAACTGAATACGTCTGACAGTAATCAGTCTAATTGAACATGAAATAAGGGACTCAACTGATGACACATATTCTGTCTCACCGGAACGCGTGAAGAATTTCTCTTTCAGTTTTTTGAACATCGTCTCGATGACGAACATGGCTCTTGTCCTCTTCAGCTGTCCTCCGCACACCCTGTGGAACTCTTCCCATATCTGAAAACACACATTTGAATCATTTCCATGACTTTCCTTGAAGGGACATAAAACCACCTTGCATTATATTTGAGTTGAGATAGCCATGGCTTGGCATTGCAAATAAGTAGGGCAGTAGTTAAAACAACACTAAGGTCAAATCGGAAAGATATTCATTTTTTTAAACAAACAAAAATTGTAAGGCCCACGTGTATTTGAAGTGAGAACTCTCTGCCTTTTGTGCCATGCCATGTCTCTACCTTTTAACCCCACACGTCGCTCAGAATAGCCGGTTTTATATATCGAAGTGATGTTTATGGTAAATACAATGGAAGGTGAAGCATCACAAACAATGGAGACAATACCTTAATAGTCGGTACTCGCGCAAGCACGTCCTATCATGTCACAATGCCAAGACTGGTATGCTTACCTCGTCCTCCTCAAATAGCCATGGGAACCGATCCCTTAGTCGCTCCAAGGATTCCCTTGTCTTCAGCAAATACCACCTCCGAACTGGGTAAGTTGCGTCTTTAATCCTCTTTTTTTCTTCTTCAGACAGGACTTCGTACTGGTTTTTGAGCCTGTAGAGCTCTTGGATGGCTTGTTCACTCGGGGTTTCGAGCCCAGGGTCATATTCCGGTAGTCCAGCAGCGGTTTGCCTCTCCTTTGACGTGTCAGTCATTCGGATGCGTTTTGACGCCCTCTCCTCAGTCAACTTTTCCTCTGTGCAGGCATGTCGGGCGTTCTTGAACTTTGCTCTTATCTTCGTCCTCACGAACTCCTGACAAGGAACGAGATTAGTTAACATTTCGTTTTACACATTGACCATCGCCCGGGTAGGGCACTGTATTGAGGTAGGAGGGGGTTGGTGCGACCCCATAGCGTTTTGCCCATTAATTGAGCCTAGAGCTTCGATACAAAAATGACGTCATAAGTTTCTTACACTTGGAAGCCATCACTCAGACAAAAATAGAGATATTGCTTTCAAATTTTGTTTGGGTATTGTTTATCATCAGTTCTCGCACATATATTCCGGTTTTCAAATAAGATCGACCACGTCCAAAAATAACGATTTACCATCGTAAATGATTAAAGTTATAAAATAAAAATGATTTGGTTAGCGTCATGTTGTTGGTCGTTAAATTACCTATCTGACCATGATCGATATTCGATATTTTGATCGAGTTCGAGACCCTACTTTTGGTCAATTTGGCGGTCATAAAATTTTGAATTTTTATCTCCAATGACCTATGACCTGTTCCTCAAGGCCATGTCAAGCGCAACTGGCGTCCCGTAGTATCGATGCTTGTAACTTGTGCTATTCCCAAGTGATTGCTGTTCAGAAGCATATGCAAAGGGCAACGTTAACATGACATTGATGATCTTCAACGAGATCGTGACCTCGGTTGACCTTTTCAGAGGTCAACCAAGGTGAATGACCTACAATGACCTAGGCTGATTTTTTGGCTTTTGACAGTTTATTGGGCACTTTGTGACGATGATTTCAAATTTGACATTCATTTTGCATTATTATATGTTCCACTGGGTCATGCATGGTCACAGGGTCATCACAGGTCAACCGAGGTCAATGGCCTCAGATGAGGTTGGTGCGTTTCGCTGCCTGTCCGACCGCGTTAGTGAATATGCCTAAACGGGCGAGGGTTAATGGGTGCCAAATTTAAAATGAGCATGTTGATGATGATTTGGGTTTATGGGCGCCTGAACTCCGTAAGTTATCTACCCTTGATAAACTTACAGGTCAAAGGCCACGTTCATGGGAGTTAGAAATTTACAAACAAAGAGCATGTGTCAAATTTTGTAAGTAGAGTACTGAAATTTGTATCGCAATCGGTTGATAACTACGCTAGTTAGTTCCGAGAAGAAGAAAAAATGTAGCATCACTCTCTACCCAGCCCACGAGTGGGGGTTAAATACTGACAACGTATAGAAACGGTATTGAACACGCACGCACGGACGACGCACGTTTTAACTTCTTTTCTCCTTCATTCTTTGAAGGTCATCGTTTTATTTGCGATTGAATGCATGGAGAATGATGACATTGTTTTATATTATGAGTTTTCCCATCGTTTGCAAGTATTATTGATCAAATGCCACAAGCCTGACACGTAACGTACTTACATTAACCCTAGCCCGGTTAGGGCAAATTCAATGCGTGTCCGGGTGGTGAGGTGGGGGTGGGGTGGGGGTACGACCACCCCCTTTGCGTTTAACCCCTAATTGAGCTAGAGCTTCGATTAAAAAACGAGCGTGTTGCTTGTGACGAGGGGAAGCCATTGCCATATGATTTAAAGGTCCTGGGTTAATAGGTGAACTCTGAGGTCATGTCAAAGACCAAAATGTCACAAATAGTGAATGTGTGCAAATTGAATACTGATCAAGCCAAAATGGTAAAGGAACATCTTATTATCCATAATACATGCCAAAATTGAAATCAGCGTAAAAAAATACCCAAAAACGTCAAAATTAAACAAAGGTCATGTCAGGTCATCTGAGGTCAGTGACCTCGGTTGACCTTTGGGAGCGCATGACCCAAGTGAAACATATGATGTCAGATGGCTCCAAGATTTGAAATCAGCGTCAAAAACTGTCCTCAAAGCGGACAGAAGCAAAAACAAAAAAATCATCGGAAGTCAGTGACCTCGGTTGACCTCAGAAAAGGTCAGTCGAGGTCACAATCTCAGCAGAAGACACACATGTCACTTGGAAACACCTTTGCATTTGCTCCTGAGCGTCAAACACTCGGAAACTAAACATGTAACACGGATTGATACTACGGGACGCAAGTTTCGCCAGACATGACCTTGAGAAACAGGTCAAAGGTCACGGGTGTTTGAAGTTTAAAATGTTGGAAGTCTAAAATTATATAAAGTATGTGTCAAATTGTTCAAAAGTAGGGTACTGAAAGTTTCATCGGGATCGGTTGATATTTACGCGAGTTATTTTGGAAAAACCGAGGGGGTGGCATCCACCCCCCCACCCCACCCGGGCGAGGGTTAAGCGATAATTACACGTAATGAAACAACCGCAGTCTTTCCACCACGATAATCGATCTAAGAGTTACTTTTGCAGCACTTACGATCGAGTCATGCATGCCCTCCTTTTTCCATACTGCTCTTCCAAATGTCTCTAGCAGCTCTGTCGCCCACTGCCGGTACTGGTTACGGTCTGGATAGCTGAAAAAGATAATTCAATAAACCAGAGGCGTACAATGCAAAATCGTACCGTCCTGGGTCAAAACAGGATATTATAATTTAATGATCATTCAAAACAGGATATTATAATTTAATGATCATTATAGCGAATGACAACGATATGGAAGGTATCGCGGGCACGAGACGGAACCGCAACCAGGTGGTTTGATAACCCAATTCGTTTCCTATTTTGCCTTGTGGCGATCTTTCGAAGTGTCTTCGGTTTTAGCCTACGTCCTATAGGAGCCGTGTTCGAGGGCGACCCTCCCCCCCGGCACGTCGCCGGTTAAAGGGACACTGACACCAACCCAAAAGTTCTCAAATGTACGCTGCTTGTGGTGTTAAATATGAAGTAATTGCTGCCGAACACGACTAGGGCATTTGTTTCACACAAACAGTGCTCAATTTAATAAAAAGCTGGTTTTAATATTTTGGTTGATGACGTCATATAAAAGAATTTCGGGGAGTGGAGAAAATCTTCACACTGCCGAATGGATGGCTAATGTATGGCCAAATGTAAAACAAGTCGACTACCATGAACATTTAGTAGAGTGACGACGGCATACGCTCAGAATCCCCGTTCAAATACATCGGGGACTGGGAATGTTACAGAGTCAAAACCAAACTCAAATTTCTTTGTGATTCGACCTCGGTGTCTTTTTTTTAACTTATACCATACTTAATTTCAATGTCAAGCACTCACATGGCTATCTCAACTCAAATATAATGTTACGGTGGGACAGTCCCTTTAAGAAAAAGAAAAAAACATTTTGCAGCCGCTTGACTTACAAGGACGTTTTGGTGGCCTCCTCAAACAGGCCCTGCATGAGGTCACACCAGTGGTTGTCACTTAAGGCCTCGCCAGAGCTGAGCGCTGTCTTGCAAGATGGGGACATACGCTCTTCCACGCGTCTCCAAATGGGAAGCAGGCGGAGGCGACTGAAACAAAGATGTTTTCACAGTTATTCAGAGACATAAAATGCGTTGACATTGTATTAAGACAAAATCAGTTCAATTTAAACCAGGTACGATATATGAGTGCTTTGGATATGAGGATCCGGTAAACAGCCATTTATCCAACCGGTACGAATGCTTCAATCCGCTGATACAAATGACTACCATGAAGATGTTAATGTACAGGCAGGCTCTAAACATATTATCAACGGCCTTTCCCATCACGAACTCAATCGCTTAGTAACATCGTATGCAGACAATACTAGTTTTGTGCAGAGACGTCAAGCATTTGAACACAGGACTAGAAAAGCTGCTACTTTCGTGATGGTGAGCCTACACCGCTCGGTTTGAAAATGTCAGTTTTGCTGACCCGTTTTTAAGTAATCGTGCTCCTACCAGCTTTGCTCGTAACCCGGTGGTGTAAGCTTGACTGTCGGCCATTTAACGAAGGAACCAAGAGCGATAAAGGTTAGCGGAAAGGCATGCAGGTGCTACGTACGAGGGTCGAACGGCCGTGTTTTTCGACGTCGCCCCGGCGGGGGCATCTTCTTTCGACGTCGCCCCGGCGGGGGCATCTTTTTTCGACGTCGCCCCGGCGGGGGCATCTTCTTTCGACGTCGCCCCGGCGGGGGCATCTTCTTTCGACGTCACCCTAGCTCGCACTTCTTGCCGCCACGCCGCATCTGCATCCCCACCACCTGTGACGCCAACCAGCGACAGTGGGTCGCCTCCTTCAGCTCCGCCACTGACAACAATCAGACCATAGTGATGCCATCAGAACAGTGTAAATTTATTGTTAACAGGAGACACGACTTATGGATAATTTTGACGGCTAACTAGTTTGTACGTTGTTTTTCTAATTTGCCTATACACTTGCTATGCTTAAAATAAATTACTACATTGGACAAGCAAGATAAATGGACTAATAAGTTGATAGCAATTATGGAAACTGTAAGCGCGACATCAACCTGAAAGAAAAGAACCGGCGCAAACTATGCAATTATTAAAACCTAGGAAACTGCAACATGCAATAATGAAAGGCAGCTTAACATTTAAATGCAGCTAATGGATGAACACATGTAATAAAGACTCTGGTTGTGCTGCACAATATGAATGTTCGAAATTATGAGTCTGTGAATATTGCTCACGGAAAGAGATATGTAGCAACTACCAAACACAGGGACTGTAAATGTACATAGCCAACAAAGGTGTGCCAGCCGTGAAGTTAGTTTTCAAGGTATTCAGCAATACGCACAATATCGTCACATAACAAGTTAACAGGAAGGACTTACGGGGAACATGATCCAATGGCAGGGTGGTCAAACTCGGTTGAGGCATTTTGCCCCAGGCTGGACACATCCAGCGTGAGGATCGGCACGGTATCTCCCGTAACTGAAAGGACGCTGAGTAGGATCTGGCGAGGACTGGACAATTGGACAAGACGGAGCTTGCCGCCCTCCGGCAGCAGCTCGGGATCGTCGATGCGGACGAACACGTCGAAGTCGGGATAGAAGGCATCGATGGCATATTCACCCACGACCAGAGAGAAGGCTGCTAGCGATGCCTTCAAGACGTCAGTTTTTGCGTGCACCTTGACAAGGCGGTGCACAAGACTCCCGTTCTGTGGCCATTGCACCAGATACTGGAACGTTTTGGGAGCCACTTCCGTCATCTGAAACAACACAATCGATTGGTTAACAACACAATGGTCATGATTCATAAAGAACACGGAGTTTAGGGATAACCATCAGAAATAAATCCCTCGTGAATCTACAAACATATAAAAGTTCACCTACCAGTTAACATGAATACATTGTATCACTATTGCTCTGCTTTGTATCCACTACACTGTAACCTTGAAGTACATAAAAATACTAACTCAAAATAATAAACGCATTTATATTATAAAATGGAATCGATATAAAACAGATAAATGTCAACATGACCATATTCCTTTCTAATTTTGATATGGTCAATTATGTTTATATCATGGAAATGTAAGTGCCTGCATTAAGTGGAATGGTAAGTTAGTTTGGTGGTAGAAGGCTGAGGAAAGGGATTGATCCAGAAGCAGCAGCAGCTTTGTGATACGGTGATAATCAAGGAGGTAAGGCGCTCCCTGGACGGGCGGCGAACAAGGCCAGGAATTGCTTAGCGTCCCGTAATCTTTCTGACACCCCTGACGCGCATGTTGTCCCACGGGCCATGCTGAACTAAAAATCAATGGGAGACGAACATGGTAAATAACCATAATTGATTGACATGAGGCACAAGATGGCGAGACCGCTTGTCAATCGATGCGGATTCACAGAATATAAGCTCTGAAGACCGTGACGGTTTGGGCAGCAGTCCACCCTTGTATGCGTGTAAATCCGAATTCAATGAAGGACTGAGGACTTCGTCTGCAGCTTCGCGCTCGCTCGTAATACAAGGGCGTTAGTAAATAAGTCAGCACACTGGAGTTGAAGATCAATGCTGATAAGTATGGCCAGATAGAGCTGCCGCAAGCCAGGATTTTGCGATGGGGGGCATGCTAAAAGAGGTGGACCCTTAGCCATTGGCTGATGCCCCTCAAACAATCAGCTTGGCAAAACTAATGGGCAAATAATTTGCAGAGTCTGGTCCAAAGCCTCATACAAAACAGTACAACTGACGAATATCATAAACCTCTGGATTCCAGGCTCGACGCAACGAGAAGACGTTTGTCAGCGGTGGATCTGTTTTGAGGCAGATCATCAATGAAGCGTGTCAGTGAAATCACTAAGAGTTAACATATTCTTAGGGTTTAAGTTCAATATTCCATTTTCAAAGTTATCCTACATATGAAGTACACTAAAGGACAACTGCACCTTAACATATATTTGGGTTGAGATATCCATTTTCCGTGCTTGGGCATTTAAATTATGTATGGTAATAGGTTAAAAAAACACAGAGGTCGAATCAACAATAAATTTGAGTTAGGTTTTGACATATGCAAAAACATCCCAGCGATTTGAAACGGGGACCTGAGACGATGTCGTCGTTTGAGTCATCATCAGCCCTAATTTTAAAAACTATCTTTTATGAAATTAGATCACGTTTGTGAGAAACAAATGTCATAATCGTGTTTGGCTGCAAAATACTTCAATATAAAGCACCACAAGCGGGCGAACATTTTGATAACTTTGGGAAGGTGGCAGTGTACCTTTAACAGTTGTTTTGAACGAAGTAGCTGAATTGCACACCAAGTTAAAAGGTGTGGTAATAGGAGTTTCCTGACCATGCTCATTACTTCAAAGAAAATAAAAACAAAATCAGCATAAGGCATTCTCGGACAGGTAAAGTAGCTTAACAATTCACCAATTAACGCATTGCGGGGTGACAGCCGTGCAGCTGCCTGTACTGTTCTTTCCAATAGGAAAATGGTTATGGAAAGAACTCTTGAAAGGAAGTCGCTGAGAGGTTCCGTTCCTAACCCTCACACATTGGAACCATCGGCTCAAGCGTTCCAGAATATAGAATAAGCCGGTACACTGCACCGCGCACACGTGCGCACCCAACCCCGAGTTTTGAAAGGGTCGGCTGAGGGTCCTAACTAGTAACTCATATCATATTTGCACACCAAGCCGGCCCAGCCGTTTGGAGTCTTTTAAATAATATATTGTGTGGAATCGTACGTGCGGTTGCAGAGATATTAGCTGCTCAAAAAAAGCGTCGCCACGGGCCAGGTTGGGTTGGGCACTCATAATCCATTGTCTTAAACACACGGAAGGACAATCGAGCGCAGACGCTCGTAACAATTGCGCTCGCTCGTGACAATCAATGTTTATAACTTATGAACTCGGGCATTCTTAATCGAGCAGAGATATAATAATCGTTACCTCAAACCCTTACCCAACCTTTTATAGAAATCAACATTTTTTGCTCTACTCCACAACAAACACGGTGTTCTTTCCAATGAAATAACGCGAGTGACATGATGCACTGCTAGACATATTTCATTGGGAAAAGTGTGTCGTGCGGTATAATTGACTTAAAGACAGGCAAGGAAAATCGCAAATCGTATTATCTCGTAAGCTTAAATGTATGTATTTTCGCGGTAGAGCTTCGGTGTTATCGTCAAAGCAGTCGAAAAGTCAATTGATTACGATAACTTGATTTTAAATCCGGCAAGCAAGCTTCGGTGTATCGGTCCAAGCAGTCGAAAAGTCAATGATTACGAAATGACCCAAAAATCGGCAAGAGAGCTCGTTTCGTCCAGGAGCGTGGTTGCACACAAACATAGCGACCCAGGGTGTAATGTGGTGGTAGTCCGGAGCTCTCTTTATGCTGGATGAAACTTGCTCGAGAATTGCTTGCCAGTGTTCGTCCACGCTCGTCTAGTAGGCCCCCCATGTTCGTCAACCGTCAACGACCTGAGTCACTATCTGCAGGAGAAAGAGTAGTTGAGGGCCTTCCTTGAATACAGGAAATAAAAATTAAGTAACGGCGAATTGGTGAACAGTCTCACATGTTCATCGACGGCTACAACCTCTCTCCTATATGTGGGCCACTTGTATGACTCCTTCCTGGAAACTGAACCCCATTGTGTCCAACCATGCGTAGTATGTCTTTGCATCAGGTTCCAGACTGCGCGGATGCGTGCTGGAGAGATTTTCAATGAGAAGAATATAATTCAGAGCGATCAGCCAACCAGCTGGTCTGGTGTTTCTGGCGTATTTGTTTTGACTACACATTTCTTGGTGGTTCCTTGAATAGGCTAGAGAACGCCAGGTTCTCTTTTAGCCTGGTTGCTGCTGCTTTCAAAAGCGGAGNATGTCTCTAGCAGCTCTGTCGCCCACTGCCGGTACTGGTTACGGTCTGGATAGCTGAAAAAGATAATTCAATAAACCAGAGGCGTACAATGCAAAATCGTACCGTCCTGGGTCAAAACAGGATATTATAATTTAATGATCATTCAAAACAGGATATTATAATTTAATGATCATTATAGCGAATGACAACGATATGGAAGGTATCGCGGGCACGAGACGGAACCGCAACCAGGTGGTTTGATAACCCAATTCGTTTCCTATTTTGCCTTGTGGCGATCTTTCGAAGTGTCTTCGGTTTTAGCCTACGTCCTATAGGAGCCGTGTTCGAGGGCGACCCTCCCCCCCGGCACGTCGCCGGTTAAAGGGACACTGACACCAACCCAAAAGTTCTCAAATGTACGCTGCTTGTGGTGTTAAATATGAAGTAATTGCTGCCGAACACGACTAGGGCATTTGTTTCACACAAACAGTGCTCAATTTAATAAAAAGCTGGTTTTAATATTTTGGTTGATGACGTCATATAAAAGAATTTCGGGGAGTGGAGAAAATCTTCACACTGCCGAATGGATGGCTAATGTATGGCCAAATGTAAAAACAAGTCGACTATCCATGAACATTTAGTAAAGAGTGACGACGGCATACGGCTCAGAATCCCCGTTCCAAATACACTCGGGGACTTGGGAATGTTACAGATGTCAAAACCAAACTTTAAATTTTATTTGTGATTCGACCTCGGTGTCTTGTTTTTTAACTTATATCCATACATTAATTTCAAATGTCCATGCACTTCAAAATGGCTATCTCAACTCAAATATAATGTTACGGTGGGACAGTCCCTTTAAGAAAAAGAAAAAAACATTTTGCAGCCGCTTGACTTACAAGGACGTTTTGGTGGCCTCCTCAAACAGGCCCTGCATGAGGTCACACCAGTGGTTGTCACTTAAGGCCTCGCCAGAGCTGAGCGCTGTCTTGCAAGATGGGGACATACGCTCTTCCACGCGTCTCCAAATGGGAAGCAGGCGGAGGCGACTGAAACAAAGATGTTTTCACAGTTATTCAGAGACATAAAATGCGTTGACATTGTATTAAGACAAAATCAGTTCAATTTAAACCAGGTACGATATATGAGTGCTTTGGATATGAGGATCCGGTAAACAGCCATTTATCCAACCGGTACGAATGCTTCAATCCGCTGATACAAATGACTACCATGAAGATGTTAATGTACAGGCAGGCTCTAAACATATTATCAACGGCCTTTCCCATCACGAACTCAATCGCTTAGTAACATCGTATGCAGACAATACTAGTTTTGTGCAGAGACGTCAAGCATTTGAACACAGGACTAGAAAAGCTGCTACTTTCGTGATGGTGAGCCTACACCGCTCGGTTTGAAAATGTCAGTTTTGCTGACCCGTTTTTAAGTAATCGTGCTCCTACCAGCTTTGCTCGTAACCCGGTGGTGTAAGCTTGACTGTCGGCCATTTAACGAAGGAACCAAGAGCGATAAAGGTTAGCGGAAAGGCATGCAGGTGCTACGTACGAGGGTCGAACGGCCGTGTTTTTCGACGTCGCCCCGGCGGGGGCATCTTCTTTCGACGTCGCCCCGCGGGGGCATCTTTTTCGACGTCGCCCCGGCGGCGGGCATCTGCTTTCGAACGTCGCCCCGGCGGGCACTCTTCTTTCGACGTCACCCTAGCTCGCACTTCTTGCCGCCACGCCGCATCTGCATCCCCACCACCTGTGACGCCAACCAGCGACAGTGGGTCGCCTCCTTCAGCTCCGCCACTGACAACAATCAGACCATAGTGATGCCATCAGAACAGTGTAAATTTATTGTTAACAGGAGACACGACTTATGGATAATTTTGACGGCTAACTAGTTTGTACGTTGTTTTTCTAATTTGCCTATACACTTGCTATGCTTAAAATAAATTACTACATTGGACAAGCAAGATAAATGGACTAATAAGTTGATAGCAATTATGGAAACTGTAAGCGCGACATCAACCTGAAAGAAAAGAACCGGCGCAAACTATGCAATTATTAAAACCTAGGAAACTGCAACATGCAATAATGAAAGGCAGCTTAACATTTAAATGCAGCTAATGGATGAACACATGTAATAAAGACTCTGGTTGTGCTGCACAATATGAATGTTCGAAATTATGAGTCTGTGAATATTGCTCACGGGAAAGAGATATGTAGCAACTACCAAACACAGGGACTGTAAATGTACATAGCCAACAAAGGTGTGCCAGCCGAAAGTAGTTGTCAGTATTCAGCAATACGCACAATATCGTCACATAACAAGTTAACAGGAAGGACTTACGGGGAACATGATCCAATGGCAGGGTGGTCAAACTCGGTTGAGGCATTTTGCCCCAGGCTGGACACATCCAGCGTGAGGATCGGCACGGAAATCTGCGCGTACTGAAGGGAACGCTGAGTAGGACTCGTGGCAGAGGACTGGACAATTGGACAAGACGGAGCTTGCCGCCCTCCGGCAGCAGCTCGGGATCGTCGATGCGGACGAACACGTCGAAGTCGGGATAGAAGGCATCGATGGCATATTCACCCACGACCAGAGAGAAGGCTTGCTAGCGAGCCTTCAAGACGTCAGTTTTTGCGTGCACCTTGACAAGGCGGTGCACAAGACTCCCGTTCTGTGGCCATTGCACCAGATACTGGAACGTTTTGGGAGCCACTTCCGTCATCTGAAACAACACAATCGATTGGTTAACAACACAATGGTCATGATTCATAAAGAACACGGAGTTTAGGGCTTAACCATCAGAATATTAATCCCTCGGGATACTCTACAAACATTAATAAAAAAGTTCACCTACCAGTAACATTGATACATTGTATCACTATGCATCTGGCTGTTTGTATCCACTAGCACTGTAACCTAAGTACCATAAAATAACTTAACTCAAAAATAAACGCATTTAATTATAAATGGAAGTCGATATAAAAACAATAATGCAACATTGGACATATCCTTCAATTTGATATGTCAATTTATGTTACGTTACTCATGGGAAATGTAGTGCCTGCATTAAGTGGGAATGGTAAGTAGTTTGGTGGGTAGAAGGCTGAAGGAAGGGATTGATCCAAGAAGCAGCAGCAGCTTTGTGATACGAGGTGATAATCAAGGAGGTAAGGCGCTCCCTGGCCGGCGGCGGCGACAGGCCAGGAATTGCTTAGCGTCCCGTATCTTTCTGACACCCCTGACGCGGCATGTGTCACGGGCCATGCTGACTCCTCATGGGAGACGAAACATGTAAATACCATAATTGATTGAATGAGGCTATCAGATGGCGAAGACCGCTTGTCAATCGGATGCGGGATTCCACAGATATAAGCTTCTGAAGACCGTGACGGTTTGGCACAGTCAGCCACTTGTATGCGTGTAAATCCCGAATTCAATGAGGACTGAGGACTCGCTCGCACTTCGCGCTCGCTCGTAAATACGAAGGGCGTTAAGTAAATAAGTCACACACTGGAGTTGAAGATCAATGGCTGATAGGTATGGCCAGATAGAGTGGCGCAGCCAGGATTTTGCGATGGGGGGCATGCTAAAAGAGGTGGACCCCTTAGCATTGGCTGATGCCCCTTCAAACAATCAGCTGGCAAACTAATGGCAAATAATTTGCAGAGTCTGGTCAAAGCCTCATACAAACAGTACAACTGACGAGATAATCACTAACCTCGTGATTCCAGGCTCGATCGGCAGACGAGAAGACGTTTGTCAGCGGTGGATCTGTTGAGCAGACATCAAGAGCGTGTCAGTGAAAACCACTAAGAGTTAACATATTCGTTAAAGGGTTTAAGTTCATATTCATTTTCAAGTTATCCTTACATATTGAAGTACACTTAAAGGGACACTGCCACCTTAACATTATATTTGGGTTGAGATATCCATTTTCCGTGCTTGGCATTTAAATTATGTATGGTATAGGTTAAAACAACCACAGAGGTCGAATCACAAATAAATTTGAGTTAGGTTTTGACATATGCAAAAACATTCCCAGCGTATTTGAACGGGGACCCTGAGCCGATGTCGTCGTTGACGTCATCATCAGCCCATATTTTAAAACTGATCTTTTTATGAAATTGATCACCGTTTGTGAGAAACAAATGTCATAATCGTGTTTGGCTGCAATTACTTCATATAAAGCACCACAAGCGGCGTACATTTGATAACTTTTGGGAAGGTGGCAGTGTCCCTTTAACAGTTGTTTTGAACGAAGATAGCTGAATTGCACACCAAGTTAAAAGGTGTGGTAATAGGAGTTTCCTTGACATGCTCATTACTTCAGAAAATGAAAAACAAAATCAGCATAAGGCATTCTCGGACAAGGTCACAAGTAGCTTAACAATTCACCAATATAACGCATTGCGGGTGACAGCCGTGCAGCTGCTGTACTGGTTCTTTCCAATAGGAAAATGTTATGGAAAAACTCTTGGAAAGGAGTCGGCTGAGAGGTTCCGTTCCTAACCTCACACCAAATTGGAACAACATCGGCTCAGCCGTTCCCCAGATATAGAATAGCCGGTACATGCACGCGCACACGTGCGCACCCCAACCCCGAGTTTTGGAAAGGCGTCGGCTGAGAGGTCCCTAACTAGTAACTACATATCATTTTGCACACAGCCGGCCCAGCCGTTGTGGAGTCTTTTAAATAATATATTTGTGTGAATCGTACGTGCGGTTGCAGAGATATTAGCTGCTCAAACAGCGTCGCCACGGGCCAGGTTGGGTTGGGCCACTCATAATCCATTTGTCTTAAACACCACGGAAGGACAATCGAGCGCAGACGCTCGTAAACATTTGCGCTCGCTCGTGACAATCATGATTATAAACTTATGAACTCGGGCATTACTTATCGAGCAGAGCATATATAATCGTTACCCCAAAGCCCTTACCCAACTTTTTATAGAAATCAACATTTTTGCTTACTCCACAACAAAACGGTGTTCTTTCCAATGAAATAACCGCGAGTGACAATGATGCACTGCTAGACATATTTCATTGAGAAAGTGTGTCGTGCGGTATAATTGACTTAAGACAGGCAAGGAAATCGGCAATCGTTATTATCTCGTAAGCTTAATGTATGTATTTTCGCGGTTAGAGCTTCGGTGTTATCGTCAAAGCAGTCGAAAAGTCAATTGATTACGATACCTTGATTTTAAATCCGGCAAGCAGGTCTGTCGGCAGGTCGTTTCGCCAGAGCGTGGTGCTCCACAACATAGCGACCCCCATAGCGGTGTAGAGGGTGGTAGTCCGCGAGCTCTTTATGCTTGATGAGAACTTGCTGAGAATTGCTTGCCGTGTTCGTCACGTAGTAGGCCCCCACATGTTCGTCAAACTCAACGACCTGAAGGCATCTGCAGGAGAACGAGTAGTCTTGAGGGCTTCGCTGAATACAGATAATGACGGCGAATTGAACGTCCTCTCCCTTCATGACGGCTACAACGTCTCCGCTCCTATATGTGGTGCCTTGTATGACTGCCTTCGTGGAAACTTGAACCTCCATTGTGTCACCGCCATCAGGTTCCAGACTGCGTGCGTGCTGGAGTGATGTTTTCCATGAGAAGAACTCATCAGAGCGTGACTTGTCAGCCAACCACTGTTGGTGTTTTCTGGCTATTGTTTTGCACACATTCTTGTTGTTCCTTGATGTAGAAACGAGGTTCTTTAAGGCCTGGTGCTTGCTTTCAAAGCGGAGAGTTGTGATACCAATCAATGCGCCGTGTTTCCGAATTTGATTTGCATAGTGCAAAACATAATGCAGCTTTGGAGTAACACGAATGCCCTCGAAGTACTGGACAAACGAAGCCAACCAAGATTCAACGTTTTCTTGGATGTCGTGCAAGTCTCGCTCATGGAACTGGGGGGCAACGAAGAATCGAACAATTGCAAGAAAAGACAGAAAAATCGTCCACACCGGAAGCCCTTTAGGCACTTTGTAACCTATCATCAGAGGCAAGAGCCGCAGGAGGTTGAAGGCTTCTTTCGCAGTCTGTGTACACTTCACTTTTCCACTGTTGAGAGACACAGGCTGTGGCTTGTTGAAAGCATCATTAGCCGAGTATGGGAAGTGGTTGATATTGCTGTTGATCTCCGAGAGCGATATGATTTTGAGCTGAATCAGCTCTTTCAAAACATTACCAATCACAAGAGGAATCACTCCTTCATACAAGTCGTGAGCTATATCAGGAGGAGTACACTCTATAACATGAAAGTGTTTGAGCGCATTGAATTCGCATTCTGCTTTGATGCCATACACCATGCACAGCTGACGATCGAAGTTCTTGTTCCGTAACTCTTCGACTCTTTGTTCATATTCCGCAACTGTCTGCAGCCTACATGAGGTCACTCTTAAGTTACTCTGTATGTCAGTTGATGAGCAGTTGCAGTACCTGGACACCTTCTTGACGTTGCTGAATGACTCGAGAAAGCCTCCAACACTATGCACTGCAAGATTGTCTCCAACAAAAAGAGAAACTGATCCTTTTACTATCACAGACTTCGACTCATCTTGCACACGAAGGCCTTCGTCTTCCAGACGTTTGATATCCTTCACGATGGTCTTGATAATTTGAGGCCCATGTCGTCCTTTGAGATATGATGTTCTGAATAGAGCCAAGAGAAAGATGTGTCTTTTCCTGGATCGAAATGGCGTGTTAGCTATTGTAAAGTAGAACACTCCCAACTTATTTCGTTTTACTTTGTTTCCAACTGGATTGACAATATTGAAATCATCATAGTAAACGATGAGTGAAAGTCCGCTCCTTTGACGATGGTTTTCTCCTGTGCTGATGTCTGCAAAAACACCCAGCTCAGCAGGTTCTGATGGGCTCTCTTGCAAAAACACCTTTTTCAGTTCGTCATGTTCAAGCAAAACTGATAGTTGTTCTAGCACTGGGACATACTGGAAACTTTGCTGCACGCCTTCATCTGATACTCCCAGATAGATGGTTTTTGATTCAACAGAAGTGGATTTAAATATTTTGTGAAGCTTGTAGGGTGTCCATGAGCTACTTGACCGTGTGGCAGGAAGAGCTTCAGGAGATATATTTTGGAGCCATAGAAGAGCACATTTGTCACCTCTATTGCTCGCAGTAACACTGCCAAATATCAACGTTGAGAAACCTAAAGTATAACATACTATATATGAATCACAAATATTTATTTTTCTGGCAAACCAATTACTTAATGTTTTCAAGCGTAGACGCTTTCTGGTCACAAATCATCCACAGAAGCATCCACACCACTGATCAGTATGAGAACTGATTAGAAAAGAGAAGGGATATCCCTCAATTACATATATCACATTAACAGAACTATATTATCTCACTTGTCTGTACAGCCAGTCCGAATGCGGTGACGACATTCTTTTCGTTCTAGGAGGCTCTTTAAATCAGCCACCAATATCACCAGATGGCATATCCAATCATGACATTCACTCTAATGCATTGGTACAGGAAAATGAACGTTTGACTGCGATAATCCACAGAGTGAATGCTGTAATTAAGTCACCCGTCTACCGAAAATAGAGTATATCCACCCACGAGAGCGATGCGTGGCCGAACCCTGTAATCCGCCTTCGTCCAACTTGAGTTATACGCACCAATTCACCAAATCGTGCAAATTCTTGAATACAACGACCAGGAACAAAAAATTGTGTAGCGAGGGGCGTACAATATGGCACATGTTAATACCAAGAGCCTTCATGTCACACTTCGTGAGGAGCAATTCAATCTGGACATTTACGGTGGACAAGGTGTCTACCTGCGTAAAGCAAAAGTGTTCTTAATACGTAATGACTACAAATATACACTGACAGTGAAAATCATATAGCGTAGGTTTTGGAAGCTATGCAAATGCCAACTTACTATGAGCAAGAGAATAGAGAGAGGGTTCAACGAACAGACACAATATATATGTAACTTTTTGCCATATCACACTGACAGAAATGAGAGGATGCACGAAGCCATACTTGACCTAGTTACATACAAAATAAAACACATCCTATTGTCGCGCATTGAGTTGTCAGCTAATCTGCCACCGATCCATGACACGCCCGATGAACGAGATGAAATTACACATTACTAAATAGGCTGGAGGAGCAACCTGTTCACTGTAGGCACCATGGTCGCTGGTGGGACTATCCCCTACTGGCTTTGTACCCGGAGAACAGTCAAGATGACGGAAGAGATGCTATTGAAACAATATAGTGGCGAGTGTATAGCCCTACCTTTAAGTCATGAGAGGAAGCGGAGGGGTGCTAGTTTAGCGACCGCGCTCCCTCACTAATGGATTGTAAAGCTACCGTCCAGTGTTCGCTGTTGCTGGTTTGGATAACGGATCGGGCGAACTGTCCGCAGTGTTTTTGTGTTGCGAGCGGTTGACTGATCGTTACGCTCTCTGCAGGGAAGGACGTGATAAGCGGGCTCCGAGAGAGCGATCGTTGCGGTTCTCTGTGCAGGAGGACCGATCGTTACGGGCGTCCGAGAGGACTGAGTAGTTAGCTGCTCTGTCTCCAGGAGGACTGATCCGGTTACGGGCCACCGCCGAAGTCACCCCATAGTGCTCACCATCAAGTGAATGGGACTGCGAGCGTCCGTAGCGAGGGCGCCGACCACGTACTGTCTGACCCAGGAAGAACTGCAGTCTGAGTAGCGACCGAGAATAACTGCTGAGATCCGCGCCCAGAACAGAAACCACAGAATGTCGTAAATTCCGTCTGAGAGAGACTCCTCGAATCACCCTGTCACACACCATGAGGAACCCCTGAATTTCGAATTCGCAGTATCGTCTCTCTAGTATCTCGTGCTCACAAAATGGAGGAACCAGATCGTTCGTCTTCGCGGATATCGACTGTCGTGCTCCTCTCAAAGGAGATATTGGCTAGTCTACGTGTATAACGAGTAAAATTCTCGCCTCGTGCTCTCTTAAGCAAGAGCACCAAGAAGAATCGTTCTAACGCCCTCACAATTATCTAAACGGAGAGGAGAGACTCGATTGTAGCGGCACTCACAGCTGCTATGTTATCACGCAGGGTAAGCACACTTCGATGAAGGAGATCACACCCGAGCGGTAATGTAATCGTATTCACGTTTATCCCCAGACGCTCCTACTGCTTCCGCAGGAGGAACTGTATGGAAGTAACCGCTCGTCTGTCTCGACGCGGACTCGGGCTGCAGGCACGACATGTGCAGCAGGCTGCTGCTGTCGACATTACAAGGCGTACAGATCTCCCACTGGGAGGGCCATACAGAGTATGCCTCTAACGCTGACTGCTCTCGTCGATTAGAAAGCGGGCGCACATAGGTCAGCCGCGCTCTGAACGCTTGGAGAACGAACAGACAATAGTGAGAGAGAGACCCAGCTAGGTGGCCCGGCCGATCAGGGGTCGTGATCCGGAGAGAGGTTCCACCTGCCATTCAGGCTCCTCCACGTGCTTACCCGCCCGTACTCCCTGGAAAAAAACCAGCACATCCGAGCAGATGCTATCGGCAGGTGAGAGATAAGCCTTCCTATTAGGAAGTTCTCCACTACATTGCAGGCGCGAACAACACCCAGTCAGGACACCGACCGGTATGTGGTTCGCATCGAGAAAGTTTCTGGGTTACAATCGAGTACACACTGTTCCACCAGTGGCACTGGTATGGGTGCCTGCCTCTGTTGCAGATAACTGTTCTATCACAATAAAGTGGAAACATCAAGGTAGTGGTGCCTTAATCATGTCTATCCACATAATCACAATTTATCACCATTTGCAGATGAGTGTGTTGAACATAAATAATCTATACTCATCTAGATCCTTAAGTGTTGTGTGTATTCTGAAAAGGATGTTGCGAAGTGGTATACCATCAAATGTATGTAATTAATAGAAATTATATTTATCTTAACATTCGCTTACCAACGCGACGGCTAGGTGGCTAGGGGGTTCAGCTTTAACATCATGTGTTGTGACTGAGACTATCAGTCCTCGGCTTCCCAGTGGCTGACACCTTGTGATGCTGATGCTTCCGGCAGGATTCAGCTTCACCGACAACGAGACCGGCTTCGCACGGAACCAGGAGGATGTGGCCCGCGACCTGTACTCGGCGCTCACTCAGTTCTTCACCGCCTTCGAGATGTTCCAGGACAACGACTTCTACGTCACCGGAGAGTCGTACGCCGGTCAGTAACTGGCGTCACCTGTCACCTGCCCGACAGAGAAGAAACTGTCCCACATCGGGGTGGGGCGGCCACCTGACGGACGCAGGAATCTTCCCAGCGCCTCATTTTAGACTATCGTGGGTTTTATCAGATGAGGCTGTGGACAATTGCGTCTGCGTTTGCACGTCCTGAATTTGTCGACTGATAAGCGGAGTAGATGGAGCCTCTCGAAACGCAAAAACGTTGCGTTTAATGTGGCGAAGCATGTGATGTGTGATACCTTACGTAATAGTCCACTTATCGGCGTAACGTGTCAGACGAAATGCATCGGCGTCCATCATTCCTCAGTAAAATGCATTGTTTTGTTCTTGCATTTCAGGCAAATATGTGCCAGCAATTACCTACAAGATCCACCAGGAGAATCCGGCGGCCGATCTGAAGATCAACCTGAAGGGTACAATTGCGTTGTATTTAATTTAGTGACTTCTGATTTTGTACTGCTTTGAACAGCCCAATTTTGGAACAAGACACAAACATTCATGGTGAATCTGATTAAGGGCTCAATAATCAGTGACGCTCGGTGACAGCCTACTATAACTCTGCCTGTCACTGCGTTCGCTGACAATGTGTTGTAACTCTGCCTGTCACTGCGTTCGGTGACAATGTAGTGTAACTCTGCCTGTCACTGCGTTCGCTGACAATGTATTGTAACTCTGCCTGTCACTGCGTTCAGTGACAATGTAATGTAACTCTGTCTGTCCTGCGTTAAATTGAGATGTGTTGTAACTGTGCCTGTCACTGCGTTCGCTGACAATGTATTGTAACTCTGCCTGTCAGCTCGGTGACCATGCAGGGTGTTCATTGACGATGCTATAACCAACCCTGCCAGGCATGGCGATCGGTGATGGTCTGGTCGACCCGATCAACCAGCTGGACTATGGATACTTCCTCTACAGCATCGGCTTGGTGGACGCCAACCAGGCTCAGTACTTCCACGACGGAGCTGCTCAGACCGCTGCTCTGATCAACCAAGGAGACTTCATCGGCGCTTTCCACGTAAATACTGCTCGCACATTCTCGGATTCATTCAGGACTTCAGCACGCAGCTTTACTTTCAACATGCAGCCTGTGTCTGTGTTGTAAAATCCTTCAGAGTCAGAGTCTGTAATAACTTGCTTCGAATCATACAAATTGAGATATAATTGAATCGACTAATTTTCAAGTCTTGGGATCGAGCGTTTGCCTCAGAATATGTAACCACCAAAGCTGCTTGCGCTTACAAGGCTTATCATGTTATGCCCCGTTTGTAGCGTTGAAAGATTATGTCAATCCTATTTTCATTGCGAGATAATAAATGAGTGGAGACCAGGCATAGCAGGTCGTTGCATGCGATCACCATCTACGGAATATGTGCGTCATTTCAGTCGTGGGACGTGCTGCTGAACGGCGACAAGACGCCATACCCGACCTACTACCACAACGTCACCGGCTTCGTCAACTACTTCAACTACCTGTACCCCATCGACCCGAACGACATCAGCACCAACCCCTACAACGACTTCCTGGACCTGCCGGCCACGCGCGCCTCCATCCACGTAGGTAGCATGCCCTTCAGCGACGGCAGCGACGTTGAGTCCTTCCTCCTCAATGACATGATGAACTCATCGAAGCCGATGGTGGCAGCGGTGCTGGACGGTGGCTACCAGGTGATGATCTACAATGGTCAGCTAGACGTCATCATCGCCTACACGCTGACGGAGCAGTGGTTGGCCTCGGTCGAGTGGCACGGCGCGCAGGCGTACCATGACGCCGAGCGCTACATCTGGCGCGAGGACGGTGAGATCGCCGGCTACGTGCGCGTGGCCGACAACCTCCACGAGGTGATGGTGCGCAACAGCGGACATATGCTGCCCACCGACCAGCCCGAGTGGGGCTATGCGCTCATCACCAGGTTCACCGGTACCGACTCTGCTGGCAAGGGCTGGGAGGTCTGAGCAGTACGGATCGTGTCTGTCACTATGCGAATACAAGGTGCTAGCAACTAGCAAGGTGTCTTCCGTTTGTGATGGACTTGTGGACGTGGTGCATTGCAATTTGGTGCTGCATATTCTTTTTCGTTGAGGAAGGTTTGGTCAAGGTAACGAAAAAAACTAGCTGTAAACAGCATTAACAGTATGATTTGCGCAAAGTTTGAAAACCAACGTGGCATTTAAGTTGAGCCATTTTTTAAGTCTCACCAATGAGGGTATCTTATAAATAAGGGTTCTCAAGTTGCGTTTTGTATGCGACTGTTTGTTAAAAGATGAGAGGTCAACCAGGGATCCTGCCTCGAGATCACGCCATTTCGCGTTCGCTAAAGAACCGGAGCCCATTCTCGTGTTGCCAATTTGGAAACGACTCGTATTTACAAAGGATCGCAACATTTTACTCCTTTATGTTTTGGCGGGAAGTAACTGCGATAGCCCTGCGCTGAGCGAACACTCCCGCTACTACCATCTCCTGGGTAGGAGCTGCTCGATGAAAATAATTGGTCGAAGTACAGGGGCCCACAGTTTAAATGGTACACACTAAGGTCCGGTTCATTTTCCTGTCGTATATATCCATTTCGAAGCATGGAGCCTAATCAAACAATTATAATTGGAAACGTATTAACGATGTTTCATTTCAAGCTTGATTGATTGATTGATTGATGTATTTCACAACTTATCCACGATAGACATGGCTTTTCAAACATGCACGTCTATGCATCTCTTATCAGAAGTCAGGCAAATGTCGTCAAAGACTCCAACTATAAGTCACTCATTTATTATCCTATTATACCATATAAAATAAGGTTGATAAGCGGAAACGCTGATATATTATGCTTGACGTTCAGAGAATATGTTAGTTCTCTATGAAACAAATACGATAAAACGCAGAAAAGGCTAGAAGACAAGTGGATAAGAGACGAAGGTAGTTTCCATACTGCGATCATGCTTGATGTGTGTACACACACCAAAAACTCGTACATGCAAGCATTTTACTTTTGTTTGATTTCTAGAATCATAGCTTATAGCTACAAACAAATTTATTTATATCATCAGTATAACTGAAAATAACATGTGCACTTCAAAGGGCTACCGTCGTAGTGCTTTCGCATTGGTCCATTTCCGAATCGCTCAGTACAGGGCAGTGACGTAGCCGGTGTCTCGCATCTGATTGGCTCTCGCAATGGTTGTCATGTGCCATACCGATGGAGCTCTTGCAAGGCGGCGGCTTTGCTTTTTTCTGAGGTGAGGGCAGTTATGGCAAAAGAGGGGGGTAGGAGGTGCAGTTTCCCCGCCCCACAACTTAGCCGAGGGGCGCTTTGTGTTTGGCAGAGGCTGCTGGCCTGAGAAGCGGTGCTCTGACCGCCTGAGAGGGAGTGCTCTGGCCGCCTGAGAGGGGGCGCTCTGGTCGCCTGACCCGAGAGGGGGCGCTCTGGTCGCCTGAGAGGTGATGCTCTGGCCGCCTGACCCGAGAGGAGGCGCTCTGGCCGCCTGAGAGGGGGCGCTCTGGTCGCCTGACGCGAGAGGGGGCGCTCTGGCCGCCTGAGAGGGGGTGCTCTGGCCGCCTGACCTGAGAGGGGGCGCTCTGGTCGCCTGAGAGGGGGTGCTCTGGCCGCCTGACCTGAGAGGGGGCGCTCCCTGGCCGCCCAGACCCGAGAAGGGGGCGCTCTGGCCGCCAGAGGGTCGCGTCCAACATCAGGGAGGGGCCGATGCTCCAGAGGGGAGCTTCTGGCCGCTTGAAGGGGCGCTCTGGCCACCTGAGGGGCGCTTTGGACGCCTGAAGGGTCGATCTGACCGCCAGTGGGGGCGCTCTGGCCACCTAAAGAGGCGCTCTGACCGCCTGAGGGGCGCCTCTGTGCGCTTGAGGGGGCTCTTGGCACCCTGAGGTGGCGATCTGGGGCCAGAGAGGCGCTCTGGGCCGAAGTGCGCTCTGGCCGCCAGACAGGGGCGCTTTGACCCGTCAGAGCGAGGCGCTCTGGCCACCCAGAGGGAGACGCTCGGCCGCCTGAGGGGGCTTTGGCCACTTAAGGAATGTTTTTCACATTACATAAGATTTAAGTTGAGCATGGCCAAGTTTTGGATTCCTGAAATTAAGTATTGAGAAGTTAAAAACACCCACAGAGGTCTAAATCGATAAGTAAATTGAGCTTTGGTTTTGACATCTGCAAAAAATAAGGCCATAGTGTTAAGGGTAGCCTCTTAAAGCCGATTGTCGTCATCCTTTTTATCATATGTTGATGAAAAAGTAGACTTGTTTTACATGTTGCCATACAATTAGCACATAACACTATGCCCATACAGTACTTGCGACGTGAAAGGTTTTTTAACTATTTCCAAAAATTCCTTTCATATTACGTCATCAGCCCAAATACTAAAACTTAGTTTTTCATGAAATTGAGCACTGTTTGTGAGAAACAAATGTCAGAATCGTGTTCGGCAGTAATAACGTCATATTTTGCAGCACATGTGGCGTACATTGGACAACTTTCAGAGAAGTGAAACATTCCCTTTAAAGGACTCCGGCCGCCTGAGGGGGTGCTCTGGTCGCCTGAGGGGCACTCCGGCCAACGGTATTGCATAACCGAGCGGCAGTGACGCACGCTGGGAGGGGGGTCAAATGTGTCAGCTCACCCCCCTTAATTTATGGGGACCCGCATCAAAGGAACCCGTATACCGTTCTTTGGATGTAACATAAGTATACATACAGATTAATCTCCATAGGTGGATTTTAACACTAAAGGTCGCCGTCCGCTGCACTCGCCTAATCGCCTAATCGCCGAATTTAACATGGGGGCCTATGGGAAACGCGCTGAATTGTCGCCTACGACGAATGCGCGTTTAGGCGGTTCAGACCTATTTTGGCCGCTGAGTCGCCGCTGAGCTCGCGCTGAGTAGGCGCAACAGGATTGGAAGTGTTGAGCTTTTCGGTCGTTAGGCGTGAAAAAGTTCTGCCCTGAAAGATCTTATTGCAAATTGTACACATAGTAAGTTTTCTCGCTGTGAATAGTAGGATAAATATAAACCTTACCGATAGCATTTGGTGTTCCCAGGGCTTCAGATTTTTGTGCAGTGAATCACGAGGTTTATATTATGAGCGATAATCTTCGGTATCTGTCTTCTTTCGTAATAGAACGCTATTCTTATTTGAGCTGAAATTATTGAAAAGTAATGTGCAACACAGCATTATTTGTAGCTTTGAGCGACTTTTCTCCATATTCTCCAATTTAGAGAACATTCATAATTTGTTCTATATTTCTGCTTGTTTACGTGACCTTGGTATCGGCTCAAGAACTTAAAAGCTTTGTGGCATTTATTCATTATTTATTATTTGTCTTCGCTTTATTGCACGTGCTTTAGTGTTAAATATTACAAACAGTTTCGAGGTTCGCATAAATAATCAACTAAAAACCTACAACTTTCACATTTTAATGCACTTATGGTCATTCATGGCGTCTTACTTTCGGTGCATAATTCGGTCGTTAGGCGCGTAGTCAGTGCGTAGTCGGCGAGCGGTCAGCACGTAGTCGGCGCGTACTGAAATTCGGCGATTAGGCGATTAGGCGTGTGTGCGCAGTGGACGGCCACATTAAGAAGACGTCAGCAGAGGCTGCTCCAGGCTCTGTTTTTTGCTTGTCGATTGTGTTGGGTGTTGCCGATTCCTCCCCCACACGCTGCCCTGAGAGCGTCATTGCATGGAACGTCATTGCATTCACCATTTCAGATAAATATGTGTGATAAAAGATTATGCGACGTAAAAAAGAACCATTGAAACATGCGGTTGCTCCACCCTCAAAGTAAAAGAAAATAATCACCTTTTATTTGTTAGCAACTATTTCGTAGGATTATGTTGTGATATAACAATGATTGAATTTAAATTTAAGGACTAAATACAATTATCTTTAAGTCTTTTTAACGCTGTGGTTATGTAAGGCATTGAAATAGTTCGTACTTTAAAGCTTTTTTAGATTGACCTTACAAAAAATTGTGTTTAATATTATTTTTATATTTAATGTTTGTAGTGAGTTTTCCGACACCGGTCATGATCACATACACAAAAATTCGAAAACACAAAAAGTGTTTTCGATTTTGTGTATGTGATCATGAGCCGTCTCGAAAATTCATAGCAAACATTATTAAAATAATTTAAACACAATTTTTGTAAGGAGGTCAATCAAAAAAGCTTTAAAGTATAAATACAATTATCCCTAAATTCAAAGTTGTAAGTTTGGAAAAAAGTACCTAGTGAGCTTCATGAAGGTCACTGACAACGTTGTCCTTCTTTACGTATATGCAAACAAGTCGTAAGGGCCAGAAATGAAGCAAGTGCGCCAAGACGTGTTACAACATTCCTGATTGGTCAATGAACAAGAAATCGCCGACACTAAAAAGGCTGTCGTGGGTGGCCAGGTTCAGCTTCCGATTTCATTGTCTCTTTTTATTGTTTGACGATTTTTTAGGGTAAAATCGATTTTGTGCTATGATGATATGAGCCATAGTGCTGTATACAGCCAAATACAAAGTTATACACAACTTTTAATGCTGACAATTTATGAAACAATTAAAAAACAGTACAACTAGGCAGCCTTGGAGAGCAAAAGAAAACTGCTTATTTAGTTTCCTTATTTATTAATGCTGAAAATTTATTAAACAATTAAAAAACAGTACAACTAGGCAGCCTTGGGGAGCAAAAGAAAACTGCTTATTTGGTTTCCTTATTTATTAAATGGCTGTCAAATGTATAGGATCGACGGTCGTATCATGGAAACAAGCAGGATTACAATTTTGTAATGTTTTTCAATTGACCTTCTCCTTGAATGTACCAAAGTGAAAAATATATTTTTTCACTTTGGAACATTCAAGGAGGAGGACGATTGAAAAAAATAGATTAATGCTCCTTGCACAAGCACTGCGAGAAATAGGATTACAAATATACTTACCACTCCATTGCGTAAAAAAACAAGACGGGAAAAGCCCGCGGTTTGATAAGATCCAAAAGTACTTGCAAGCAGCTTGCAAGTACCGGTAATTGAAAGCGTTGAACACTTATCAGCTTATACTTTAAATATTTTTCGGTAGGAATATTTGTATGCAAAATGTGATTAATTTTCAATATATTGTTGTCTCGTCTATTGATTTAAAGCCAACTTGATTTTTGTAGGAAAAGGGTGATTATTTCCCTTTAACAAGTTGATTAAAAGCGTCAGGCCTATGGCACGCCTCTCTTCCACACGCTGTTCACCGGTATTCAACTATGCGCAATATATTTCATTTTACAAATAATTGAAAACATTAGCCGTTTTCACGATGGACCATTTTGCGCGAAATGTTGTAAAATATTTTAGTATGCAAGTTTTAGTGTACTTATCCATTCCCTAACTACACAACTTTTGCGTGCGATTTTTGTCTTGAAATGTCCCTCAGAATTTTGTAATATGCTAGTAAGAATATAGTTTGTTACAATATTGCGGCTTGGTGGTACCTAATTAGGAAAATTAAGTTAGTTATTCATAGATTATTCATAAGTTAGCTGTGATGACAGATCTCCACCTACTGAAACTTTTCAAAAGATTTCAAAACATTAATGTCCCTGGCACGCAATTGGTCGCTTAACGGACCGACCCTTCCCCTTTGAATCGTAATGGACTCGCCCAGCGATGGCCAGTAAATCGTATTTCTTGGAATATATCATCTCAGGTAACAGATACCGTTGTAACAACGTTGTGAAAAATCAAGTTGGAATTTTACGTTTTAACAACGTTGAAACAACGTCGTAAATGTTTTGAAAAAAAGTTGTATAAATGTCGCTTTTAAACGTTACAGCAATGTTGTATCGTTACGATGCCACAACTTTGTTCTAGTTACTTGGGAAGAACAGCTCGCAATGTGGTAAAATTATATAAATTAAGCATATTCACCATCTTACTAAGATGAATGATCAACCACGTAAATCACGTTAGCTATGCTTGTCAAAAGTAACGTTGTAGTAACGTTGTTTCAACGTTTTGTGAGCATCACAAGGTAACATTTTGACAACGTTCCTGGGAATCTACACAATTACACTATCACAACGTTGTGTAGCTGTGTTGCAACCTTGTCACAACGTAGCGACAACGTCAAATTGTTAGCTGGGATATACTAATGCTTACATACTGAAACATTTTAAAACATCTTAAAATGTTTTAAAACATCTTAAAATGTTTTAAAAACATCTTAAAATGTTTTAAAACATCTCGCACAAAATAATCCATTGTGAAGACCGCTATTGTCCATTTATAAAGTTCATAGCCACAAAAAGCAAGAACAGCATGTATTTGTTAGATAAAAAATAATCCACTCTATATTACTGAATACGTAGGTATAGTTTTTCATTTTTAACGCGTCTTGATATATTCGAGACCTCGACCTGTAAATTTCAAGCTTAAAAACATTTGTTTTTCACATCAATATGTCAAACCACATGACCACAATGGCCTAAAATAAAGCGTATTTGTGTCCGCTGGCCCATTTTTTAAAACAAATATTTTGAGGTCCAAAAATCAAGATCTACTCATTAAAAATCGAATGATATATTTCCCAACGCAATCATCCGAGCGTTTCTGCAGATATCAGGGGACAGAATCAGCCCACCCCCAGGCTAACGTAATTATGTCCGCTCACCGCTGATGTCCCACAGTTCTTTGTAGGTGTGAGAGTCTTTGTCGACAACCGTGAGTCAACCTGCATTTGCTACAATGATGCACTTGTCTACCATGTTTGTCGATGAATTTAAGAAGTTTTTCATAATAATGAAAAGGGCGTACCGCTTCTATAGGAGGTAGCCGGGAGCTTGCCACTAATAGGGTCCTTAACCCGCGCGGCGTAGGGGTCTCCAGCCGAACGCGCGGCGTAGGGGGCCGAACGCGCGGCGTTAGGGGGGGTAAATATTACCCCCCCCCTCGTTATCTTCCGAACCAATAACCACAGCGAGACGCGCAAGGCGGCGATCGAAAGCTCTCATGAAACGAATCGAATGCTTAACCGAAATTTTTTTCAATGCTAGGTCAAATGTCAGTCACGGTCAGGTCATATGGAAAGTTAGAGTAATGAGTTAATGGTTCATACTTTCAATTATAATCCTTTGATTAAGACTATCAATGCACTAAACTTCAAGGTGAATACATCTCCTGCATTAAGTAAAAGTGAATTTGCATGCCAAAGGTCAAGGTTCAAGATCAGGTCACAAAAGTCACGCGTCAACGAAGAGGTCACGAAAGTCTTGTGACACATGTTTCTTAGGGGATTATCACGTACAATTGGATCTATCTTGTTGTTAGAATGCACTCTTTAAAAGAAAAACGCTCTGCATTTAATAGTTTTCGTTTTATGAGTCATAAACCTCCGTCAAAACCAAGCTTTTAGTGTATTGTACTCTAAAACGTGCTTTCGTAGAGGTTTGTGACTCTTAAAACGAAAACTATAAAATCTAGAGCATTTCGACTGTAATGAATGTGTGATCTATAGTCAGCAAAAGCTTTCAAATGACCACACGGCACACGCCGAGGTCTGTACGACGACTTTGATTTTTGACCTCTTACATAGGGGTCACTGACTTTTGAAGGCCCGGGGGGACCAAACTTCAAATGCGGGGAACAAAACTTGGTCAGCATATTATTTTTGTAAAAGAGCACCCCGTTTTGGGTGGACAGCTTGCACGGACAAAAACTTTTTGTTTGTGGACACCCTACCGCGTACTTGGTCATGTCGTCTATATGGCTCTGATAGTTGAGCTGCCGGTCGACTGTGAGGTTTAAGTTTTTCACCTGTCTCGAGCCGGGAATAACAGACCCGCAGAAATGTCATTAACAAGCTATGGGTATACACTTACCACGCGCCCTGGATGGCCTCTGAGAATTACAAGCCCTGGAGGGGGTAGATTCACCCCCTCCCCCAATGATCTCGGAAACCACGCAACGTAACGACAAGTAGAAAACTGAATTAGCTAGCTAGAGAGACGCTTTATGGAAAGTACTCAGTATTTTTTTAGGTCAGGTCAATATCAAGGCCACCAGAGGTTAACAAAGGTCTGATTTTCCAGATTTAGGATTTATCATCTCGGAAACTGTGATAGCTAGGAGCAAAAAAAGAAAAGCTTTTGAACTTTGCTTTTGAACTTTGTTTATTTTATTTATTTATTATATGATCGTCAACGGGCATGCACCCAATTACAGACGATGTTTACATACAACAAGACAGACAATAGGAGCGCACAAGATCATGATGGATACATACACAGAATAACAAACACACCATTTACATCATTTGGCCAGGCTTAACATAGTAAATGAATGAACGACATACATTTGACAGATGAAAGGAGTTAATGAAAAAGGTCAGCATGAAGGACCATTTCCTCAGAACTATTGACATTTCGTGGCAGTCGTCCAAATAGCACCATCTCTAACTGTATTAACCCTGGCTCCTGGAATGTGATAGCGACAGTTTGTCGGCCATACCTTGCAGGTACTTGCAGTGTAAAGCATCAAGCAGAATGACGAGTCATAAATACCACCTGGACCTTACACATGACACATAATGTTATGTCGCATCTCCTAGATCTGAGAGTGCAGTTTTGTAGGCTTCACAGATCAACCATACTGAAGAGAGTTACAAGCCATGCTGCGGAGCCACTGAGTTAAACCACATTAGGAATTATAGCTGGACACGCTCATCTGTCCAGTGAGTTTTCTGCGGCTCCCGCCCATAACCAGCTACATACTCTAGCACCAGACCTCACATGAGCGCAATAGGCTGTTCTACGAGGACAGGTTGAGTGTCCCGCTCTATGATCAACACGAAGTTTTTTGAAATGAGCGTATTATTAAAGCGGAGCCCATTCGCTTTTTTTGACGCTACTATCGATATGAAATTCAAAGGTTAGTTTTTTGTCTAGTGATGACGCCCGAGGTCTCCGTATGGTGTCCCAATGCTCGGAGAGCTGGGTTTACCGACGAAAATAGGTTGTTTCAATTGTAATTTTTTCAGGGTCAGCAAAAGATTTACATTTGGAAGGTTTTAGTTGAAGTTTCCACAGTCCGAGACCACTCACATAGCTGATTCAGATCTCCCCTGCAACGGCTTTTGCATCAGCCACACAAGTAATTTTCGCATAATTTTGCGATCGTCCGCAAAAAGAGAGACAAAGGCATGTGAAGAACATGTGGGCCGACAGATCATTGATGAACATCGCGAAAGAGCATGGAGACATCAACCCGCCTCTGGTGTGCCAGAGACACAGGTGGTCCATTCGGAACACTTTTCCATTGACTTATAACGCCCTGGCTCAACAATTGTGCAAGTAAGAGGTCTAGCCAAGCGCAACAAGGCCCAGCAATCTGGTAAGATTTTTCTAACTTGTACACCAGCAGGGAATGATTGACGCTTTGAAAGGCAGCAGAGAAATCGGTATATATGCAGTCAGTTTGAATGCCTTCGTCAATGGCTTCCCACGCTGCTTTTAAGCAATGTCGCAGTTTGTTCGCACATGGAAATCGGCCTTTCCATGAAGCCATGCTGGGATTCGGACGATCACGGGTCGTACGTGCCTGAGTAATGTTGTAATAACACACTCTCTCTAGTGCCTTTCCAAAAAGAGGTAACAGTGATATAGACGGTAGTTAGCAGGTGGGTTTTTTCAGGCAGCTTTTTTGTGAATGGTACACTGTTCGCTTGTTTTCCACTTGTTTGGAAAGACACCTTATGGGGAGAGCCGACATATTGAGTTTTGGCCAGGCGGCACGGCAAGCTCGTTATTATACATTCATGAATGATTCCTAGCGCTAATACCTATCCGGACCACATGCTTTGCTAAGGAATGTCACTGCAGAACATTTCGAACGGTGTCCAACAGAGCAATTGAAAATTCGACATAAGCAGGTTAGAATCATACCAGCACCTTGCGGTGTAAGAATTTAGGCATCACTGAGAGGCAAACGAGGATCCGTAAATTTACTAGCGAACTACGCGGTTTAATACATTAGCACGTTTCCATTCCATAAGTTATTACTCCGTTGTCTTTCAATGCAGACACGGCTTGTATTACCACCCTTCCAAACATTTTCAAAGAACGACCAAAATTTTTAGGACTAGTTTTGAATCATGTGTGAGGCTGATCAAATGATTCGCTGATTTTGTTCCGGACAATTTTTTGAAACATACGTCTTTCTGACTAAATTAGCAGCCGTCTCGTCATATTACTACGCTTCATTTCTTATGCGCTGCTTCCTTCTCCATGAGTGCCCCTCTTAAGCTCTCGATCGAACCAGGGGGGAAAGCTACGCTTAATATGAACAATCGGTATAAAATCACGCACTGCAGCTTCTAAAAGACTGTAAAACATGTCTACGGCATCATCGAGTTCCAAATTATCTAATATTGCCCATGGGGTTAAATGCAAAGCACGTCTGACCATCAAAAATCTGCCGTTTTATAATTAAACGGCGCTTGCCTTAAGTACAATGGTGTTGGACTTACACTGAGTGCTAACAGAACCACCAGCTCACTGTGGTCCTAGATTTCAAAAAATGCCGTCTCTCACCATTACATCGATGTTTCGCAGGCGTGTTGACATAACCGGTCAGCGGTGTTGTCGCTCGCGGGTAGGCTGCCACACGTGCTTAATTGCAGTCCGGCAAGGTGAAACTGTCGATGAAGCCGACCGTGCGCTGGTTTCCACGAGTCGCATCAGCTGTGATCAGTCCGGACGAAGCTTTTGAACTTTGTATTCTTGAAATTTGACGTAGGTGTCGTATAATTTGAGCTCAGGTGAATATCTTAGGCTCCAGAGGTCACCAAAGGTAAAAAAGGCTATTGTTGTGCAAAAATGTATTTTGCGAATAACTTGTTTACTAATAAAGATAAAGCAGTTCTTTTGACGCCATCATGTTTACCTCGTCTACGCGCTTTTAATCATATTCACCCCATACTGTGGTTCCATCAGTGCATGTGAGAAGTAGGTAGGGTAAATTAAAAATTAAAATGTTGTTCAGAGCGGCCGCCCGCCGTCCAGTCTGAGCGGTCACGTGATATGTCAGTCGGCCAGGCCAGCCAATCAGAGAGTCGGGTCAGTGGGCTTGAGTCAGCCAATCAGAGTCAGTGGGCTTGAGTCAGCCAGATCAACGGCCGGCCGAGCTACCGGCCGACCAGCCGCCGAATTTGCAATTCAACAAAAATTGTACGTGAAATGATTTGCAACCAATGACTTTATTCACTCATCAAATCAACACACAAACTGCTCCGTCAACACAGACACAGGTAAATCACGAAACAATTTGTGCGCCCTCTACAATCTCCAACAGTCTCTTAAGCATTCACTCAAATGTCGGTCCAAATTGCAACCCGTACATCGACTCCAATGCTATAATTAATTATAAATTTATATGAAGTAACATGAAGAA
>VOPJ01003281.1:0-23616 GCA_014673585.1 Semibalanus balanoides
CGGAATATGGGAAAAGTTGACTTGTTTTGACCTATAGACATGGTGACCTCAATATTGACCCTGACGCCTTTTTTATTCTCGCTACGTTGCGTAGTTTTCGAGATATCTGGGGAGGCGGTTATCCGCCCCCGCCCCCGTCGGTTCTAAGTTGGCTGAGACCCACGTCGGTGCGAGGGATAACGGTGGCGGTGGCGGTCATAACACACTTTAGCATGTCTTCTGGCAGCGAGAGTGGTGACGACACTGTACCCGATCCCGACGTACTTAACGAGTTTCTCCAGCCGTGGGTTCACGAAATAGCAGCAGAAAGTAACTGTGAGCGGTGACGAGCACGCCCCGTCAGGCCGACCAAGGGTCTGCGCTGCCCAAGTTAGGCTCACCCCGGTGACGCTCGCCTGAGCTGCAAAGGCTGCAACATAAAAGGAATGGAAAATAACTCGAAGGTCCGTCGGGATCGATGTGGATTCCTTTAGCTTGCAATCATAAAAGTGCCTCTCCGTGATAGGTCCGTTGATACTTCGCATTGTGAAACGCAATCACTGATCTCTTGGTATCTTTCGTCAGCATGGAAAACAGCTTGCATTGGGGCCAATTTATAAGTCGGTGAATCGTGGCCTCACCATGTATTTTCGGCCTATATCTCTGTTAAGCGTTCTTGGCCCCAAAATCGCCGAAAAAATTGTATGTAGTCAGCTGATGAGCTATCTAGTGAACAACGCTATCCTCTCCGACAGCCAGTATGCATTCCGATCGGCACACTCAACGGAGGACGCTCTGATCGACGTGGTCACGTGGGTCACAAACAACACCGACCAAGGCCTCGGTATCATCGTAACGACGCTTGATTTAAGTAAAGCCTTTACAGCGTTGATCAATGGCGTCCCTCTCGGAAAGGCGGGCCTGGTAGGTGTACCACCCCATTGGTTCTCCAGTTATCTCGCGGACAGGAGACAGAGGGTGCGAGGGGGCACCACTACTCGGCCTGTGACACATGGAGTGCCTCAGGGGTCAGTTGTGGGACCGGGTCTTGTTCAGTATCTTTACCAATGATTTGGCTAACTTCCTCCTTCACGGGAAAATAATTTATTATGCAGACGACACAAACATTCGGGATATGGCATATCCGAATAAAACCTGTCTCTCTCTTCTAAAAAATAGAGCGCAGGGCACGCTTTCTGAACTCGAAAAATGGCTTTCATGAAACTCGCTGAAGATGAATGGGGCAAAAACTGACTTCATAATTATCGGAACCAAACATTCAATACAGAATCATCGCGGCTGGTTTCACTCTACATGCTTCTGGGGCGGAAAATTTGCGCTTCAATAAACATTAAAATTTCGGTGTCACGCTCGACCAGACCCTTTTGCTGGGAGAACCTATTTCGGCTGTAGTGGGGAAAATTGTTTTGGCTCACTAATTTCAACTGAAGCGCGTTTCGGTCATCATTTCTATTCAACTCCCTGAGGCGCTTCCAACTCTATATTCAGGCCCCGGTACTGCCACATGTCACATATTGCTTACCTGTATGGGGAGGGGCACCCAAGACGCAGCAAGCGCGCGTACATAAGGCCTTGAACTTCGCGGTTAGAGTAATAACAGGCACACGCAAACGAGACCACGTCACTCCCGCCCTCCGTTCTCTCGGTGCCCGAACGTTTCGCCGGAGATGGTCTCTGAAACGCGACGGCCTAAAATCCACAGGGTTCTCAACGACGTAAGAACACCGGCTGGCGCTGCGGTTCTCTCTTTGTGCCTCGGAACCACAGAGTCAGTAAAAAAACGAGGGCCCTCCGAAGCCAGCTGCAGCTGCCTCGCTGGCAGCGCTGGAGGAAACTAGCGGTCATTCCTGTACAGAGCGGTAGCTGGGTGGAACGCGCTGCCACCCTTCAGCATTTGACTGCCAGACGGTACGGTGGGTTTTCAAAAAAGTTTTTGATAAAGCGTACTCGCCAGGAAAGCGTACTCTGCCACAGGCAATGAAACAGCCGATATAAGCCGTGAAATGTGTTTTGTTGCTTGTATCGGACCACGGTAATTCTTGTTGTCACAACATAAGTATTTCCTAAGACAAATTCATTAGTCTTTTTTACCATTTTAGCTGTATGTTTTGCCATGTTTTAACTAGTGCGATCGTATGACTTTGTGTAAGTACTGTATTGTATTGTATAATGCCGGCCTGTATGACGCAAATCATGAAAAACCATGCTTCTGACATGGATTGATTTGAATAAACTATACTATACTATGTGGTCATTGCCTACATAACACACTCATGTGGTTACCACATGGGTAGGTATAACCCTCGCCAGTTGTTGCAACCCCCTCGTTTTTTTCGAGATATCTTTCGTAGTTTACAACTGATCGCGATGAGACTTGCATTACCCTACTTTGCAACAATTTGACACATACTCTAAAACATTGAATTTATCAACCCTGTGACCCATGACCATTGACTGGTTTCTGAAGGTCGTGTTTGGCGACACTGCCGTCCCGTAGTATCGATCCTTCAAACATGTGCAGTTTCAGAGTGTTTGTTGTTCAGGATCATATAACATGTGTTTCTAGGCGACCGTTGTGGATTCTGCAGAGATACGAACTTGATTGACCTTTTCAGAGGTCAACCGAGGTCACTGACCTCTTATTGTTTCAAATGTCTTCTTTTCTCTTTTGTCCGTTTCCAGGGCAGTTTGTGACGCTGATTTCCAATCTGGGATCCATTTGACATAATTTCACTGGAGTCATGCGCTTCCAGAGGTCAACCGAGGTCAATGATCTCAGATGACGTGACATGACCTTTTTTATTTGGCAGATTTTAGGTCATTTTGTGATGCTGATTTTTAATTTGGCGTCTATATAGCATTCTAAGATTTTCCTTTACGATTTTAGCTCGATAAGTATTAATTTCGTACACACTTACGATTGGATGACATTCGGGTCTTTGACATGATCTCAGAGGTCACCTAAGGACCCAGAACCTTACAATATGATGTCAATTACTTCCTCTCGTCACAAGCAACACGCTCGGTTTTTAATCAAATATCTAGCTCAATTAGAGGCTAAACGCCAGGGCGTTCGTATCAGCCCTTGCACGATCAGGCAGTGATCTTGCCCTATACAGAGCGAGGGTTAACCCGCGCCGGGCCGGGGGTGCTTAGACCCCCTAAGTTGTTTTTGAAAATGTTGTAAAAACAGCAGCGCGGAGCGCCACTGTTTTTGGTACAGCTGTTGTGGCATCAATTACCCACATATTGTGAAATTCTGGACCTAATGTCATCTCAGGTCAGGTCACCAAGCAAGAGCTTGTGACCCCACCTCCAAAAACGTTTGCGGTTCTACCAGCGACACAGTTGTCGGCAATCGATTTTGTACTTACATTATTTCTTAAAAACAAGACTACCTACAATTCGTATGTCTTGGACTTTGTATTTCGGTGAACTAGGGTCAGGTCAATTTCTTGAACTCCACATTATAAGTCATAGGGATTTGTTCAAATGCTTTCCATTCTGAGGATACTACAATTCGTATGTCTTGGACTTTGTATTTCGGTGAACAAGGGTCAGGTCAATTTCTTGAACTCCCTTTTATAAGTCATGGGGATTTGTTCAAATGCTTTCCATTCTGAGGATATATACGCATGATATCCGCCCAGTTCCTTCTGGATCACGTTATCATAGCCCATTATTGAAGGTCCAGGTGCAGTCTTTGTTCTGGTACTCCTGCAGGGTCAGCTGAGGTCATCGGAGGTCACCTACATACACCTTTTTGTAAATAACTCTCGATAAAATCAAGACAGAGAAGTGAAACCGGCACCAATGTGTTTGTATCGTCGAGACGCGTTTCAATAACGTCATAGGGATTTTTGTTCAAATCCCTTTCCCATTACTGAGGATACGCGATGATACTCCGCCCAGTCCCTTCTGGATCAACGTAATCAATAGCCCATTATTTGAAGGTATGTGTCTATAGTCCTTTGTTCTGGTACTCCTGCAGGGTCAGCGTTGAGGTCATCGGAGGTTCAACGGCTATGCATACAGTCTCTTTTTGTAAATAACTCTCGATAAAATCAAGACAGAGAAGTGAAACCGGCACCAATGTGTTTGTATCGTCGAGACGCGTTTCAAAATGTGCAGCATGACCTGATTGGGTCACCACTTGACCTTGACCTGATTTTAAATTTTGGGTTGAGCTAATCCAGTCATCATAGGTATTACATGATTCAAAGCGCCTTGACGAGACAAACACGATAGTGTCAAAATTACTGCAGTATCGTAATACTGCTTAAGTAAACAGTTATTTCTGAAAACAGTTTTGGCAAAAAATATACTTTTTGACTTTCGATGACATCTGGAGCCCAAACTATTTACCTGAGCTAAAATTTGAGGACATCTTAGCGATAGCAAATTTCAATAGCGTTCAATTGCTTTTTCCGTTTGCTCCTAGCTATCATAGTTCCCGAGATTGTTGGGGGTATCTCGAGCGAAGTCCTAAATCAAGAAAATCTGACCTTTGACGACCTTGTTGACCTTTATATTGAGCTAAGAAAATGTTCACCGAGATAGTTTCCAAATGCTTTTTAACGATCTCTCGAGCAACGTTTTTGTTTTATGTCTAGGTGTCATAGGAGCCGAGTTCGAGGGGGCGTCGAAGTGCCCCCCTCCCCCTCCCCTCCCCTGCCTCGGCGAAGGTGGCGCCGAGCACCGGCACGGCGCGGGTTAAGATGGACTGCATGGGCTCACATGACATGGGATTGCACATGGGATCGGCATGGGTCCTATGGGTCCCATGTGGGCTGAGGTGGGCACAAGTGAACATGGGGATGACGTGGGCATACTCCATATGGGTCCCATCTTGGGTTTGAAGAGGTTAGAAGGTAGGTGAGCTAGTCCATATGGTAACCACTAGCCATGGAGGAACCTCCTTCCAAAACCATGTGGGCTGGGCATTATTTGGGAAAGGTTGGGCTAGCCCTCATGATTACCATGTGGTTTTACCATGTGTCTTGTGTTATGTGGACTCCAGGTCAGAATGGGCCCTCCAGAGGTCAGCGAGGGCCTTATGGAAGCTAAAAGAGGCCAATTGTATGCCAGAATGGCCCCCTGGACACTGGCGGATCCAGGGAGGGGGCATTTAGGGTCATGCCCCCCCCCCAAGGCCCTAAAGTGGCCTGTTTGCCCCCCCCCCCCTACAAAAAAAAATCAAGCCTCAAATAACAAAAGCGATTCGGTAATAATGTTAATGGCTTACCCCTGTTTCCATAACTACAAGTTTCGATGGGAAACCAACAACAGGTCAATGTTTACAAATACGAAAGAATGCAGTTGTCCAGGGAATAAAACAGCAAAGATTTTCCGTGTCCGCGGCGCAATTTAAATACCGAATAATAATATGGGGGTTATACAAAATCGTGCCGTTTCCCATCGCATTTGTTTTATGTTGCTACTTTCTTATATTATTGTGCTAAATAGTTCGTTTAAACACTTTTTTACCACACATTTAAACACACAATAAATTTTTAGGGGTACGCATTAAACACAATGTGACGCATTGATGAGAATGCATATCCAGGGCAGGGCTGTTAAGAATGCGATCATGATAGATAAAGTGGGGCGCAGAAAATAACCATTTCAAGTTTGCTCGGGGCGCCGAAAAGGCCATCTTGCAAACAAAGTGTTTTTACCTTTGCCCGCTGGACAGTGGACAGGTCGTTAGGGGCCCGTGGCTAAGACGCGAAAGGCCCTGTCGTAGTGAGAAGGGCCCTAAACATGCTGAATGGGACCCCTAAGCCAGTGACAGAGTGGCCCACTCAGGGTTTACGGGGTCACGGGGGCCTACTTTGTTTTTTCGGCCAGATTTGATCCGGCGCCATCCAAACCTGTTTTTTACAGCCCTGATCCAGGAACAAACTACTCAAATTTTTTGCGCCGCTAACGAGCGGCGCAATTACTTAAGACCTTGTAGGTTTTGAACCTTAAACATATTCCAAGCTAGTATGGCTTATTCCAAATAAGTGTTCAATGGTTTGCTTCATTTTCAATTAGCTAATTCCAGCTCCAAAAATAGGTAATGGCCATTGCATACATGCCATACTGCAATTCTCCATCCTTCTAACGTGGGTTTTCAATCCGTTTTGTTGGCCCTTTCAACGTCTTTGGGAAAGGGTTCGCACAACACGCACTGTGGATTCAGGGCGCATTACGGGGGCGCATACCACCAGCCCAACAGGAATTAGGGGGCAATTAAATACAAGTTATGCCCCCCGCCCCCCAACGTGTTTCCTGTACTGAGCGTGATATCAAATGATCTTGAATAGAAACTAGAGGAAGTTTACATTTTGCGGGGAAAGATAACAATTTATCGTAAAAATTGCCCTTGCTGCAGTCGAAATCCCAGTCAAAAACTCGACAAATTTCGGCGCCGATTCGCGGCAAAGTTTCGAATCGCATATACAAATTTTTGCAAATTAATTTCTTCAGTGTTCTTTCAGAGGCAATCGCCTATCTTCTGGGGTTTTATCAGGCAAACCGCGTAAATTTCGCGCCGCTTGCGGGCGCTAAAATAAACGTTATAGTAACATAGAAAAGTACCTATTATAACAGGAAATCATATGTGTCCTTGCAGGAAACCACACGCCTATATTTCTGGTTTTTATTAGGTCAAACCTGTTAAAATTTCGCGCCGCTTCGTGGCGCTGAATACTTGTATATATAACATAGAAAGAAGTATCTATTATAACATGGACATCTATGTTGAAATCTATTTTCACATTATTTTCATTTACATCGACATCTGTTTTCCGCCCCTGTAGCTCAGTCGGGAGAGCGCTGGGCTTCTGGCCTGTCCCGGTAGTGGCAGCCCGGGTTCGAGTCGCTTCGGCGCTCGCTATTTGCTCCTGACTGGGACGGCCTGCGGCCGGTGGCAGCGGTCGCAACTGAAGGTCAGGTGACGTCCAGTGAGCGGGGGCGGACCGTGTCCAAGGTATGTCGGCACGTAAACACTCGTCTAAATTCTGCGACCAACAGGAATTGTACGATCGGGTGGTGGGGGTCAGGGGCCTGCGCAACAAAGCTCTGCTTAGCGATGGGTTCTGATCCTGCCCGGAAAAGCATCCATACAAAACATTCGACTAAATTTATTAACAAAAAAAAAATGCTGCAAAAGCATTAATACGCCATTTTTTTTCTCAGTCATTTCAGCCAACACCCACTTGGAAAATTGTCCGGCAACGCCCCTTGCAAAGGATGAATAAACGTTATTATTTCCTATATTGTGTACCTATATTTCGTAAGCATATATGCTACGAATACGGTGTTTTTATGTTTTTTTTCGCCTCTAAAAAATGAATTTGTAATAACTCAAATACCAAAATAAGATGAACGGGTGCCCAGATCCGAGAGAAAAATGGGGTAACTTTTGCCACCCCCCCCAAGCCGACGGCTGGATCCACCAGTGCCCCTGGAGACTATGGAGACTGAAGTGAGTCCATTCGAAGCCAAAGTGGGTACTCTGGAGGTCGGAGAGGGCCCTCTGGAGACAAAAGTGGGCCCTCTGAAGTCCGAAGAGAGCCCTCTGAACGCCTAAGGAACCCTCTGAAGACCAAAGGGGCCCTCTGAAAGCCAGAGTAGGCCCTCTGTAGGTCAGAGTGAGCACCTTGAAGGCGAGAATAGCCGTCGCGAATACAAAGAGGATTCTATGGAGGCAAGAATGGATCCTCTGAAAGCGATAATGACCTTTTTGAAGTCAGAGGGGCCCTCTGAATGCCAGAATGGGCTCTTTGGAGGCCAGAGAGGGTCCTCCGAAAGCTAAAGGGGTCCTGTGGAGGCCAAAGGGTGCTCTGAAGGCCAGATTAGGCCCTCGCAGGTCAGAATGGGCCTTCTGGAGTTCAGAGAAGACTCTCTGGAATTCAGTGAGGGTTCATTGGACGTTAGAGTTTGCGCTCTGAAGGCAGAAGTGGGCCCTCTGTAAGCCAGAGTGGGCCCTTTTAAAAACGGATTAGGCCCTCTGGCTCTGAAACTTGGAAGCCAGGGCCCTCCGGAGGTCAGAGTAGGGCGTAGGCCCTCTGGAGGCTGAAGTGGGCCCTATGGTGGTGGAGGCAGCAGTGGGCCATCTGTAGGTAGAGGCCGGAGTGGCCCCCTGGAAGTCAGAGTGGGCCGCTGGAGGTCAGTAGGCCCACTGGAAGTCAGAGGGGGTCAACTAGTATTTAGAGGGTCCCTATGTAAGCCAGAGTGGGCCCTCTGGAGATAGGCGTAATGTTAAAATCGGAAAATGTTGGGTGGACTCGTGACTAGTGCTGTCTCACCACACCCCTCCGATGCCCACGCTGCTTGTAAATCAATAATTTGTATTGTCTAGTGATGATGAGTGACTATTGATCCTTGAGCATCTCAGCTGCGGGTGCTCGAAAAATACTGAGAAAACTGCGTTCGACTGAATGCAGCCTCACTGCCCCATTATCGGCTCACTCAGCTTGTTGTCAAAAGGTGGCAGCACTGCAGTATTAATAGATGTCGCTGTCGTAGCCAGACCGGCTGTGGCGGAGTCGTTCGGATACGTGCTAGCCGAGAGGCATTCCTGGCAGGTCTGATGATCTGAAATAGAGGATCTGGATCGTCTAGGATTGTCTTAATTGAAGCTGTCAGTTGTAAGGTCTATCAAACATGTGGCATTACATTGAATGGGCCGTATACAGCTACAGGTAATGCACTGTGTCTATTAGGTACCTACCACCTACCAATGTAGGTAGGTACCTACCAATGTTAGACGGTCACATGCATTTTATAGGTCTACTTAATATATTTTAATACGGTGATTTATTAACATGCAAATATTTCGGTGTAAATAACATTGACTGTGCAAAGCAACTTTCACGTAGAAGCAACCTAAAAAGTATGTTAGTTATTGATCTTGAAATCATCAGAATATATCTCACCAACCATGCTAATTTCAATCATCATTTCCAATTCCATACCATCCCAAAGTTAGACCTGAGCCGTTCCAATTACATGGCGAAGGCCTCCTCATACAGCGTCAACACCTTACCCTTCCCTCATCTCGGCGACGCGCCCAGGCTAAGGCTCCATGCTTCGACAACGTTACCAAAGCCAGAGCCAAAATCGATGGCGCGTTATCGATCTGTATATGACTGGCCTGTCGCTGTCCGTCTCTGACAACATTGACGCCGACCCGGCAGCTGTTGCTGTGCCCCGGAGGTGAAGAAAAGATCGATGAAAACTTGCTACGCGATTGCGGAAATGTTTGATCTTCCGGAGGGGCACAGGAATGCAACGAAGAGTGGGAGCAGTACAACTTTATCTGTTTTAAAGAAAAACATAATCCTTTTGAAATATTGATCTGCGTATTTTAGTTTTCACTCGCTTCTGTCACATTTGTTTTTCCTTTATTATAAAAGAGTTCACTCAAATTTAGCCAAAACCTCGATGACCTCAGTCCTCACATTGCGAGCAGTAGCGCAGCCAGGCGACAAAGGGGGCAAAGGGGGCGACCCCTGCGACCCGTAAGGGTCGCAGGGGGCCCACCGACATTGGCCCAGATACCAATTGCATTAGGTAAATGGCTTTCAAAAAGCCACAGAGGAGCCCTCAAACCAGGCGAGGGGTCACTCTGGTGCATGATAAGGGCCCTCCGAAATAATGAAGGGCTTTTGAAGCCAACCCAGGGGGTCTCTTGGGCATATCCAGGGCTTATTGAGCCCAATTAGAGGCCCTCAAATCTGTTCAGGGACCTCCCGAGCTTATCAAGGGGCCCATTGAGGCCACTTAGGGGCCCACAAACTTGTCCAGGGGCCTCTCGAGCCCAGCGGCCATTGAAGCCCCCAGGGGCTTCTCGAGCATGCCAAGGGGCTCTTAGAGTCTGTCCAGGGGACTTTCGAGCTTTCCCAGTGGTCTCTCGAGCTTGCCCGGGGTCCCATTGAGTTTGTTCAGGGTATCTCGAACTTGCCCAGGAACCCATTAGAGCCTGAGGGTCCTGGTCCAATCCAGGTCATCAGAATCCAATCCAGGTCATCAGAATTGTTAAAGGGGGGGCGCTCGCAAATTTAAGTAGCCGAAATCCGTATAGTTTTGCATATCCAGGGTATATTTTTAGGGGGCCACCATGACTGGTTCCCCTCTTTCTAAAGGTCTTGCTACGCTGTTCTGTTCTCATAGAGAATAGAGCTGTTCTCACCTCCCATGTGGATCCCAGAGGGCCGTTTCTGGACTCCAGAGGCACCTCGGACCTCCATAGGACCCCTTCTGGCCTTTATGGGCCTTTCTGACCTCCTAAGGACTCATCTGACCTCCAGGGGCCCACCACTCATCTCCAAAGGACCCCTCTGCCCTCCCCTCTGGCTTTCAGATGAACTCCTCTGGCTTTCAGAGTTCAGAGGCCCCTCTGACCACCAAAGGACCCATTCTGGCGTCTGGGTGCCCCTTGTTATCTACGCGATGGGGCGTGCGAAATGGGGCCTCTTGGAAGCATGGCGAGCCTCCTTAAATGACAGGAGGCAAAAAGATATGTTTGCCCCTCCTCTTGCCCGACGACAGGGGCGACTGCCCCTCCTGCCTCCCCTGCTGGCACCGCCCCTGCGTCCATGGCCTTACAGTCCCACAGGGCGAAGCTGCGAGGAGGGCCCACGCCATGCCGACGGCCACCACTCCCGGGGGACGGCTCGAGGGCCGCCACCTGCCCGGTGTTCAGCGACCACCAGACCAGGCCCAGTGTTAGTGTGGGAGTAACGTGGGAGTAACGTGGGAGTAGCGTGGGAGTGAGAGGACGGAGGGCTGGCTGTCGAGAGGATAAAAGGGATCTGCGAGTTTCCTTTCAGAGAATAGTTTAAACATTAGGTCGCTAACGATATCTTCGACCGTTACGTTGTGCTTGACTTACCCTATAGGTTGTATTAACTAGGTCCGTTTCTGGGGCAGTTTGTATCAAGTGTCATTAAAGCGACCATGCAGCATTAACTTATTCACGTGGCATGCATTTTGCATTGCTAATGTGTAACCAAATAAAGAGGCCTTGAGACTGGCCGAATACATAATTAAGTTTGCCTGGCAATTGGCATTTAATTACTACCAGTGAAGGTGTAAAAATGGCTTATCGTAACCCGTTCTACTCCAGGGCTTTTGCTGTTTTGAACGTCATATTGTGACGACATATTGCAGCAGTTGTGACCATGAGTGAAGAATCGTTCCCAAAGTTGGTGTGGTTCAAGGGTGTTTTAGAGTTGTCCTTGCTATTTTGCATAGCCTGACAAGACGCTACAATGCATTTGTATTACAAAAAATGCATGTTTGTGTGGTGCTAAAACATGGAGTGGCATTGGCCACACCTGCCATCTTCATTCTCCTGACATGTTTTTAGCGCCATAAAGTTCAAATAAGAAACACCAATTATATTACTTTTCGATATTTGTCCAACTTAAGTTCAAACAAAAAGCAACATCCACATCGCTGCGATAACACTGTTGGTGTAAACCTGACTTATCACTCGAATCGTATTGGCACTTTTTAACCCGCGAGTTGCTGGGGTATTTTTCATAACGCGACTTATTGAGGGGGGTATTTTTACCACCTCGTATCTTCGGAATTACTTAAACAACTTTGAATACTCAAATTAAATTCAATGGACCTGGAAGTTTTTCTCACATAAACCTAACATTGTTGACCTCAGGGTCACCGATGACGTCACATGTCACGTCAAAGACAAAATGTTTGAACGTGTCATATAGGTCTCGATAGATGGATCATGGAATCTTCGCGCAAAATTGCGATATTAAACGCATAAGCAGTCGATAAATCGGTATGATTCGTGTGTCTAACACTTCTAAATACCATTCTAAGCTGTTGATGACCTTGGGTCAGGTGAAGGTCATCCGAGGTCACGAGGACAAATTGCAAATTACCATCATAAGGCGTTGTAACACAGGTTCATGGGTTTTATTTTTCGTCTAGAACGCGAAGAATTATCTCAGAACAATGTTTGTTCCAGAGAAATAGAAGTAAAAAGCAAAAACGGAAACGCATTGTTATGCATGGTAAATGGCATATAGATAACTGTAGTAAATACAGATATCTATGTAAATGGTTATGCTGTGAGAGGTGGTCAATTATTGTCTTTTAAATGTCATAAGTCAGTCATTGTTGACAATATCGACTTCGCATGTGTTAGACATTTTCAACGGACATGTCTTGATCACATTTATTCAATATTTTGTGTTTGTTATATTTATAATTATAATTAGAGAATAAAAATGCCCTTAGATAGGGAGGGTGGCAAAAAATACCCCCCCCCCCCCAGTAACTCTCGGGTTAAGTTCCTTCACCACACGGTGGTTTTCATTATTATCATTAAATATTTACAAAGCACATCTACAACTCCCATTAAAAAATATTCCCCAAATAATCTTTCTTTCACTTTCATCTAAATATTCCACTTCATCCTATTGTCCCCCTATGCCTATATAAACAAACGCCACTTTACCTCCCGTCCAACTAGAAATTAATGACTTTTTCATGTCGGCGGCAGTTTCGACACTGGTACGTTTCCACACCTGCTGAGACCAGCTGTTGCCATCCCTCTCTCTCTCCGACACCAGAGGACCTGTTCGAACCCCTCCAGTAGCTGCAGGCGCGGCTGCTCTGCTCGTTTGCCTGTCCCGCTCCAGTGAACAGTTTCCATTTAGCCCGGCTGCGACAGTGTGGCACGCGCTGCTGATGGGTACCGCCAGGTGGCGGGGGTGTGCCTCCGGGCCAGTGCAGCGGTGGCACCGGCGATACTTCCGGCATCTCATGGCCCGGGGTGAGGCGACGTGGGGAGCCTTCTCCCTCCTCGCTCTCTCGCTCTCGCGCTCTCGCACTCTCGCTCTCTATCTCTCTCTCGCTCTCTCTCTCTCGCTCTCTCCCCCCTCGCTCTCTCGTTCTTTCGCTCTCTCGCTCTCTCGCTCTCTCGCTCTCTCGCTCTCTCGCTCTCTCGCTCTCTCGCTCTCTCGCTCTTTAATGCCTCTCTCGCTCTCTCCTCTCTCGCTCTCTCGCTCTCTCCTCTCTTCGCTCTCTCGCTCTCTCAGCTCTCTTGCTCTCTTGCTCTCTCGCTCTTCTCGCTCTCTCGCAGTCTCTCGCGTCTCTCGCTCTCTCCTTCTCTCGCTCTCTCGCTCTCTCGCCCCTCGCTCTCTCGCTCTCTCGCTCTCTCAGTATCTCCTCCGTCGCTCTCTCGCTCTCTCCGTCTCTTCGCTCTCTCGCTCTCTCCCTCTCCTCTCTCGCTCCTCCTTCCCGCTTTCTCGTCCTCGCTCTCTCGGTCTCTCCTCTCTCGCTCTCTCGCTCTCTCGCTTTCTCGCTTAGTCGCTTTCTCCTTTCTCGCTCTCTTGCTTTCCGCTTTCTCGCTCTCTCGCCCTCTCGCCCTCGGCGCCCTCTCGCCCTCTCGCAACTCATCGAACCACTATATCTCAAACGACCAGCTACCCGCACACATCCACACTCTAACGCTCACGACTCATTTCGCTCTTCGCTCTCGCGCTTCTGTCGCGTCTCTCGCTTTCTCGCTCTTCGCTCTCCGCTTTCGCGCTCTCCGCTCTCTCACTATCTCGCTCTCTCGCATCTCGCTCTCTCTGCGTATCTTTCGCTATCTCGCTATCTTGCTCCCTCGCTCTCCGCTCTCTCGCTCTCTGCTCTCCTGCTCTCTCGCTTTCTCGCCATCTCCTTTCTCGCTTTCTGCGCTTTCTCGCTTTCTCACTACTCTCAAGGCTCTCTCGGTCTCTCGGCCTCAGGTCCTTCGTTCTCGGTCTTCTCGCTCTCTCGCTTTCTCCTTTCTCGCTTTCTCGCTTTTCGCTTTCTCGCTCTTCTCGCTTTCTCGCCCTCTCGCCCTCTCGCCCCTCGGCCCTCTTGTCCTATCGCTCTCTCGCTCTCGCGCTCTTCGCTCTCTCGCTTTTCTCGCTCTTTCGCTCTCTCGCTTTTCCTCTATCGCTCTCTCGCTATCTCGCTATCTCGCTCCCTCGCTATCTCGCTCTCTCGCTCTCTCGCTCTCCTGCTCTCTCGCTCTCTCGCCATCTCGCTCTCTCGCTTTATCGCTTTCTCGCTCTCTCGCTCTCCCTCTCTCGCTATCTTGCTCTCCCTTTCTAATTTCCTAGTCACTGGTGGATGCAGAAAAAAACGTTAGTTTGGAAGGTGGAGGCAAATATTAAAAAGTCCGACACAATTAATAAAACGTCAAATATTGCTTACCTGATACTAATCTATGTTAAGCAAAATTGTCGTAAAAAACTTGCTAACGATTTCTTTTGAACTCATAAAACGTGTTATCTTTCGGCCAATTTTGGTTGTATTTGGTTCTGGGAAAGGCAACGGGGTTATGCCCCCGATGCCCTGCCCTGGATCCGCCCATGCTCCATCCCTGCTGCATCCCAACAGCTCAGTTTGCTGTGTACTGCGTGCCTTGGCCTTCCCTCGCGGTACGCAGTATGCAGAGCATCTAGAAATAGCTGGGGCGGCGATGGATGGCACATTGACCCGGTAATGGCCCGAGAATCTGTCAAACTGCTCCATGTCCAACTATGTCGTACCTATTAATCATAAGCTTCGTCACATTTTCACTAAGTTTTCGCTAATTAGGTGTGAATCGAGGCTTAATCTAGCTTACTATTTAAAAAAGTATGTTTGTTCGTCAGCACCCAAGTTTTTCCTTAAACAATTTCTTGATTCGAAATGTTATGTAAGTTTGACACATAAGCATATAACTTTATCTAAAAATTCGTTTTAAAGGTCGCATGACAACATAAGCGTGTGTATTAATGAGGCCCCTCATTGTCCAACATCCATCAGTCCTGCTTCACGTAAGGATGATGTCTGTGTTTATAAAAATAACATTATTTGTATTTTTCCGTATGATATGCCATATGTCAGCGGAACTTAAGCAACAAGTACGTCGAACAGCAAGCGAGTATGAGGTAGCGCTGCTAGGTGACGCAGCCGGAATACATGATAGGTGGCGCTAAGAGAGTCATTTAAAGGGAAATATTAAAAAAGTCTTAGTCTGTATACATTGATTGTCCGGCGGAGAAGACGGGTTGGCACTAGTCGTAAGCTATACAATAAAATGCATGAAACCCGAAAACACATTGAGTAGCTGCTCTTGTATCGTAAAACAAATGCACCATCGGTTAAAACCTTTCTCTTGTTTACGAGACACACTCTGAGAGGCTCTATCTAAATACGCTTACACCTCCCTACACATCGTCCTGGGGGTGCGCCAGAAAGGGATGCGTTTCATCTCGCCTCCCTGCAGCCAGACCGCAAGCCAGTGCTCTATTAATACTCCCCTGGTCCACCTCTCCGCCACTGCTGTCGACTGTGACGGCGTAACAACACATTTCCCCGCCCGGTCCGCCTGTCGCTGGCGCCTGGCCGCAGGCCGCCTGACAGGCTGACAGGCGCCCGGCTGACAGACGCCGGCCGCGTGACGGATCTGACAGGCCGGTGCGCGACGGAGTGACGAACCTGTTACGATTGCGGCGCGGCGTGACGAGTGACGCGGTGGTGACGGGTGACGCAGCGCGGCGGCGGTGAATAAACACCCATGTGTCCGGCGCGAGTTTGACGGGAGAGTTTATCAAATCTCCGTGAGATGTTTGTATTATTTTATCGATATCCACGTAATAAACTATGCTTGGAGGGAATTTGTATTTTAATCTTGATTGCAATTTTTGTGTATATTGAATAAGTTTGAGTTCATTCGAAGAATAGTGAATTTTATATTTCAGTAAAATGTGTTCGCACACTGGTCTAAGCAGCCGAAAAACAAGGAGCTGCCATTTGGCTCGTTAAACCCTCACCAGGTCCAAATTTCGGAATCTTTGACGTGGTTCTAGCTTTCACCGTAAGTTCGAGTTAGATGATTGCTCGGGATAGCACCGCTATACGTTCAAATCAACCACATGCTGATACAGAACGACCACAATTGTTGGTTTTGATGCGACTTTCACAAAGCGAAATAATTCCAAGAAGTTCCCGGATTTCGCTTCCTAGTGCATTGCGAATGGTTGATAAAAACTTGCCTTAAATAAATGTTGATAAATTTATATTTCAAAGTCAGCGAATGTGTCAAATTCTGTCCATTTTAGTCGTATTTTGGGTATAACCACGATGATCCCCATGAATCCACCAGTGAAATATAGTGTTAAAATGGCGTTCAGCCGCACGTTAAGCGCAAAGTGAAATTATATTACGAAAGATCAGGGACGCAGGAAGTATGTTCAAGTTTGGGGGGCAGGATTTTAGCCTGACAATGAGTACTCAGCCGGAAATCCTGCCTCACTTCAGAATTCTGCCCGATTTGAACTACTATAGTCACTTTTTGGTTGGTAGGTATTACCTATTTCGCCATAGCTCGTCCAGTTTCAGGTATTTGAACCTTAATTTGACTGCACATAGACACGGCTATCATTCTGCTATACCGGAATTTTTTCGAAATATTGATGAAAAATAGAGTGGAAAAATTTATGATTTTTTTCTTTCTTATTTTCCGAAATTGTCAATGCTAAAACATGAAATATTATCAAAGAAACATGTCAGATAATTGAAATAGACGAAACTTTACGAGATTTGACGTGTGCCACATTTAAAGTTGATACCATTAAAACTGACTGACCAATTTAATGACCTTCCAATGACCAAAATCGAGCCCGTTTCGACGGCATTAACTACTGTGATGATAAAAATGCATTTGCGTTTTTGGCTTTATACTTTGAACTAGTTGGAAAACTAATATCGCTTTAACTTTTTCACGCTGAATTAGACGCAAAAAAATAGACATGACAATTTACACAAAAGTACAACGCCTAATGACCGTAATAGCAGTTAGACCTTCACGTGATCTCGAATTATTTTTACCTGATTATAAGATCATCCATATCTTGAGTGCTTAGCCAATACTTATACAAGTCTAAGAATGATACTTATAAGTGTTCGATACATGAATAATAGGGTAGGGTACCGATTTTTTGGACTGCTTATGCGCTTAACCGCGCTGTGCCGGGGGAAGGGAACACCATCAAAAGCTCGTTCAAAAAGTAATCTGGAAAACATTTGCGGTCATTTCTTAACATGTCCAATATTGAGGTCACCAGAGGTCATCAGAGGCCAGATTTCCACTTTCAGCTTTTCTCAGAATCACGCCAAATTATCTTCGCGAACTATTGATAGCTTTAGGAAACAAACGGAAAGCGATTGCAAAGCTCTTGGAAATGCAATAAGCCAACTTGTCCTCCAATTTTATTGCAGGTCAATAGTTTTAAGCTCCTGAGACCATACAAAAGGTCAAAAAGTCTATTTTGCCAAATCAAGTTTTTCCTAGTATCTTTTTTAACCTAATACAAGAAAAGACAATAATTTTACGCCATCGTGTTGGTCGGCTCAACAAGGCCGCTTTAAATCGTATTCACAATGACCAGGTTTAGGTCAACTTAGGAAATTTGGACCTCATGTCAAGGTCTAGTGGTAACCCCAAAAATGTCATTGTTTGCAAGGTTGGGAGGACGTGTTCTCGTCTAAGACACGTCTCCATATTACTGAATTTGTTGACTTTGTACTCATTGGTGCGGCTTTCACTTCTTTAAACTGGATTTTTAATCGAGGAATTAATGACCATTAACATTGTTTGGGTTACCTCGATGACTCGGCTGACCCTGTAAAGGTTCACTTAACATAATCGCACCTGGGTCTTCAGGAATGGCCGACTGATAACCATGATCCAGAAAGGAATTGGGGCTGCTGTTCTGCATATCCTCAGAATCATAGGCGGCGGACGCGAGGCAGCACCGGGGCACCGCCCATTGATTTTTTAAGCGGACACCCAATATAAAAAGCTCCCCTAAATTTTTATGGCCTTAGGTTACGATTTTTGGGTCTTATTATCAAAAATTTATGAAACACATTTTGTATAATGTCATGGATATTTACGGCGTGATAATTCCTCGTGGAAAAAAAATCGTTGGGGAAAATTCGAGCATTCAAGTCTCAGTAGCCAGCAGGAACACGTTAAAAGAAAGGAAATATCATTTTCGTTAAAATGACTCATCAGGATTTGTGAAACTTAGGTTTTTAAGCCCCCCAAATTCAAACGTGCTTTTTTCGTTCAAATTACACAATTTTGGTTTGTGAAGGATTGTTGTCTTTTTTTTATTAATCGCAGAAGAAACAATATGCATAGGTGGCAAACATCAGCAATCGTCATTCCAATTCGTAACTGTAATCACGAAGTGAAAGCTCTTAAAATTGCTGACGTCATTAAAGTTCTCCATTATGGGTAGGATCGTTTGGAACTAATGTGTTGACGTCTACGGTGCTGGGTAATAATCCTAACACAATTGTTCTGGTTTTCACTAATTTCAGTTCAACTCATTCCTTTAAATGCCTTAACAGCCTCAAAATTTGTCCTAGAAAGCAATCATTAACAGATCCCTCCTATAAATTTCAAGTATTAATAATGAACAAGTACTTTTTATCTTCCACATTGATGTCGATTACTTTTCAACGATTTTATTAATCAGAAAAACTGTAAGCAGAAAGTAGATCCTTCAGAAAAATTGGGGGGGGGGCGACGCCCCTCCTCGAAAAAAGTTGGGTGGGCCGCTCCCCCCCCCCTGCCCCCCGTTCCTGCGTCCTTGCGAAAGATTAGTAAGAGGTTTCAATTGTATTGGGCGCCACTCATATGTAATGGAATACTGCTGTCACTAAATTTTACAGAACACAAACATAGCGGCATAAAATTAAACACAACCACAGTCAAAATGTTGATTACATAAGCTATCGCTTCCGATGTTATTTTCAACGCTTTCATAAACTAGATGACGGTTGAAAACGGCTTTCGAGAAAAAGAAGTAAGTTCCATCAGTGTTGTTTTGATCATAATCTTGCATAAACATCCAACCCGAAATCAGTCCCGATGATATCGGACGTGCCAATCAGCTCAACAAACACCCGACTCTTATATCGACGAACAACATGCCCGCTTCGTCAAAACATCCATCAGACTTTTGTACCGAAACGACTGTTGTTCGTAACTGCGCACTGCAATCCTTGCTCATTCGCCGAGGTTTGAAGTGGGCAGCCCGGGCAGCGTAGGACGCCGGTCGATTCTACGACTCCAGTTCCCGCTCCAGAGGGGGGACGAGGGGGGGGGGTCGAGGCAGCCAATACTGTGCAGGCGCCGCCCCGGGGCCGGTCTTAGGGAGGAGCTTCTGACCGGCTTCGGTTGCTATGGAGACGCCGAGCAGCTCGAACAGTGATACGGAAACGGAGAGACGCCGGGCCTCCGTTCAGAACTGGAGAGGCAGTGGGCCTCTGCTCGGAACTGGAGAGACACTAGGCCTCCGTTCAGAAACGGGGAGACACCGGGCATCCGTTCAGAACTGGGGAGACACCGGGCCTCTGTTCAGAACCACACTTATGAAGCTTCAACTTTAACCAATCTGTTACCAGCCTGGGTAGAATTCGCATTGCTCAAGTTATACAGTACCTATATCCACATACAATGTAATTGAATACATGCAATAGGTACATAAAAAATAATATGACGTGGATTACAATAGTTTTCTATGTAGATGATGTGCATTGTACAGACCTATCAGTTTTAAATAGGTATATCTAGAGGTAGGAATTGGAAGGTCTGATGTGTATTTAGTGATTACACGCAGTTTTGCTTGTATACCTAAGTTTGATATTTAATCATCCGTGGAGATGCATGTGAGCACTGAATGAACAAACGTCAAGAAAATTTTGCCTGCATCTTTTGCGACTTCATGCGACGAGTGGCTATGAAGATAACATAAGATAAGGCATTTGTTCAACCTCAGTAAAAGGCGTTCGACTGAAACGCCAGTCATAAACGAGATTCATGTTTTATTTGTGCCTTATGGGAGGTCAGTAAAAGTCTAGGAAAAGCAATTTCAAAACGCAGTCCCACCCGACTAAATGCGATCCAAGAACATGTTGTAGTGAACAAGCGCGTCCAAGTGTATTTCCATGGAAGAGTCATGGCGTCGTATTTAACGACTGACATTCACAATTCAGTGCTATTGCTACTTGAACCGCTAACCTGAACCGCTACTGCGCTGCAAACTGCGAAAACAAGTTACTGTCACTGCCAGCTGCGACGGAGGGCCGCTCGGGCCGACAACTGCAACAACAAGTAACAACAACACATTAAACGGCAAGTGTTCGGCGTCGCTCTTTTTCAGCCTTCGTCGATCGCTTTAGCGGCCAGCTGACACGTCATTTCGTCCGGTGCCGCACGCACACGTGGTGTACATTAATGTACAGTATACAGCTGATTATTTGGAGCGGCAGAGGAAGTCGAGGGCGGAAGGAGGAAATGGGCAGATGTCGTGTTGCATTGTTTTTCGCTGTATTGCGTTGTTTTGTAGTGCGAATAACATTTTAGTTGTCATTGACGCACTTTATCAGAGTGGTGGTGGTAATAAAGTAATTTAATTCAACGAGTAGATGATTTGAAAGTAGTTACTGGATGGCAACTAATTGGTAGCTCTTGAGCAGTGTGGGTCGCACTTTTAGTATAAGATGTCGTTCCATTATTAATGACCTGGCTGTTTAATAACAGAGAATCGTCCGCTGAGACTTGACATATATTGAAGCATGGGACTGTACTCCAGCTTTCATTTTTCACTCAAAGAATGGGATACATAAATTGATATTTGCATTATGCTTATCTATGTGCTGAATTTAAATAATACATGAATTTCGTTAATAAATTCAAGTTAACGTCATTCTGAAATCCGCAACAGTTAACAATTAAATTTATCAACACTTCATGAAATGCTCAAAATTTGGAGTACTTCCAAGTACCAGTCGGAAATTCCCCCAAAAAACGGAAGGGACGTGGTAATGGGTGCGATGTTCATGGCCCGTCAAAAGGTGTGGGTTCAAGCATGTTTTGTCGGTAGTTTGACTCATTGGACGCGTTTTTGCTGACATATAAAGTGATATGAAGCACTTTGCATCAATTTTATGAATATCTAACAGTTTTTCCTTGAATTGTCGGCATTCAGCGAAAAGCATGAGCCCCAAATGCGCCCCCCCCCCCTTCCCAAGTCCGTGCCTTAGTCAAGGAGTCCAGCATAAATGTAACTGATGATAAATTTAAATATATGCAAATGTGTATAAATGCATGAATACATTCAAGAAAATATATTCAGTTAATAAGTGAGCATTATTCAAATATTATAGAACTGACTTCCTACAATTGCCAGATAAGAGCTAACATTTCATTTCATGACGAAGACCATTAGACATGCCAGAATTAGGAACGGTGGCCCTGGGGACATACGAACCACAACAAACCACCAACATCGCAATAACCCCGATAATGACACTGACAGGCAGTTATCCAGGTAATTAAACCAACTCTTCCCAACCCTAACACAACCCGACCACCCCTTTTAGCCGGACACGAATGCACAACGCTTGGCGCTTGCATATATAGTTTGACTGTCATGCAAACTAGTCCCGCATCCGCTGGCGTATAAATTATTACACAATGGGTGGTTGCTGCTACTTACCGTAATGATTTTGATCCAATGACGTCACGGAATAGTGGTTGAATGTGGACAAATGACCAGCGGCTGTAGCAGAACTAAGCGGTAGATCGGGCAAAGTGATTTCACTGGGGCAGCAATGTGTAGGCTAAGTGGATGAAAGTTCAGCTTGATCAGCGAAGTGGTGGTACAATGTTGGCTGCTGTTTTCAGGCTGTAAAGGAGGAATTAAAGAGACATGAGAAAGAATCATGAGAGTGATTTGAGGTTGTAATTGGGTATTTTAATTTCGTTTATTCTTGTTGATTGAAACCATCACCAACAATTGCTATAAACGCTGGTGTAAATATAGGTTAATGCCCATTACAGATAAGATGTAAAAGCATAATTTTAATAAAAAGACGACACTGAAGGGAGGCTTGTATGTGATGATGCTATTTTTTGAAATATTACAATAACCCACACAAAGCATTATTTGGTCTGGTAGGCACCTCAGACAAAACACTATTTCCACCAGCTGGAAACAGCAACCCGGCCAAGCTGCTCAAATTGACAAGACGATTCAGCTGCCAGCCCGAGTCGCTGAGCCGTCGTCGGTCTGATTATTTTTACTTTGCCAGAGTGAAGTAAAATTGAGCAGGAACGCTTATCAACTGAGCTACGATGTAGACATCGCCCATTTGCCCATTTATTATACGATTTATGGACCTTCGTGATAAAAGCAAACCAGTCAGGAGTTAAATTTATTGCCCTTGAATGACATCATTGAAATAATACAACGGCCCACTGGACTGACTGTGCTTAAAAAACAATGTCTAAGCAATTTGTTCTGCTGATAGAACTACAGATTATGGCGGAGCAACAAAACGATAACTTACCTCTATTCTGGTTTGAGTAAACTTGGCCATGTCACGCAAGTCTCTGACAGTTTATGCAAAAATATGAGAAAGGGGTAAGTCAAAATATAAATAGAGCGCATAATGACATCAAATCCATACATAGCATATATACTTAGCACTAAGAGTCGTGCAATCCGCTAGAAACATTTTTCTTCCACTCTATCCGCGCTGCCTATATAACATGTTCAATGTTCATGATATATATGGATCTGCTAATCGCACTAAGACTCTGATGGCTCATTATCTGTTATTCGCCACTGACAGTGGTTGGAGCTACATCTAATACCTACACTTATATAGCAGCACATGTGGGGTCACAGACAACCTCGCGTGCGGCTGTGGCTGTGCCTGTGTGTGAGGGCTAGCGGCGGGGTATGTGGGGGGGGGGGTTGAGCTGGGGAATTAGCGGCTAATATTGAGTCCTTATTACTAACGAGGGGGACCGAGGGACTGATCTGTACAGGGTTTGTGGTGATTCAGCGACCACCTGCGCAGCGGGAGGGCCTAGTGTACTTGTCCCACGTGTATGCGGCTACTAAGTTAAGGCTCAATCTGTGGTGTATTTCATGCACTATAGTCACATGCTCATAAATTAATTATACTGCCAATTGGCTAATTCAAATCCAATTTGTAATCCATGTTTATGAACCTGCCATTGCAATACAATTGAAGAGCATTTAAAGGATCTATGAGTCCTGTGCGCTTTTTATTAATGAAGCAGTGGCGTTGGACTTTATTGGGGCGAGGGTGGAAGGTTGTCCACACTAATAGACAATTAACTGAAGTTTATTTGATTTGTTTTGAGTCCAGTACCAGGCATGTGATTTTTAGGCCTGTGCTGTTTACAATAGCTTGTGTGTGTGTGTTTGTTTGTTTTTTTAAATAAATGTAGTCCTAATGTGTTGAACGGATTGAGTTATAGGTAAGGACCCACGCTAAGTAGAGCTTGTTGCGCAGGTCCCGACCTCACAACCCAATCGGCGCAATTCCTGTTGGCCGGCAGAATTTGGAGACGAAAATTTTACGTGCGCGACATACCTGGACAGTGGACACGGTCCGCCCCGCTCACTCCAGTGATGAACTCAAGTCTCAAAGGGACAGCAACTTTCTCCACCCCGGAATCGTCTCAAAGTAGAAGTACGGACTATTTAGAGCGTAAAATGGCCAAGGGCAAAATGG